>JAQPPZ010003612.1:6600000-7098100 GCA_028583015.1 Wollemia nobilis
GACACCTCAGATCCCAATGCCCTTCATTAAAAGCTACCAAAGATGTTCCTCAACCCCAACTCTCCCTTGCTTAGCATCCAATCACCCACCCGGGACCCAAGTCTACTAGTGGCCCTTTTCGAGGGAAAACTGACAAAGGGAAACAAGTCCCCTTCCACAAATCCTTCCCCCACCAAGCTCCATCAAGTTCCAACTAGGTATGTTCGCTTTTTGCCTTTCCCAACAAGTTTGGTCCTCTCTCTGGTGTTGATGATGATGTCCTCTTTCTCGAGTTTGTTTCCCCCCTTCTCCTTCCCCCTTGCCTCCACTCCCTCCCCTCCCCTCCCTTTCCCTACCCGTCCCATCTTCGGCCGCACCACTCTCCCCAAGACCTCCCACCTCTCCGCTCTCTCTCACATCTCCTAAATACCTTTCCCCACTTCCCCTCGAGGAGGGCTTTCCCACCACTTATTTAGCCAAACCTCTATCTCCAACCAAGTTAGTTTCTGACTCCCTTGAGGAGGCATCCAACCCTTTCCACAATCGCTCGGATTCCAACTCCATCATCACCAGAAGTAAGAAAGGGCCAATGGATACAGGAGGTGACAAAAAGAGAGGCAGACTGTCTATGTCCGACCAGCTTAAGAAAGACACTGAGAAAAGACACTGAGAATCAAGTCGCAAACAAGGTTCAAACAATTCTCTTCCCTGATCTATTCGACCAGCCCTTGGACGATCCCAAGAATCCCAAACCCCCTCCCATACCCACCAAGGGTAGTAAGAAACCTTCCAAAGTATCCAAATGAAGATCCTCTCTTGGAACATCAAAGGGCTTAACAACTCAGGCAAGCAGAGACTGGTCAGAACCATCGGAAAGGATTCCAAACCCACCATCATCATGTTACAAGAAACCAAAGCCGATGCAGTGAGAACCCCGAACATCATCAAATCAGTCTAGAAAGACTGCCAGTGGGCTTCCTCCCCCACAAAGGGATATGCTGGGGGCCTTCTTTGCCTTTGGGATCCTCTCCAAGTTGAGGGAAGGGTGGTATCCTTCACCAACAAAACCCTTAACATGGTTTTCCATTGCAAGACCAACCAGTTCACATGGGTCCTCTCCAATATCTATGCCCCCAACAATCCCTTGGAAAGGCGTCAGCTATGGGTTTCCTTGTCCCTTCTCAAGACTGCTTTTTCTGCCCTCTCATGGATGTTAGCTGCGGATTTTAACTCTTCTTTGTTTACTTCTGACAAACGAGGCGGCTTATCCACTCCCTCCAAAAGCATAACTGATTTCCAGGATTTTGTGTCGAGTAATGAGCTTATGGACATTCATATCAGAGGCTGCCATTTTACTTGGAGCAACAAAAGAGCAGGGCAAGATCACATTCAAGTCAAGTTGGACCAATTTTTCTTATCTCAACAAGCAATCCCTCTCTTTGGCGATACTCTCCTCACATCCCTCCCCGAACTGGGTCTGACCATTCACCCCTCCTCCTAGAATCCAACAAGGCCCCGTCCTTCAAAACCCCTTTCAGGTTTGAAAACATGTGGATTCATCACCCAGACCTCAAACAATGAATCTCTAAGTGGTGGAATCTTCCATGTTCAGGATCCGCCATTGACCAAGTTTCCCGTAAACTCAAATCAGTGAAAGAAAACATCAAAATTTGGAACAGGGAAGTTTTTGGAAACATCTTTGAGAACAAGCAACTCATTATTGATAAACTTAAGACTTTGGAGGAGCAAATCCATCACGACCAATGGACTCCTCAGCTGAGGAATGAGGAGAGTCAGCTATTGTCTCAGTATCACAACATAGTGGCTAGAGAAGAAACCTTCTGGAGGCAAAAATACCGAGCCCTCTGGCTCAAATATGGGGATGCCAATACCAGATTTTTTCATGCTTCCACAATGCGAAACCGTAGCTCCAGCAAAATCAGAGAACTCACCTTATCTGATGGCTCTGTTTCCCAAGCCATTTTTGAGATCAGATCAGAAGCATCTACTTACTTCAGTAATATGATGGGAAATCCCTCTCCCTCCCACTTGGCAGCCTAGGAATCCCTTCTTCCAAACATTCCCCCCATGGTTACTCCAGAGATGAATGCTACCCTGATTCAGTCCCTCTCTCCGAAAGAGATCGAGACTGCTCTCTTCTCCATGCAAGCTGACAAGGCCCCTGGTCCATATGGCTTTCCCCCTTGATTTTTTCAAACCTTTTGGGACATTATGAAGGAAGACATTTGCAAAGCCATAATCGAGCTCCAATCGACTAAGTCCATTCCAAAAGGGACTAACTCAACTTTCATTGATCTGATCCCCAAAACCCATCCCTGCAAGACTATGGCAGATTTTAGGCCTATTAGTCTCTGTAACATTATCTACAATATCTTAACCAAATCCCTAGCCTTGAGGCTAAAGAAGATTCTCCCTGCTATCATCGATCCTTGTCAAGGCAGCTTCGTGGAAGGTAGATCTATCATAGACACCATCATATCCCTTCATGAAACTCTCCATTCTACTCACTGCAATCGCAAGGCAACCATGTTTCTTAAGCTGGATATCAACAAAGCTTTTGACAGAGTCAACAAGGATTTCCTTTTGAAAGTCCTTGCCAAGTTCAGGTTTCATAGAGAATGGATCAAGCTCATCAAAGGTTGTATCTCGACGTCGTGGTTCTTTGTGCTCGTTAATGGTTCAGCTGTAGGTTATTTCTCGACTCATAAAGGCATAAGGCAGGGTGATCCCCTATCCCCTTTCCTCTTCATCATCCTGGAAGAATCCCTGGGAAGAGCTTTCAAGTTTGCCTGTGCTTCTAGGCATGTGAAAGAGATCAAAGCTTCATCTACCATGCCCCCCCTTTCTCACCAGCAGTTCGTTGATGATACTATTACCGCTTCTTCAACATCAGTCATCTAAGCTAAGTCCATCAAATCTATCCTTGACACCTATGCCAGAGCAGCAGGCCAAGAAATCAATTACACCAAAAGTGAGTGTTTCTTCCTTAACACTCCAGATAGTAGAAAATGCAATATTACCCGTATCTTGCAGTGCAGAATTTCGAGCTTACCCACCTCTTACATGGACCTTCCTCTTTTCATCAAGAGCCCGAAAGAGTCCATGTGGGATAATGTCATCAAAAGGTTCAAACGCAAACTTGTAGGCTGGAAGGGTGCCCTCCTATCCCAGGAAACTAAGGCTACCCTCACTATGGCGGTCCTCCAAAGCATTCCAGTCTACTTCATGTCTGTCTTCAGAGCCCCAACGTTTGTTCATGCCAAGATTGAGAAAATCCAAAAACAATTCCTGTGGTCAGGTCCTGAAGAAAAAAGTAGAATCCACCTTGTTAACTAGGACAAAGTTTGTCAACCTAAATCCCAAGGGGGCCTGGGTTTGAGAAGGTCTTCCAATATGAACCTTGCCCTCCTCGCCAAGCAGGCATGGAAACTCTACACCAATGTCAAATCAGAATGGGTGGCGATTGTCAAGAGCAAATACTTCCCTCGATCGTCCTTCATGAATGAATACCTCCCTTCCTCTGGATCTGCTTTCTAGAAAGCGATAAGTCAATCCAGACCTCTTATCACTAAAGGATCTCGTTGGCAACTTGGTAGTGGCTCCCACATCAAGTTTTGGGATGACGTTTGGTTGAACGACCAGCCCCTCACAGTTATCCCAGGTATGTCTGCTCTCAAATCCTTTCTTGAGCGTAGATGGGGCAGTAGAGTCAGGGATTATTTCAATGATCAGCGAGAATGGAAGAAAATCCCCATTGGCAGTGCTAGTGCCCATATAACCCAAGCGGGTGCTTCCTTGTCCTGGCTTCTCAGAACCACCATTATTCCTACTGCAACCACTCCAGATTCTCCGATTTGGTCAGGTACAGACAACGGGGTTTTCTCAGTCAAGTCGGCTCATTCTCTCCTGTTGAACCACCAAGTTTTTGCCTTCCTGTTTGGGTCGATTTGGATCAAGCACCTAGTCCCCAAGGTTGGGTTTTTCTCCTGGACTGTTGTTCAAAACAAAGTGCTCACCACTGACAACCTGATGAAAAGTGGCATCCCTATCCCTAATAGATGTCATCTTTGCCTATCTAATGGGGAATTGATCAACCACCTCTTTTTACATTGTGAGTTCACCCAAGGGAGTTTTAACCACTTGCTATCCCTGTTCCAAATCTAGTGGGCCCAACCCCACACTCTTCGAGATCTCTTTATCCAATGGCCTACCCATTTTTAGAATCCCAATGTTGCCTTTCTTTGGAGGATCTACCTCCACCACCTTATTTTGCAGATTTGGCTAGAGCGCAATCATAGAGTGTTTTCCACCCTTTCTAACGATGCCATATCTACGGCCACCAAATCCATCACCTATGCCTCTAAAAACCTCCAATTACTCCCTTTGTTTAACTCCCCGATTGGCAAGGTTGAAAGAGAGATTTTCCAATCCCTCAACATCCCTATCCTCTATCGCCCTCACCCCATTCCCCATCCCAGACGGTTGGCCCTTTGGAATCCTCCTCCTGCAGGTTTTTTAAAGCTAAATTTTGATGGGGCATCCAAAGGGAACCCGAGACTATCAAGAGCTGGCGGGGTCGTCCGAGACCACAAAGGGATGATCATTCTTGCCTTTGCTAAGAACCTCGATCACCAAAAAAATAATTTTGCTGAAGCTTGGGCTCTCTGGCATAGTTTGAACCTAATCAAAGACTCTCGTATCCGTCTTCACATCGAGGGGGATTCTATGAACATCATATGTTACATCAAACATGATAAAAATCCCCCTTGGAACATTAGCTCGTTGATCTGAGAAATCAAAGTTATCATTGGTCAAGAATGCTAGGTGGCAGTTTTCCACGTATTTCGTGAAGCAAACAAACTCGCTGACCAGCTTGCCAACATGGGTCTTATTCAATCTCCGCTGACGATGTGGCATAATTCTAATCCGTCGGGTGTCTCCCACATAGCAGATGCTGACAGGCAAGGCAGGTTCGTGTCACCCCCTCCTCACTAACCAATGTGTTTCTTTTACAGGTTTGCAGCTGTTCCCCCACGGAGGTCAACCCTTAGGGATTCCCTTTCGGTTTCCTTGGCTTGTTTTTGTTATGTTGGTCCTTTTTTATTACTTCAAGTTTTTATTTTTTGAAAAGCCCTTGGGGCTCTGTCACCATTTTTGGGTAGGGTTTTATGCTAGAAAGGAATGCCCCTGCATGGGCTATTCGATCGTAGATGTTAAGGTCTTAATCCCCTGTGTGGGACTGTTGTCATGCTTATCCCCTGAGAGGGATTCTGCTAGGCCTTTGACTTCTATTTACCATTACAAGGTTTATGCAATATCAATATCCACCACCCTGGCAAGGGTTTTTGTATATCTGGGACTGGGACCCAGTTAAAACCCTGATAATCAAATTACTACTTACAAAAAAAAAAAGATAGAGAGAAAACATTTCAAGGGGGTCCCTGGTTTTTTGGAAGGGCAGGGCATACTAAATGTAAATCCAAAGAAGAGATGCCTTCTATAGCTCCCGTGTGGGTTAGACTCTTTGGTTTCCCTATTGAATTTTGGAATCCTACTATTTTTTCTTCAATTGGAAACTCTTTAGAAACTTTTATAATGACTGTTGATTGTACTCAAAATTTTGAACATATTATTTATGATCAAATTTGTGATTTCAAGGATTTTGACAAACCCCTACCTAAAAATATCACATTACAATTTGGGGAAGACACTTGGGAGCAAGTAGTTGACTATGAGAAGATTCCTTTTAGTTGTAAAATTTACTATGAATATGGTCATTTGGCTAGTGCTTGCCCAAATAAAATTCTTGATCAAAAGAAAGAAGATATAAACTCAGAGGTTTCCAAATGCCTAAGAAGAAGAACACTCAGAAAAAACCAGCTATAAAGGATCAATCAAAGTCATCTACTAATATGGTTGAAATCCTTTCCACAAATGATTTTCCAAGTAAGGAAGAGGAAATAATGGAAACATAAATCTTAGAAACACAATTTAAAGATGAAGGGAAGAACTCAAAGACAACCCAACAAATCAAAGGTTTTCAACAGAAAAAAATGGAGAAAATTTACACAAGAAGAACAATATTTTAAATGTCAAAACTTCAAATAATACAGGTCCCAATATAGACTCTGTTGAACCCTCTAGTAAAATTTTGCCTGTGTACAAGCATTCTTCAAGGTTAGAAGCCATCTTAGATTCAATTGGAGTAAGTCAAGAAATAGGAAAAAAAAACTGAAGATGGATTCTAATCAAAAAGCAGGTTGCAAGACCAATCAATATCATATGGTAAAATAAGGTGAAAAGCTTGTAGAGGAACATAAGATTAATGCCCTTCCCAACTTTTTTAGCCCTGGTATTAATAAATATCATCACTTGGAATATTAGAGGACTCAAAGGGAGTCTTTCAAAACAAAATGAAATTAGAAGAATGATTCAGATAAAGCATCCACATATTGTTTTCCTTCAATAAACAAAGATGTCTATGGAGGATATGGACTCTATTGCCAATAAAATTTAGCCAGTTGGAAAAGTGATTTTCCTCAATTCCCAAGGGATTCTGGTGGCATTGCTGGTCTTTGGGACCCAAAGAGGTAGTTATTCACCATATGGTTGGTAGTTTGTGTTTGTTGGCTATAGCTACTCAAAGTAGACATTCCAACCAAATTATGCTTTGCATTATTGTTTATGTTGTGACTGCTTTGGAGGAAAAATAAGACAATGTAAGGATATAACTTATATTATCTCTCATTTTCTTGAAGCTTGGAAATTGATCAGAGAATATTTCAATACCATCCTCTCTCTATATGAGAAAATGGGGGGAAATAGAAATTTGGACAAAATAACTGACCTCATGAGTGAATATATTGCAAACCTCCATCTTGTGGACATCCAAATAGATAATGACCTTATGACTTGGTCTAACATAAGGTAAGGCTTAGCTTGTATAATGGAGAGATTGGATAGGTTTTTGCTTTCTAAAAAATTCTTAATCCATGGTCACATTTCTAAAGTGAAGACTCTTAACAATGTTGGTTCGGATCACTGGCCAGTCATGGTGGAAATGTGGAAAACCAATGTGAGTTTCTCTCCTTTTCATTTCCAATTAATGTGGCTTAGTGAAAGTTCCTTTACACCTCGTGTGCAACAATGGTGGAAGGAAGGTAAGCCTAAGCATGGGACTAAGATGTTCTATTTTGCCAAAATACTGTGATACATTAAATCCAAAATCAATACTTGGAACTGGAAGGAGTTTGGGGATTTTCATAAAAAAAACATGAAGATTTTGCTCAACTTGAAAATTTGAATAAAAAAATCCATTTAGATGACCTCAAAGAGAATAGAAGTGTAGATGAAATTAAACTCACAACTCAGTTAGAGGAATGGGAAAAAATAGAAGAACTCTTATGGAAGCAAAAATCTAGAATTCCCCCCCGCCCCCTCTTGCCGATCTTTGACCAGGTGGACCGCCCCCCCTCAGATGGGTCAAGCTCAACTTTGACGGCGCATCTAAAGGCAATCCCGGGCCCTCTGGGGTGGGTGGGGTCATTCACGACTGCCACGGGGCCCTAATCATGGTGTTTGCTGCTCCGCTCGACTTCTAGACTAATAACTTTGCCGAAGCAGCAGCTCTGCTAAGCGGGCTGACCGCCCTCAGGGAGTCTCCCTCAAGAGTCATCATTGAGGGCGACTCCCAAGTCATTATCAAAGCTGCCCGTAGTTTGGGTAGTTGCTTCTGGTGCATCCACAACTTCATTCGAGAAGCCCTCTCTGTCCTCCAAGGATGCCTCGATCATAGCTTTCGACACGTGTAAAGGAAAGGCAAAAAGGCGGCCGATTTCATGGCAAACCAAGCCATCTCTGCTGATGCCTTCACTACTTGGACTATGAACTTTCCTGAAGCTCTGGTCCACATTACCACCCAAGATCAGCCCAACAATGTGGAGGACCCTGGTGTCTAACTTGCCCCGTGCCGGGGCCCCGACTTTCCAACAATGCAATTTTTAGAGGACAGAGGACTTCCCCCCCTGTGGTTCCTCGTCGCTTGTTCTAGGCCCGTCTCTTGCCCGTTAGTTGGTCTCCTAGACCCCCCTTGCGGTGGCAAGTGTGCTCGGCCACGCCAGAAGATCGGTTGTTCCTAACATGGACCTGCATTGCTCTGTTGGCACCCCTAGCAACTCCAAGACTGTCTCCACGTCGACCCTCCCCAATTTTTCTACCTTGATCACTTCGTTGACGGATCCCCATGCCGCGTCAGTCCGCCTATGGCATTATCTCGTGTTGTACCCTCAAGTCGCTCCCCCGTTCATTTTGTGCCACCTGGCACGCTAGCAATGGCCCCTCCCCCTTGCCTCGCGTGGCAACCTGCAACCGTGCCCCCTCAGCCCCTCCCCCCTCGTGCCACACCCGACCCCGAGTGCTCATTCTCGATGTCGATAGCTCCCCCCTTATTTGGCCCCCTACGTGGTTTTAATTTCATCGCACGCTGAGTCTTCCCGCTATGTCTGTTTCCCCCGTTACATGCCCTTGTGCTTTTGGTCAGATTTCCCCTGCCTCTCTTGCCCCATGGCTGCCAAAAATGTTTTCATCGAGCCTACCACGCTCACTCTGAGCAAGTCGGCCAAGCTGTTTTCCAACACCAAACATTTCACTCCTTTCTTTAGTAAATTTGTCGGAGTTGATGACGAGGTCACCCAATGCTTCCTGGACTCGTGGAACGACGACGAGGTTACGATCAAGGGGCTTCGTTTCAAAGTTAACAAAGAATTTTTAACAGAGGTTACATGCCTCCACCACGAGGAAAAGGGAAGAGTAGTCAAGCGAGACAAGAATAATTGGGAGGAGGAGCTGTCCTACTTCCCAGAGCAGTAATGGGACAAGGCAAACCTATTCCGATCCAACCTCCCAGCCCCCTTCGATGAGGCCATCATCTTGGTAATGCAGTACATTACCTGCAATGACCCGGACCAGAGGCTTTTTAGCTTCCACCTGAGCTACTTCAACCACCTTCGAGGGGCCATGGTGATCAACACTCCTTATTTTCTATTGTATTTCATGGGTCTTTCCATTGACCGTGCCCGCAACAACCATTCCCGACCCTCCCACCAAGGCCTCATGGCTGTGCTATACAGGCATGCCCTGGCCAACTAGCCACAGCTCCATCGCATTCCTCCCTTGTCGGCTGTCCCCTCGATACGGCTAATTCCCTAGCTGGCTCCCCTGTTGCTTCCATTTCTAAGGAGTCCCCCTCGCCAGAAGGTTCCCCTACCCCGAAGCATCGCAGGCCCACTCGAAAGTGCAGGACTCCAGCCTAGGGCATAGGTGGGGCCCCAACTCCTAGGGGCGCCCGTAAAGGCCCCTTACCTGGTAGCAACAAGGCTGTTGGCAATGCCAAGAGGACCAAACAAGAAGCCCCGGAGCCCGTCGATGTTAGTTTTGAGGCAGGCAGCAGAATGCAAAATCTGGCTATCAGAGCCCTCCTTGACACGGCTATCGGCTCTCTAAATGCGGCTGCCCAAGCAGCCTCCTCCACTGCCAAGGCCCTGGCTGAGCTCCGATGCAGGCTGGGAGATGGCCCTGATAGGGAGTAGTGTTGGTCGATGTGGGGCCTCGTCCTGGCCAGGACCGATCACTGGGTCCATCGGTTCACTGACGTCCAGCTTCTACGTGTTTGGCGGTGGCGTTTTCTGGGTTTTGGTGGCTTCTAGTCAAGGTTTTGTTGTTGTTTGTCCTAGTTGTTTTTGTAGGCACTAGGGCCCTGGGCCCCAGATCACTGCCTTTGGGCACAGCCCTAATTTTTGTTCATTTTTTTAGCCTAGGCTTATGATGCAACTAAGGTTTTGGGATCCTGTTCTAAAAAACCTGCTGTAAATATTCGGTTACGTACAAAAAAAAAAAATCTAGAATTCAATGGCTCAAAGAAGGAGATCTAAACACTAATTTCTTCCACAAATCTCTTCTAGCTCGAAGATCTCACAACTTTATTTCTTCCTTAAAATTAGATTCTGGAGATGATGTCTATACTTGGGATGGCATGAACTCTATTGTTGTCGATTACTTTTCCAATATTTTTGTTGCTACTCCTCTTGAATTAGCTTCTCAAAAAAATATTCTTCAAGCAATCCCTTCTATTATCATTTCTGAGGATAACTCTATTTTGATTACTCTTGTTACTATCAATGAGCTTCAATAGGTAGTTTTTAAAATACAAAAATGGAAAACCCCAGGTCCTAATGGTTTTCCCATTGAGTTATACCAAGAGTTTTGGGATATCCTTCATGCTGATTTATTAGAGGTGGTGGAAGAAGCCAGGAAATCCAAAGAAATTTTGAAGGTTATCAATAAAACTTATATTACTCTTGTTCCAAAAGCTCAAGAGAGGTTGATCATATCTCAACTTTTAGACCTATTGCTTTATGTAATATTCTTCTCAAAATCATTACTAAGATCATGACAGAAAGGTTGAAGCCTCTTTTGCATAAGATTATTTTCCCTGAGCAAGGGGGTTATGTGGAAGGGCATCAAATAGTAGATGAGATAGTTCTTGCTCAGGAAGCCATCCATTACATGGATATGCAAAAATCTCCTTCCATGTTCATTCGATTAGACTTATCCAAAGCTTATGATAGAGTGGATTGGCACTTATAAAATTTTTGAGGCAATTTGGTTTCTCTAAGGATTGGATGGATTGGATTATGGATTGTATCTCTTCAGTTTCCTACTTAGTTCTTATTGGTAGGCCTTCTCAGTCATTCCCAGCTTCTAGAGGTATTAGGCAAGGTGACATGCTATCCCCTTATTTATTCATCATTCTTGTTGAATGCTTGGGTAGGACTATAACCAAAAAAAGGGAAAACAAAACCCTTGAGGGATTTACCATTGCTCATGAAGCTAGATCTATCTCTCATCTTCAATTTGTGGATGACTCTACTCTTTTAGGTAAAGCTACAGTTAAGGAAGCTTCTAATATTAAGCAAATAATTAGTTGTTTTTCTAAGGCTACTGGGCAATTGATCAATGAAGATAAATCTAAAGTTATTTTCTTTCACTACTCTGCCAGATAGGAATCCATGGTCTTGGATAAATTAAGATATAAGAAGACCTCCATTTCGATCACTTATTTAGGTATTCCCATCAATATTCAAATGCAAAAAAATAAATATTGGAATTGGTTGTTGGACAAAGTCAAGAAGAAAATTGGCAAGTGGACCAACAAGTGGCTTTCTCCTGGGGGTAGAATCACCTTGGTAAAATCAGTCCTTCAAGCTATTCTTATTTATGTATCTTTCGTGTTGAATATCCCAAAGGTTGTTCTTCGAGAACTGGATCAAATCAGTCATCAATTCCTTTGGAGTGGTACTAAGGAGAAAAGAAAATGGGCCTTGGTGAAATGGGACACTTTATGTCTTCCTAATAATGAAGGAGGATTAGGATTCTAGTCTTATATTAATAAAAACAAAGCTTTAGCTGCTAAATTATATTGGAGGATGTTGCATAACCCCAATTCTCTTTGGGCCAATAATCTCCATGCTAAATATGCTGAGAACAAAAGTCTTGAAGACCTTGTTCGCTATCAACTTCCTACCAAAGGTTCTCCTATTTTAGCAGTTCTTAAGACTGGTGAGGATTTGATAAAGAAAAATTTATTTTGGATCATTCATAATGGTCAACAGGTAAATTTTTGGATAGATTCTTGGGATTGTCACAAGCCTTTAATAACTCAGTTTCTCGATTGGAGGCCTTGGATGGAGGAGCTTCACCGAGCTAACTAGATAAAGGTGGTTAATTATTGTCGGTACCATACTGGTAATTCAAAGGTTGGTAGATATTAGATCCCTATTGAGGACTGGCCTATTCAAATCCCAGAAAAGCAAAGACAAGATATCCAAGGCATCCTTCATATGAGATCTCTCTCTTGGTCCCATGAAAAAGATTGTTTTGGATGGAACAACACTACTAAGAGTGAGTATTCAGTTGCTAAAGGTTATTTGACCTTATGTTATAGTAATCCCAACCAATCTTCTAACATCTTTTCTCAGTTGTGGGCTGAAAAGCTTTAGCCTAAGTTCATGTTCTTTACTTGGCTTTTATTGCATCGTAGGGTGCTTACTGGTGAGCAACTTATGAAGCATGGTTTTCATGGCCCTTTTAGATGTGAAATGTGTGAAGAGAATGTAGAAACTCTCAACCATATTTTTATTGAGTGTACTTTAGCCTCTAAGCTATGGAGGAGAATGGCCACTTTACTTGGATTACAGTGGTCCAATTTTTTACTTTTGAATATCTTTGGAGGGATTGGCCTAAACAAGAGGGTGTTGATCATTTTATTAGGAAGTTAGTTTGGATGGGTTCTACCATTCTTCTTTGGAATATCTAGAATGAAAGGAACAACCAAATTTTTAATCAATATAGGAAGGATATTCACTATATTTGGCAAAATACCATAGCCAACTTAGTTGAATCAGTACATCAACTCCTTAATCACCCCAAAACTTCCACCAAAGATGGGATCAAGTGATGCAAATATTGAAGATTAAATCTTCTAAGGGCAACCAACTTAAAGGGAATGTGAGTATTTGTAATATGGATAGGACAAGAAATTGGCAACCTCCTCCTATGGATTTTGGAAAAGTCAATACTGATGGAGCCTCTAGAGGGAACCCTAGAAAAGCTAGTGCGGGAGGAATTGGTAGACTTTTAGATGGCTCCCTAGTTTTTACTTTTGTTGAGAATTTGGGTATTCTTTCCAATAACCTTGTTGAAGGGTATGGTATCCCCATAGGCCTTCAAGAGGCTACTAAGGTTGGATGTAAAAAGGTGTTACTTGAGTCTGACTCTCAACTCATGATTAATCTTTTGAAGACTCCTAAGAATCATAAGGTTGATTAGAGAATAAAAAGAATTATTAAGAAGATTCAATTAATCCAGATGAGATTTTTGAAAGTTGATTACAATCATGTGGTCAGAGATCAAAACAAGAGTGTTAATGCTTTAGCTAATTAGGCTTTGGATAAAGGCGATCTTACTTGTTATGGCCACCCTCCTAGATGGTGGGCTTCACAAATAAGGGAAGCTCTTCTTTCTATCATTTCTTTGGATGGCTCCAGTTCTGAAGGTACCTAGTTTCTTCTTGCTTTATTTTTGCTTCTCTTTGGTTCGTTTAGGTTATTTTAGTTCCCTAGCTCAAGTTATTCTTTCTTTTGTTTCCTCTATTGATTCTTGCCTTAAAAGTCTTATGGTCTAAAAAGGTCATTGTTATGTTCAATTTTTTGTTTTGTTTAGTTTTTTAAGGTGTGTGTTCTTTTGTTTTGTTTTGTTTTTTTTTTGTGTTCTTTGTGTTATTTTAGGTTGTTCTTGTGTTTTTGTTGTTTTGTGTTTTTTTTTTATGTTTTTGTTATTGTTCTTGTGTTTCTATTTGTTTGTGTTATTTCGTGTTTTTATGTGTGAGTGTTTTCTATGTTTTTTGTTTTTGTTTATTGTCCGTTGTTGGTTGTTATTTATTTATTTATTTTTTTAATTTTTTAGGTTTTGGTTGTGTTTGTTTTTCATATTTTTTTATGTCTTTGTAGTGTTTTGTTGTTTTTGTCATGTTTGTGTTTTGTTATGTTGTTCTTGTGTTTTTTCTATGTGGTTCGTGTTGTGTTTTTTTTAATCTTATTGTGTGTGTGTTTGGTTGTGCTTTTTTTTTTGACACACTCAAAGAGCATGTTTTTATTTTATTTTATTATTTTTATTGTTATTTATTTATTTTAAATATTTTTGTGTGTTTGTTTGCTCATTGAGTATGTCAAAGGTGGTAGGCCAGGTTCGAGTCCTGGGTGATTTTGACAGAATGGATACCCCTGCATCCTTGGTTCTTACCTGAAAGTGGTATCCCTTCTGGGATGTTTTCCACAAAAAAAAAAAAATATTTATTTGCAAATCACTAAGGTATTCATAGCACTTATTTGATACATCTTCACAAGCATAGATGCATACATTAAGTAAAAGGAACCTTGGAGAAATTTCTATTTCTTTGCAATAGAGGGTTTGCTAATCAAAATCCTAACTGTGAGTGTGGTTTTGCAATTGGGTAAAATTACCACTCAACAACAATCAATAGACAATGAGGAAGGTGGCTAACTTTCCTCCACCTACCCAAATCAGCCCCAATCAAGGGGGTAGTTGATTGCAAGAAATCCTACCAGTGCCATCAATAGCCAGTTAGCCCAATCAAGCAAAATATAAGTAGTAAGTCTAGTTACCTTGCCCCTCACATTTGGGAAACCCCTATGAGAGTCATTTTTTATAAATTGATCCCTTTGGGTGGCATTCAATATAACTCATTGTTGCATTAAAACTCTGTCAAAATCAAACATCAAGCTTGTGTAACGACGTGATGACACATTTCTCTCATGAAGTTGTTAAGTGATTTAGGCTTCGAAGGAAGGAAAGGGACATCCTGCATTCAAAATTCAATGATATTTTTTTATGAATTTATTGTGTTATAGTTTTAATTTTCTTTAATGTTTTTATGATTTAACCCTTTTACATGCATTCCTATATTTCTCATGTTTAGATCTAACTATTGCATTGTCAAAGAGCTCTCCCTCTTAGTTTTTTAGGTACCCCATGAAGCTTATAGGATAGAGAATCACTCACAGTCTCCCCATATTACCAACAAAATGATATCCATAACCCTGCATGACCTATACTTTTATATTTTTGTTAGTTTAAGCAAATTTGCCACCTATATCAAAACTAGGCGATGTACTCTCTATAAATTGTTGAATCCCTAGTTTTACAAACTTAACATATTTTTGGCCTTTTCAAATCCAAAAGTGAATACACCACATATGATTGTTACAAGTGATGTATTCATGATACATTTGAGAGATCTCAAATCTCTTCATCAACCCAATATCTAGCCTAGCTAATCCTACTTTTGTGCATCATTTTAACAATCTCTTTAACCCCTACCCTTTGCCTTGTCCATTGCCAATTTGATTGACCGTCTTAACAAATTCATCTATTATAAGATCTAGGTAGCGTATTCGCCACAAATATTTTAGCATCGATTTCCAAAGGTTAATCATTTTGATTTTATTTATAAATAGAGGGTTGCCTATGCCAATCCAACAGTTACAACGTTCTTGTTGTTTGGTAGACTTGCAAATCATAATCCATCTCCTTTTCTGTCTATTTCGTAGGTTATAGCAAATTTGTCAAGTGTAGGATTTCCAAGCAACATATTCATCAGGAGTTGTATTCACATTCAGACGATGTATTTGCACTAAGCACCAAAATATGTAGATACCCAAAATCCTCTAGTTTTCAATCATTAACATAGGTTGATAAATGCTTATTTAATTGTTTATCTATTAATTTATCTTGCAAAAACACTTATAAAAAATAAAAAATCAAAATAACTATATCATAGCATTTTATTTTCATTTCCTTAGGCATTTAACTCAAATTGCATGTAGTTTGCATTAGGATAATTTGCATGTTTGCATCTTCCTTGCACCCTTGCCTCTCAAAAGAGAAAATAATAAGTTTTATAGCATAGGTAATAATCATCAAAAGCTGAATCACATATAGGATAAGTACTTGTATTTTGCATCTTATATTTACATTGCATTAGTATCTAAGATATACTACAAAAATTGGGGGTCTTGCTAAATTGAAGACAATAATCTAGATTAAGAAAATCTATAAGCCCTTGGTGAACCCAAATCTCTCCCTAGCAAAGATAAAATGTTGCATAAAGTGTAGTCCTAATGACGGGATAGTAGCAATTCTATCCTGTCCAAGAGTGGACAACCCTCAAGGGAACGCACTTGGGGCCAACGCCCCTATGCACCCTTTGACATTCCACAACTAAAGGTTAGCATGACCTACTAACTCAATGGACTATATCTAGGTTAATGAAGATAATGAATTATTGATCAAGGCTTAATATTAATTGATATTTTTTACTTAACATGTGATTGAGCTCCTCGATATTGATGATTAAACTTTACCAAGTAATAAGTCATATACAAGCTTTGATGCTTATGTTTAATTTGTAAAAATATTATTTTTTTCCAATGGGTTATATGGGTTTGAAACGGGCCCCACCCATATTACATCATCACCATATAGTGGTATCACAACAAATCTTGATTTTTTTTTATACATAGGGGAGTTGGTTACAACCACACTATTTTTAATAACTAACAAGTGCAAGGTTCAAACGATAGGGGTTACTCCTAACAAGCCTATTTCATCTCGTTGTTGTTGACCCGACATGAGAGGGAGACTATCGATCACTCAAGATTCATACCGTCATCATCGATCTGGTGCACACTTAGAGGATTCAAATCAGACTACTACCTTTGCAAATTGGGACCCCCAAGGTTTGAACCCAGGTCTCTTCTTGGTAAGTACCTGGCCAAACAAGCACTTAACAATCCACCTAGCCCTTGGGGGCAACAAAGCTTGGATATTATCCATGTATTGTTTGGCAAGATTCGAACTTGAGTCTGCTCCTTGAAATATTGAGGAATCTAACCGGTTGAGCTAATGCCACTTGATGATTTTTTTAAATATTATTATTTTAGGTCAAAGAGATTTTTTTTCTAAAAAAAAAAACTTTTATTTAAGAGTTTGAAAAAAACTACAATAAGATGGGCATTTTATGTCCTCATACAGGCCTTAAACAACCCCAATGAGAGTTGTTCTAAAATCTCCCAATAATGACTCAAATTTGTTTGAAAAGTTTATCAAACCTAATAAAGTAAAAACTATGAACAACCTGGTGCAAGCCATTAGTCATCTTATAGAGTACCATTTTGGTAATTCAACCTTGTAGCCATCTTAATTATAAAAGAAGGTTAGAAAGAACATAAAAAGTGTCCTAAGCCATTACTTATATAAAAAGGAAACAAGTATAAAAGAGAGCAGACTATGGTGGAATCATAATCCCACACACTACTTTTAATCAAGTACCAGTTAGAATATCCAAGATAGCTTTTGATAGACCATCCATTTTATCATTTCATTATCTGTAGATATGCTTATAAGAGATCTATGCAAATGATGCTTCTACCAATTTCACCTACTCATAATAAGACCTAAGTATCAAATTTTGCATCCCCAATAATCTTGAAGCCCAATCCATCACCAATTTTGAGTCACCAAAACTTGAATTTTTATTATTCCCTATTCCATTGCATTTCTTATTAAAAATATCAAAGCCTTCCATTCTGCCACAATATTGATGCTTTCGCCAAGACCCGCTTTGAAAGTGAATTTGTAATTTTCATCCTGATATAACACTCCTTTTGCCCACACATCTACCTGGACTGTCTTGACAAGATCCATTGAAAAAGCCCAAGACTTTCTAATATCCATTGTTAAATTGCCAACTTGCCATATGACCTTTAATTTTTGGGTTTGTTTATGCCTTCATAAGTATATTTGATTTGAGCTTAAACTTGTATAGGTGGAATTTCCTTGATCTCAAACAACATAGATTTTTTTGCCAACCATAGACCCCATGCCATTATTTATGAAATGCACCTGTATTCCTTTTAATGTGTCTTTGAACCATTGCTGCATATTCTCCAACAATTTTTTTGGTAGTCATTTTCTCTTCCCCTTAGTCATGGGTAGAGTAGACCTCCACACTTATCTCGATAAATCACAATGAACTAGTAGGTGATCTATTGTGTCTTCTTCTTCTCTTTTACACTGGATACATTGACTTAAACCTTGCCAGGACCTCTTTTGTAGAACATCCCATATCAATGCCTTATTAGCTAATGCTAACCAAGAAAAAAATATGATTTTCAATGAGTTTTTCACCTTCCAAATCATGCTCCACCACCAAAGAACCTCCTCATTATTATCTTCAAACATTGCCTTGTATCCTTCCTTAGTTGTAAATTGTCCACTAGGTGGGTTATTTGACCATTTTAAAAAGTCTTCTTCTTGTCTCAATCTTATAAAAGCCTTTGTCATACCCCTTCTATAATTGTTCCATTGCTCAACTTAATTTCCTTTCATAAATAATTCTTATGCTAAAAGCCACCCTTGATTCCACAAATTGGTTCTGTCCATAGAGGCTGCATTTGCCAATGCTTTGAGCCCTTGTCTACTTAGATGTTCTGTTAAATTTTGAGACAACTAGTAATCTCCTCCATTTCCTAGATAGGGGTCTTTTCCTAATCTTACTTTCTTCCCATTACCTATTCTCCAAACCAAAATATTGCCGACTAATAGAAAAGCCTTCACTAATACTTTCCAAATGATAGTAGTATTGATCATTGACTTAATAGGAAGTCTAATCCACTCTTCGAAGAACTTGGAACCCAACTATTTTTTCTTGATAACCTCCTGCCATAATCCTTTACCAATTATCAATCATTAAAGACTCTTGGCAACTACTACTTCAATCTCCAAAGACTCTTGGCAACTACTACTTCAATCTCCAAAGACTCTTGGCAACTACTACTTTCCTGAAGTTATGTATATTATTAAACCCCCATCCTCCTACTAATTTAGATGTGACAATATTATTCCATTTAACCAAAGCCATCACATCCTTCTCCCTTCTTCCTATCTAAATAAAATGGAAGCATTTCTTCTTTATTTTTTCCATTGTTTTAGTAAGAATATAAGCCATGGATTGTCAATATACTAGAATGACCTCCAAAACTGATTTCACAGTGTTAAATGACCTTCCAATTTAACCCCATCTATCACGCTATGAAGTTACCCTTTTACACTTTATTGTATAAACAATTCCAATCTAGTATCCATAATCGTTTAATTATAACTTAAGCTCCAAATAAATGAATAAATAAATAAATAAATAAATAAATAAATAAATAAATAAATAAATATTTATTTATTGAGTAATACTTCTTATACAAATCCATCATGGGGATTGAACCCGGGTCACATCACCGATAATACAAGTGGCATCCTTACTAGTAGACTACGCGTGACACTCTCATGGATAACCCCAAATATTTTAACCTTTTGATAAACACAATCAACTTGAAATCAAATTTTTTTATCGTTACTTTTCTTGTCCTAACTTATATAAATTTAAATTAAAAAACTTATTTATTATATTATTTACTTAATATCTATCCTAAATTTAAATTTAAACCTTAAACTTTTAAGGTATTTAAACTTTAAACAAACCATAAAAAAAACACTCACAAAAAATTTAAACCATTAATATATAGACTCTTTAACAAAATATATAAGATTGTAAGACAAGACTTGTGAGTCACGAGTAGGAAACACGTGCATCCTACTTCTCCCCACACCAAACGCATGTAACCATGAAACTAAGTCCTAATGGTAATCTTCCCTCTCAACCAACCAAATACATCCAATAGGCGTCCACCCTTCTAAATCCCTTGCCCCACAAGAAAATTGAAATACAAAGGCCCAAAACTGCATTGAAGTCCACCATAAAATAACTAGGCCTAAGAAAATTTGTCCACAAATTTCGACGAGGTCATGGTCAATTTGTTAAAATTTTTGTAAAACTAAAAATAAATAATTTTTTAAAAATATGTATTGGGTGCAGTATTACGGTTTGGGCTTTGGTTTTTCTTCGGGAGGTCTAAGGTTCAAACTGTGGTGTAGGCGAGTGTGTGAGGGGGTGAGTGTGATGTTGGTTTTGTGTTAAATTCTCTATTGGTAAGTATAGCTCTCGACTTTATAAAGAGTCATGATTAGGAGGAGACTCATGTACGTTCGTGATAGAGATTTCTGGCAATAACCAAATAAAAAAAATAATATTTATTTAATATTTTATTAATCAAATTTTAATTATTAAAAAATATTATTTTTTTAAAGATTTGGTTAGTGTGTTAAACCCTTACTATCCTCCCAGCCATGATCCCTCGAGAGCTATGCTTCACCACACACCCACCTCCCACACATTAGCCTATGTCGCGGTTTAAACCTTATACCTTCCAAAGAAGAGCCAAAATAATATGTCCAAATTTTTTAAAAAGTTATTCTTAGAAAAATAAAATTATTTTTAATATAAATTAAACTTTAAATTATATAAATAGTTTTTTAATATATATTAAATTATATCTTTTATAAGATAATTTAAAAAAAAAAAATTATTTATTTAATAAATATTTTATTCAACTAAAATTTTAATAACTAAAATACCATGTATCTCATCAAATTTTATACTTTATTTTAACATTAAAAAAACAAAGTATGTACTTTATTTTAACATTTATACAACTAAAAATTAATTGCATTTGAACTTTAATTCGGTTTAAACTTCATTCAGAGTTCTTAAAAAGAAGACTATTAATTGTATTTATTATTTAATGTTACATGTGCTGACCGTACACACCAAAATTGATATACCAATATACAACTATATCTTAATTAGATTCCAACTTTAAACCTCATTAAGTTCTAAAGAGGGGTTCTTTATTATATTTATTATTTAACGATATACGCGCTGACCGTCCAGATCAGGGTTTATATAAATAGAGGAGGAAACAGCAAAATTTGGGGAGGCTGCGCTAATTCTGAGATTTATTAGCGGTTTAGGTTATATAGTGAAAATTTGGGGAGGTTGCTGTGTTTGTAGTGAAAATTTGGAGATCCAGAATGATGAGAGCGTGGGTTTTCGCTGGGCTCGCTTTCGCTTTTGCCTTTTTGTTTGCGGGGGTTCGATCTGATGACGTGACGGCTCTTACGGCCGACACCTTCGAGAACGAAGTCGGCAAAGACAAGGGCGCCCTGGTCGAATTTTACGCACCGTGGTACGTAGAATTGATCTCATAATTTACATTTTTATATGAGGTTTACATTTTATGCCTTCTATTTTATAAGAGGGATCCGATCTGCAGAAGGTTGTGAGGTCCAAAGAAACTTTGTATTGTATTTTGGCTCTGTTATGTGATTTAAATCTGAGCTTATTAGGGTTAGAAGTGAGAGTTGACATTATGGCTAATTTTAAGGTTATGAGATCTACTAATTTTGAGATCCAAAGAAAATTTGTAGTTTTTTTAATTGATTAATTGGAATTTATACAGGCTGAGGTATAATAATATTACATGAACATTTTGGCAATTTGATAATACATTTTTTTTTTCGAAGATCTTAATCCAAGTCTTGGTATTTAATCATTTGTCATTTGATGTTTGTAAGTTATTTTGACTTATTATGCAATTTAAAGTTGAGTTTCTTAGGGTTGGATGTCAGAAGTGACATTGTGGTTAATTTTGAGGTTGTGAGATTCAAAGAAAATCTGGATGTTATTTTGAATTTCCCGTGTAATTTAAGTCTGAGCTTCTTAGGACTAGAAGGCAGAAGTGACAGTGTGGTTAATCTTTTAAATATTTGTAGAATATTTTGGGTACTTTTCAAACACTATTGGCAATGTAGAATTTGCTGAAATTTTAAGGTTTATATAGCTAGGTTCGAATATATCTTTAATCTTTAGAGGCGTTGCTGGATTTGTATAGAATTTTGGCTTTTTAGTGTGCGCAAATGTTTGAGTGGTGGCTGCGAATTTTTAACTCAGATCGTAAATATGTGTTGAGAGTTGACATAGATATAAGTTTATTGGGAAATCTGTAGAATTCTTGCAAAATGGTCAAAATATGTGGGCAAATTTTTAAGCTTCCGTGTTGGTTGTAGTTTATTTCTTTTTTATTTTAAATTATTTTTTGGTAATTATGTATGTGTCTTCTGCTAAGATTTGGATCTTCTCGAAAATTTGAGGTATTTAACTGGTTAAGCTCTTGTCATTTGATGTGTAGTTTGTATTATATCTTGTTAAAAAATACTTCTATTTCTCTTAAAGGTGAACCTGCAATGCAGGGTTATAGACCAAATGGGATTGAAGTTGCTGTCTTATAAATGTACCCTTATGTCATTACTTTGCTCCTTTTCCCCTTACGTTATTTGCTGTCTGGGGTTTGGAAGTGATTACCCTCCAAAGAATCCAGCCCATTTGTCTATGACATGTCATTTGGACTGCATTGTCGTGGAGAGAGGACTTGGATAGCACACTTACGAATGTACTCCATTATAATCATACTAGAACAGCATAGGCCAATCATACTATAAGACCATAGGTCAGACAACATACCTTTAATTGGTTATATGGGATTGAAATGGACTCCATCCATATTACATCATGACTGAGTTACTGTGGTATTCAATAAACCACATACTAGTATTACAATTATATTTTTGGTAATTATGCATATATTGCCTGGCAAGACTTGAACTTGGGTCTCTCTGCCTTGAAAGTCATGCATTTAATCACTTGTGTTCATGCCATTTGTTATATGTTGAAGTTCACCCATGGGATTTGAACTTTAGCAAAACGTTTGAGTTCTTTACTTTTAACTGCTTGCTCTAAACCCCTTGGACAAATTTTAAGGTTCACCAATGGGATTTGAACCTTGATTTATTGTTCCAAACCTAATTGGCAGCATACCCCTGGTTTTTACTTTATATTATTGTCAAAATTTTACTAGCTCTACAGAAGTTTCTGGTTTTGAAACCTTTTGTGTTCTATATATATTTGGTTTTTTGTGAACCCACTTTACTTTAAAATGTTTGCCTTGTTCGTGGAAGTGTGATTGGAGGCACGACAGATCCCAGTGCAGAAGTTTAAAGCAAAGTTGGTGCTAATGGCAGATCTAGGAAGGGAAGATATCTGCTTGTGAATTAAAGAATAGGCCTTTCTTTACTAGATACGTGTTTTGCAAGTTTTACGTTCTATGTTTAATTTCTTGTCTGATGTGTGAAGAGCAAGTTAAGTGGATTTGTGCTTAGTTTTTTAAGCACTTGAATGGTCCATGATAATTTTTAAAGGATGTTTAAAGAGTTTCTGGAGAATCTTCAATGATTGAAATTACTACCTTTTTCCTAGTTTAGAGAACTCTTAATTTATTTATCAACTTAATTGTCACAGGAAAAGGTATATTTCAACTGTTTTGCACTGTATTTATTGGGTGCCATAACCAAAATGGGTGTTTTATTGATAAAATAATAATTTGCTTTAGAGAATTTTTTTGTCTTGAAAATTTTCATTTTTAGGAAAATTGTAAATAATATTTATAAATTCTTCCCTTCCACTTTGAATTAAAGAGTGCTTCTCCGGGTGGTCTTTGAATTAGACCTTTTGCACATGGAGAAGCACTCTTTTCCCTGTCTTTGAAAATCACCACCTATGCAAGGTTTATTGGTAGGATGTCTTAGAGCTGCCTCCATAATAGACCATTGCTTATCACTTGAAATTGTAGTATGTTGTTGGCAATGTTTGTCTGAGCTGTTGGAAAAGTAACGCACTGCATAGCTAAATTTTTTATTGTTTGTCATAATCATGAGACTGGTGGTAATTTGTGAAGAATGTCCATTATAACAATGCTTGATTGCTGTTATCCAGATCTTTCCACAAACATGAAAGTAGCTTCTTTACTTGCATCTGAATGGCAAAAGAATTGGTTTTTATTTGGCTTTATGGGAGAGCTTCATTCTATGAACAATGGCTAAATTTTCAGAAGGAAAAAATGTGTACAAAGCATGAAATAGTTTTAAATGTAGCTCTCCAGAATTTAATGTTTCTTTTCAATTTTGAAACAGCAGCAAATTGCTAGAAATTAAACAGTTTGTTTCTTCTGCCTGCATGAACTTGCATGTCCATTGATATGTATTTTGTAAGAGGATTTATTTGCAAAGAATCTTACCTACATCTCAAATTATGTTTACAATAGTTACATTTTGTACAGATTATTTTTATACAGGTATTGCAGTTTCTATGTCTTAAAACATTTGTTTTTTCCCCAGGTGTTGTACAAGTTCCATCTCATATCCATTGATGTTAAAAATACGGGATTTAGTGTTTGTGTTTACAATGTTTTGATTGGGCTTTATATCTCTTTCATGTAAAATGCTTATTTCTGTCTTTCATTTTTAATATGAAATCTGATCTATAACAATTTTGCTGTTATAAAGTCTTGATTTCTCTTAATGTTGCCAATCTGACTTCGATTTTTTTTTTTTTTTAAATTTTAGGTGCGGGCATTGTAAAAAACTTGCACCTGAATATGAAAAACTTGGGGCAAGTTTTAAGAAGTCCAAGGCTGTTTTGATAGCAAAGGTGAATCACCCTCAGAAAAATTTGCAGGGTTGGAAAAATTGTTAACTTGATATATATTTTGAAACAATATAATAATATATGCATTCTTTTCGTTATACAACTCTTTAGAGTAATATTCATCATGTTTTTTTTTTTTTCTTTCTGCTCCCTTTCTTTTTGAAGGTTGTTCACAGCATTTATGTTATTCTAATTCCCGAGTCCTGATGTCGAATGGTTATTATGGCTAACCAATGTTCAGGATGCCATTTTATTGTTTGGTTAGGGAGCCTGCAATTTTTTTAGGACATTGTTTTGTGTTTAACTTTATGGCATCAACCCAGCCTTGGTTAATTCCATTTTTGCTATTTCTTTTGGGAATTGAACTTGAAAGGAGCCTTGGTTCCACTTTTGAATGTTTGTGTCTATAATAGAAAGAGTATCATATAAGTAATGCTAGTTATGTATTCACTTGGTGCTCTACTTGTGTCTCAGAGTTTTGATATCTTTGTTTGTTTCTTTTTGTTAGGTGGATTGTGATGAGCATAAAAGCCTGTGCAGTAAGTATGGTGTCTCTGGTTTTCCAACACTCAAGTGGTTTCCCAAGGGATCGCTGGAGCCAAAAGAGTAAGTGAACAGCATGGAGTCTGAGTCATACTGTATATCAGTTGCATTTACATAGTAATCAAACAATGACTTCACATTTTGGTTTGTGATTGTTCTCTAGTTTTGTTAGTATGACCTTGTGCTTGGCTTCTGCAGCTATAAAGGTGGCCGCACTGCAGAAGACCTTGCTGAGTTTGTGAACACTGAGGCAGGTATGTAAAGGTTATAAATTTATAATGCATTTTCCGGTCATGTTCATGAAAGTGATTTAGTAAATTGTAACTATGACAGATGAGATTCAGTGTATTATCAGTTGTAAAATGGAAATGCTTTCCACAATAGGATGAAACTTGAGTATAAGTTCAGAAGCGTATTTTAACTTTAACAGCCCTTTTCAATGAGTGTGATTGGCCTACCTTGGCCATCTGTGGACACTAATAGAATTATCTTGTTTCATCTTTTTACATTGCATAAAGAAACCTAACGATCACCTAAAATATGTGAGTTGGGTCGTGGCATCCTAAATCTTCTTAGAAAATTTATACTCAAATATTGGGCCAAAGTAATGCCATATTTAGTTATGCTTTTGAAATTTGAATAACTGTAAAATTGCAGCAATGCTAAAATTTATTTGTATCAAAATTCAATTTATTGATAGTGTTTCATAGTGTGCACTTTCTCACTGTATATGTTAGCCTAATATATGCTACATTTTTTTAATTGAAATTTTTGGGCATATGCTTTCCTTTTTTTAGCTCTTCAGATGGCTACATTATTAGTTTATAACAATGAACTACAATGAGCATGCTAAGAATTCTTTATGTCCATAATATAATTTTTATCTAGTGACACACAGACAGATACATACATTAAATATAATAGTTGCAAAGCAATTTAGTTATTGTTAAAAGTTATTGACAAGATGAAAATAGGGTAGCCAAACTGTTTAATTTGTTTTTAGCTGCTGCTTCTTCTGTATATATTCATAATGTATCCATGCATCCATGGAAGTAGTTGATATTTTCATTCATAGCTATTTAGTGATATATATATGCAAAGCAATTTAGTTATTGTTAAAAATTATTGACAAGATGAAAATAGGGTAGCCAAACTGTTATTTACTTTGCTTTTAGCTGCTTCTTCTGTATATGTTCTTAACGTATCAATGCATCTATAAAAGTAGTCAGTATTTTCATTCACAGCTGCTGCCCAAATGATAAATACTATTCAAGAACTCCATCAACCTTAAGTTAGAGCATCCCACCATTCACAAGGGTTACTAGCCTTACAGAATTGGGATTGCAAAATTGTGAAGCTGTTTATTAACTATTCAATGGAATATGTAGTTTGATTTGCTTAAAATATGTTTCAGGCAACAGAGAATACATCTAAAATGTGTATTTTAAATGAAGTAGAGGGTGCGTTTTCCTTTTCTGACTTGTCAGCTATATAATGATATTAGGATTTATTTTGTGGATGTTTGCATTATAAAGTTGTGCATGAAATCTTAAATGAAGACATTGTAGCAAAACATGGAGAGTTTATTTTAAAACTATACATCTGTAGAAATAATCTTCTTAAGATACTCTCTGATGAAGACTAATTTGGCCTAAACAATGTCAAAGTCATCTCATTGTCTCAGGGCATGAGAATCTTGTCTTCCACTTTAATCTGTGTCATTGTTGTTAGGAAATGGTGAAAAGATTTTGTTAATTTTTAGTTACGATCAACCAGATATTTACTTAATGTTAATAAATGCAATGGATGCAGATACTCATGTGAAAGTGGTTACTCCTCCATCTGATCTAGTGGTGTTGACATCTGATAACTTTGACTCAGTTGTTCTTGATGAATCAAAAGATGTTCTTGTTGAGTTTTATGCGCCATGGTAAAACTTATTCTTGGGATCTTTATGCTTTGTTTAATATACTTTTGCTTTGGTTGTGTCCCTCAAACTAAGGGCAATGTGACGAAAATTAATGACACCTTTTTGTTGCCAATGTCTATTGAGCTTAACTTGTGTGATACTAAGTTATTGTGTTCAATGTCTTTCATCCATATTCTTTTCACATTTTTCTAGCTTCATTTATCATAAATTTTTTGTTTGTTTATTGCAGGTGTGGTCATTGCAAAAACCTAGCTCCTGTAAGTTAAAGGATGCCAACTCTCATTGTACTTTGATATTATTAGATTAAGTTACTTCTTCACAATAGTAATGTCGGACAGAGTTTATTAAGGAATTTCTCTTGAAATGCAATATGCTTAATAATTGTTCTATTAATATTTATGTCCTTTTTATTGCAGACTTATGAGAAAGTTGCAACAGCTTTCAAATTAGATAAAGATGTAGTTGTTGCAAACATTGATGCTGATAAATACAAGGATTTTGCAGAAAAGTAAGTAACTCTGCAAAATACTGACCTGGAGATCTTTTGGAATATGCTCTTCTATGAGTTGTACTTTTACAAATATCCTATGGATTTTATAATTTGTAGCATCTAGGGGAATCTCAAATTTGGTTCTTTGATTTTTATTTTTAAATCATGGACCAACCATTTAGATTCTAGTAGGGTAAACAGGGCAAAAACAAATTTTAAATCACCAAACTTGAAATTGTATTGAAAACTTGGAGAGGGTTTTCAGGTTTGGAGTCTCAAAACTGAGGGAAGATGTAGCAAAATCCTGACCTGGAGATCTTTCGGAATATGCTCTTCTATGAGTTGTACTTTTACAAATATCCTATGCATTTTATAATTTGTAGCATCTAGGGGAATCTCAAATTTGGTTCTTTGATTTTTATTCTTAAATCATGGACCAACCATTTAGATTCTAGTAGGGTAAACAGGGCAAAAACAAATTTTAAATCACCAAACTTGAAATTGTATTGAAAACTTGGAGAGGGTTTTCAGGTTTGGAGTCTCAAAACTGAGGGAAGACGTAGTATTACCTAAGATAATTTTATGTATACACAATGGTTTCATGTGGATAGATGGAAAACATTCCCATGTCTGTTGTGAGAAATATGACAAGCCCGATGAATGAGAAGAGAAAAATATATGGCAGTCATCATGATTCACAAATACTGGTGGCTTTTCATTAATTCATTTCTAAATACAATTTGAACAAATGTTTTTGTTTGATTTCATTAGTCTTTTATTGATTAATCCTATTACAAGTGCTAAAAAAGTGTTTTTGTTAGATTTCATTAGTCTTTTATTGAGTAATCCTATTGCAGGTAGTAATGGATCTTACCATAATGTTGGCAGGTATGGGGTTAGTGGGTTTCCAACTCTAAAATTTTTTCCAAAGACCAATAAAGCTGGTGAAGATTATGATGGAGGTCGTGATTTGGATGCCTTTGTTGCTTTTATTAATGAGAAGACTGGTGCAAACCGTGATGCAAATGGCCATCTGACATCTGATGTAGGATTAATCAAACTTTCACTAACTATACCATTTTTTGTTACATGTATGATGTGTTTCCTCAATCATACATTTTAAATTTGATGTCTTTTGAGGTTGCTACAGGCTGGTAAAGTTCCAAGTATGGAGGCTTTGGTAAAGGAATTTTTAAGTGCTAGTGCAGCTGAACGTGATGCTGTCCTGGCAAAACTTGAGGAGGAATCTGAAAAGTTGTCTGGTGCTTCTGCAAGGTACACTCTTGAATTGCTGACTTTATGCTGATATTCAATAGAGTATTGGCTATTTAATTATTGAGTTATAAGTAGAAAAATGTGAAACCTGATGGAAAATTCGTAGAACCATATTGTAAAGGTTTGCTGTTTGCATCTAGATGCAAAAAGTAAATTTGTTGTGTGGCTGATGATGACGCGTTACTCTCTTTTTTATTATATTCAAATTCTGTTCTTGATATGTTAAACCTCCATGGAATCTCTGTTTGTCATAGAAACTGCATAAGAATTTGCACACAAGTCAATGGTTTTATTCAAAATCATTGTTATTTGTTTTCTAAAGTGGGGGCAAAGGAAAACTGTTCCCTCCCCCTTCCCCTCTCTTCCCTTCTTCCACCCCCCCAAGCTTAGAAAGTGGGGACAATTTTTTTTTTCTAAACTCCATTTTTAGAGATCCATCTGTTATCTACAAAATGTTGAAATTGTAGATAGAAGGCTTCAATATGCTTTTTTAATACATTAGTTTATTAGTAATTGGCCTAGGTGTCCATTCTAAAAGGACTTTCTGCAGCATCAGTTCTATTGACCAAAGTTTAATACATTAGTTTATTAGTAATTGGCCTAGGTGTCCATTCTAAAAGGACTTTCTGCAGCATCAGTTCTATTGACCAAAGTTTTCAGATGGTAGGTCCAATAAACTACAAAATCATCATCATTTGACACTAAGCTCTATTTACATGGTATGGGATTATACCTCTGGGGACATTTTAAAAAATTGCAGATAATGGAGATCTTAGGGTTAGAGGCTAAGTGATCTTCCTTCATGACTATTACACTGGAATAGAAAACTCTGTGAGGTATATTGCATCTCTGTTGGCTTTGAAAAGGCAATTATATAGTTGGCTTTAATGACTTCTCTTTGACTATATCCTTGGAAAGCCCAAGTGCACTTTGCTTCTTCCAAAGCACTAAAGCATGCTCATCATAGCTGGGGGTGCTGTCTGTGCTCTTTGTTATATTTTTTATGCGAAATTTATGCAACATCTCAGATAGACCACATGCTTTGGTTAGTGGATGCAACTGTCAGGGTTTTGATTATATCTGCTTGGAACTCAACCTTAATCAGACATAGTTGATGACAATCAACATTTGTTGTGATGTGTTATCAAAAACCAAATTTGAAATCTTTTTTATTGAAAGGCATATATTACTCTTGCAATGCTGGAAAATTAATGCTTTGAGTTGGACGATAATTGTGTCCATTACTGTGGTCATTAATAGCAGGCATCTATCTTGAGAGTTACGAATTTTGAACGAAAGTCATGCTTAGATGTATCACTTTTGTTGAAGGAACAAAATGGTTCAACAATGTATTGTCCAGGTCAGGTGTGATTCCTCAATAACACAACTTTGAAAGGGTGGACAGGCAAGCACACTTGATCACATCCAGGCTATTAGGACAGTGTAATGGATGTGGGCGATCATAGGGGGTGAAAGCTGACACACTATAGATGAAAACATGAAGATCTAAACTGCATTGAACAGTCTATGTGAAGAACCAGAGTATTTTTGTTGTTATTTGTGTCTGTAGTGAGTGTTTAATGTACATAGTAGTGTCATTAAGAGATGTGACTGAAGTGTTGGTGTTTGCATAAGTAGTGGTATGTGAAGATAAAAACCTACTCTTTCCATTCACATTGCTGTACCCAGATTTGTATGGGGGTGATCAAAGTGGGGGATGCTGACACACTAAGATGAAAACATGAAATCTAAACTATTTGAAACGAAACTGACTCTAGGATAGAGCCGAACAGTTGAAGAACTGGAGTGTTTTTGCTGTTTTGTGTGTTTGTTTGAGTGTTTAATGTACATAGTAGAGGGTCCTCATCAAGAGATGTGACTCAAGTGTTGGTGTGCGCATAAAGTAATGGTACAGCAAAATAATAACGTACTCTTTCCATTCACAGTGCTGTACTCATATTTGTAAGACAAGGACTCATAATGTTCTGAGTAATATGGATCTCTAATAATGCATAAATATATTTTAAAATATGAATAAACCTCAAATCTGAGCTACTGATTTCTGGAATCTGTGCAAAATTGGATTAACACTGACTTTGGGTGACCCATTGTGGAACATTAAAGAGAGCTGCTAGCATAGAACAGATGGTGGTTTCAGTTGCTTTCAAGTTTCAGACACCTAGATGAGTTCTGCACTGAGTTGATGGAATATCTATACAGTTAAATAGAGAATAGTCACATGGCTGTATTTTTGCAAACATGACCAATCTCTTCCATGATGTTGAAACTCATAACTGACAACGTTGTGAGTTGTGTAGAAGTTAAAACTGAAAAAGCAGTTGAAAGAATGCATAAAGATGGCTGATCAGATCCATTTGTGGGAGTTTAATACACTGCAGTAGTCAGAAATATGAGACCATATGACAGATCTGTGGAGGAATTGGGATCGTGGGCCACTAATATAATGCTACATGCCGTTGGGGACATAACCCAGGATGATTCAGGCATTCATAATGGTGTTGTGATCACATTCAGTCAGAAAGCCATACATATCAGCAAGATAGATGAGTTCTAAGCAGATTCAACTTCTAAAATCTTCCCAAAGTGGGTGATATCAGCCATACTCATGTAGATCAGTACAATTTAGATCAGAGGTCATCTTCATCCTCAACGGCTTTATTTTAACATGTTTTTTATTCTCATTTTGTTGTATTTAGCTCCTTTACTAGGATGAAAGAGAGGGATAGCTGCATGCCCTAGACCATGTTATTTACTTCTCATGGCAAGTTTTGTTTCTGTATCTCAGCATGAAATGGTAAAGGAGGGTTTATCTTACCCTTAGTTGTTCTTGCACAATATACTTCTAGGCTATCTTCAAGGACTGATCAGTGCAATGTTACACGATGAATGATAGTTGGCGAATGAGAAATTTGAAGGGTTTGGATATTATGAGGAAACTTCACATTGGTCCAGAACTACACAACAATTTTATTTTCTTTGTTACTCCATTTTGTCTCAATTCTACTTGAACTTTAAGTTTAGTGAGACTATAGCTTTGTTACGCTTTCTGCTGTTCTATGTAGCTTTATTGTGTTTCTGTTCCAGTGATTGTTTTTGGAGATTAAGGATGTTGATATATATATTTTAATATATTTCACTAAGAAGAGTTTCACCTTAGCTTTTAATGACAAACTATATGCAACATTTTGCTTAAATTTGTGTGAAGCAAGCATGCAAAATACAATATTAAGACAAGCGTTTCAAATGGAAAAAATTCTAGAAGACATGAACACCAAAAAGTTTGATTGCATTGCACCATTGTAAGTTTTGGTATTATGCAGCGAACCCTGAAGTTCTCAAACTTCTTAATGGCAGAGTTTTGCCACTTTAATGGCACATACAGACCATTGAAGACCACCATGCTGTTAAATTGTTGGTGAATGATTTTTGTTTTTGGCCTAGAAATGAGTTTTTGCAAGATTGGTGGCCATTAAATTGTTCTTTATTTTGTGTGGTACTGATTATTGTGCATCACTGTTCATAATGGCTGCAGCTTTGCAAAAGTTTATTTAAAGGCTGCAAAAAGGATAATAGAGAAGGGTGAGGACTATGCAAAGAATGAGGTTGGCAGACTCCAGCGCATGCTTGAAAAGGTGAGATTTCTCTGTGCACATGATGTCAGAAACCTTCATTCTTCCGTTGGATTTGGGTTTTCCCTTTGATTCTCTTATTTTTCCAAAATGACTTACTAATAATGATGGTCCTTCTGCAGTCTGTTAGCCCAACAAAGGCAGATGAATTCATTGTCAAGAAAAACATTATATCATCCTTTGTATCAGCACAATAGGATTGTTGGGTGCTAAAAATCTATAGCCCCTGGAATCATTTTGATTGATCAGTTGTGCTGTATAGGAATGCTAGCACTTCACATTTGAGAGTTCAATAGCATGATAAAAGGCGATTTCATTAGTCTTTTTAGCAATGTTGCCCTGTTTGGGAAGATAGATTCTACGCTTTTTTCATTATGGAGGTATATTGAGGAACTAGTAATTTTTAAGTCTGTCTTTTCATTATAACTGGCATCATTGGTGAATGCTTCCAATGATTGCATCGTATTTAAATATCTAATTTAACTTTTATCCTCATAATACAGATTTCAAATTACATCCATCTTTCTTGTTTGTCAGGTCTTCAACTGTCTTTATTTTATGCATAGGCTATCATTAACTTTACTGTTGTCAATGCATACTTCATTAAAAGACCAAATTAAGCATCAGTGTGATTTACAATTTAAATATTTATACTGTTATGCAATTTTCCCATCTAAGATTGAAAATTTCCGAGTTTTAATCTAGGCACAACTAATGGGTGGTTGTCAATGTGTCTTTCTTCTTGCAAGCATCATGTAAAAAGGCAAGAATAGTGGGATTCATTCTAATTTTTCTGTTTGCTTTATAGATATAAACTCACATGAGAGATTTGAGTCTCCATTTCATTACTCAAGACTAAACTGAAACTTCAAGCCAAGCCTCTTTGTTTTGGCCTTGGTGTTGAAATTTATAACTCTTTTGATGATATAGCCTTAATTGTCTATCCGGTTGTGTTGGTTACTCAATATTGGAAATGATATGCAGGGCATGAGTAAGTGGGTTTTCACTATAAATTTCTTAATTTGATTTAGATGTGGTTTTCTTTTCTTGTTCAAGTACAAAACTCACACGGAAGGAATATAACTAGCCTTGATCAGACTATGGATTTGAGTAAACTGAAACTTCAAGCCAAGCCTCTTTGTTTTGGCCTTGGTGTTGAAATTTATAACTCTTTTGATGTTATAGCCTTAATTGTCTATAAGGTTGTGGTGGTTACTTAATATTGGGTATTCGCTATAAATTTCTTTTTTTGATTTAGATGTGGTTTTCTTTTCTTGTTCAAGTACAAAACTCACACCTATGGATTTGAGTCTTCCGTTCAATAGTTCAAGACTAAATTGATAATTTCAAACCGAGCATCACTGGTTTTGGCCAGTGGGGTTGAATTTTATAGTCTTTTTGATGTTAATAGTCTCATTGCCTATTATGAGATTGTGGTGGTTGTTATCGATATTGATATTTAGGGCATGATGTTGAACTACAGAATATGAATCAAGTGCATCTTTTGAAATTTTAATAGTAACACAGCACATGATTGTTGAAAAAAAAAAGTGAGTGGCTGCTGGTGTGTATAGCGAATGTTATAGTGACAATTGTTCATAGGCAAGCCCCTGATATTGTGGGAAAGTTGCTGTTTCAAGTTATTTGTCCTTCTAATTTCACTTTCCTTAAGGTGGATGGACATTAATCTTGCTGTAGAATTGAATAACCAAATTTTGATTCTTATCCTAGCTGAGATCAAAAGAATACATGAAGAGGGACCATCAAATGGGAACATGAGAAGCTGATCGCACATCTTATGATTAACGTGATTTTAATATGGGACCTCCTGATCATTGACATGAGTTGACGATCATTGATGTCTGATGAGATTATTAGTTTTTAATATTACGTAAGTTGGTTATTATTGATATTAAATAGATAGATGATTTAGAGTTCAGATCATTGATGTCTGATGAGATTATTAGTTTTTAAAATTAAGTTGGTTATTATTGATATTAAATAGATAGATGATTTAGAGTTTAAAGGATGCAATGAAGGTATTGATAAACAAATTTACTTAATGAAGCATGCAAATTAGGTTTGAGTATATGATTTTGTGTGGTAATTGCTATTAATATTTAACATTTAAATTATTAGTTAATTATTATTGGTAATTAACATATATATTTATCTTTGTCAAAGATGATGTCACTAATTTATGGTTTTTCTATCAGAAAATATTTTTATTAAAGATGAAGGATAATAAAGGTTGAAGTAGTTTGGAGAGTGAAAATTTGTATGGGGAGGAGTAAAAGGAGAGAGGAAATGGTCCTTAATAGGTTGGGAGAAAGTTGGCCAGTCCAAGGTAAAGGGAGGTTTGGGACTGATGAGATGAGAGTTAAGTAATCAAGCTTTGGTTGGAAAGCTTTATTGGAGGTGGTTCTTTCAGCCAACTTCTTTATTCATTTGAGTTTTAACTAGTAAATATTTGAGACAGGTGAACCCGAAGGAGGTGAGTTGTTTCCCTTTGGATGGTAATGAGTCCTTATTGTGGCAGGTTCTAAAGTTAGGATCTTAGGTAGTGAAAGATGAATCATTTTGAAAAGTGGGGGAGGGGAGAAGTTTGGACAGATTCATGGGATCAATACCTACCTATCATTGTTGAATCCCCAAAGCTACAACCAATAAAAACAACCATGGAAAGCAAGGGTTGAATCCAAATTTGAAAGTTATTTCAAAACTAGACAGTTGGGGGATTATAGGTTTGGAGGATTATAGGTTTAAGCAGTTTAAGAAGTTGACAAGTGGTCAATTCCAATCCCTTCGGAATTGACACCTATTATGATTAAAATCATGATAGCTAGATTTTTCACAAGTAGAGATGAGGAGGATGAACTACCTTAGGGCTATGGGAGTCTTTGAGTCTACAACGTGAAAGATGGTTATCATAAGAGCCTTTGAGAACCTCCTCATGTATATTAATTTAAGAAGTTTAAGAAGTTGGATGAGTGGCTAAGTCTGATCCCTCTGGAATTGACACCAATTATGACAAATCATGGTAGAAAGATTTTTTACGTTGACACCCATTATGACTAAAATCTTGGCAGAAAGATTTCTCTTATGTAGACATGAGAAGGATGAACTAGCTTGGAGCTATTGGAGCCTTGGAGTCTATAGTGTGAAGGATGGATATGATAAGATTTTTTTAGAACCTTCTCACGTATATTAGGTTGAGGAGCGAAGGATGAATATGATAAGATCTTTTTGGAACCTCATCATGCACATCAGGTTGAGGATTGTGGAAAGATTTGACACCGTGCATATCATGGTTGAGGATTGGAGAAAGATTTGACAATCAAAGGGTTACTTGAAAGTAAGCTTCTTTGCTTGGTAGTTCTTACACAATGGGATTTTTACTACTGATAATTTAAGACGTAAGGGAATCACTGGTCCATCTTAATGTGTTTTATGTTACGAAAGTGAGGGAACATTTGACCACTTGATGTTTGAGTGCCCGTTCATGCGCCTAACCACTTGATGTTTGAGTGCTTGTTCACACATCAGATTTGCGGATGATGGTTTTTAGCTTTTAAAATTTGCACCAATGGTGATTTGAATTGGATTAATATTTGGGAAAGATGGAGGGGTAGATTTAAATCGGAAGCTCTTTGTATCGAGTGGAAGCTTGGATTAAACTTTATTTGGTGGTAAGTGTGGTTGAAGAGAAATGGTAGAATTTTTAGAGAAACCTATATCTTTGGATGACATTTGACAAGTCATACTTAGGTTGATATAGGGCTAAAGAGGAAACTTAGGTTGATATAGGGACGATGAAGAAGGAAGCCAAAGTGCAAGAGGGGCATGGCAAAACTAGTTGGAAACCAACCCCACAAGGTTAGACTAAAATTAATACAAATCTAATTGGAAAACACCCCTAAAAGGTTGGATTAAAATCAGTACCTCGTTGGAAACAACCCTTAGACGGTTGAATTAAAAATTCATACTAGTAGAGTTGCAAAAGGCAATTCAGATATAGCTGGAATTGGAGCAATTTGCAAGAATCATGTTGGGACAAGTGCTCTATTGGGAACTGCAGAGCTTGGTAGGGTCACAAACAATGAAGCAGAAGCATTAGTTATCAAATATGTTTCTATTGGGGCGGTAAGACAAGGTTATAGGAGGATAATCATAGAATTAGATTTTGGCATTAGCTATCAAATATGCTTCTATTTGGATGGTAAGACAAGGTTATAGGAGGATAATCATAGAATCAGATTTTCAAATCTTGGTAGGAGCTCTAGATTGCATGAGGAACTTTGCTTTCAAGACATGGAGGTTGAAGAAAATTTTCACTCAAATTAAGGAACTATGGAGGGATTTAGATGATGTGATTTTGATTTGTGGGTAGAGCTCTAAATAAAGTGGTAGACTTCTTGTCTACGATGGGTATTGAGAAGGAGGTAGGGGTTCAGTGACATATGGCATGGCTATTAAGGATGAGAGGATTAAGCAGGTTAGTGGCATAGTGGCATGGCTATTAAGGATGAGAGGATTAAGCAGGTTGCTGAGCAAATTCAGTGTTTAGCTAATTTGGATGATATATGGTTTTGTAAATATCCTTTTACTATTGTAAACAAGTGTTCTTGCTGGCTAAGATTGGGAGGAGTCTCTTCTCAACTTGTAAATAATCTTGTTTTAATATAAAAATTTCAAATTCTTTTTCAAAAAAGAAAAAAGAAAAAAGAAAAAAGAAACAAACTAAAGTATTTTTTAACATCCCCAAGCCCATATGCCATGACCGTTAGGTACCCAAGATAGGTACTTAATAATTTAATATTGTATTGTATAATGGTATGAGCCATAAATTAATTATTAAGGAATGCCACATGTCAAATTAGAAATAGGTGTGTCATAGAATCATATATGTAACGACAAGGAATATTGTCATATGTAACCGCAAGGAATATTGTTATATCATTATGCACTTTGTAACTCATAGAAGGTGAACCACCACATAGATGATCTTATAACTCATGGAAGGTGAACCATCCCACTCTTGTATATAGAGATATGTACCCCCATTGTAAAGGAGATAGATGATGTATTCTTGGATAAGTCTTGCTCGTGGAGCTAAAGATCTTGTGGAGTGGCTTCTTCCAGAAGGAGCATTGTATGGTGTTGCCCTACCTTAGGGTATAATCAATCTCTATTTTATTGTGAGCAATTTATTGTGTAATTTATTTATGGATGCATGTTTAATATTTTGAATGATTTATGGTTATGAGAAGAGAGGTTCACAACATTTGGTATCAGAGCAACAATTTGGGCAAAGTGGGTTTGTTTTTGCAGAGCCAGGGCACATTGTTTTTAGAAAATGTCACATTTTGTGGAGGCCATATTTTTTATTTCAGCAATCATTTATAGGTGTTTGTACTACAAAAACAAATGCTCATTTGTTAAATTCTGATTAGTATTGAGAAAATTATCGCCGTTTGAAGTTGGGTTATTTGTGCTGTTTTTTGGCTACGCAATTTTTTTCAAAATAAAAAATTTGTATTAAATTGTTTACAAGTTATTTTCAAAATATTTTTGCACTAGCATATAGATTATTCTGAGCACTATAAAAACAACTACTCACTTGTGAAATTCTGATACATATTCAAAGAGCTATTTGAAGTTGGGTTGTTGAGGCTGTTTTTTAACTGCACGATCTTTTTTCAAAAAGAAAAAAAATGTATTAAATTTTTTAGCAGTCATTTTTAAAATATTTTTGCACCAACATGTAGATTATTTTGAGTACTACTAAAAAAATTGCTTATTTTGGAATTCTGTTGAGTATTGAGAGAGTTATAACTATTTGAAGTTGGGTTGTTGACATTGTTTTTCGGTTGCACGATTTTTTTTCAAAAAGAAAAAAATTTATATTAAAATTTTTAGCACTTATTTGTAGAATATTTTTGCATCATCTTGTAGGTTATTTTGAGTACAAAAATAACTATTCACTTAGTATTGAGGGAGTTACAATTGTTGCAAGTTGGGCATTTGGTGCTGTTTTTGGGTTGCACGAAAAAAAGAAATAAAAAAGAAAAGAAAAGAAAAGAAAAAAGAAATCATAACTTTCAATCCGGGTAAGCAAATCAATTGTAGTTTGTTTTGTTTTGAAGAAAATATGCAGATTTAATTGTTTTGAGATCTCAAAATTATAATTTTTGGTTATTTCAAACCCTAGCTATTTAAAAAAAATGGAGTTGCCAAAATTTTTTGGCAAAGATGATATTGATGCTAAGGAATGGTGGGAAAATTTTAAGTCTTTATATTCTTCTGAATCTTTTTGGAGATTTCAAATTTGCATTTCCTTGCAAGGGGAAGCTTCATCTTGGTATTCCAACTTTGCTAGTTCTCGTGATTTTCTACACACATGGGAAGAATTTGAAGTTGCATTTTTAAGAAAATGTGGATCAAAAGACAAGGATAATAATGTGCAGGCTAGGGGTTTCTGGAGCTAGGGAAAATCTAGGGCATCAGTTCGGTTGCCGAAGAGATTTCTGGTTGCTGTGGATCTGAAGGCAAGAGTGCTGCCCCAGGAGGGTCCAATGGGGACTTCTCCAGATCCTCTCCTAGGGGAGAAATAGCTCTTATGCAGATTTGTTAAAAGATAAATCTCCATCCAAGACCGACGAAGCACAAAGAACTGCATTTAAAATGCTCTTTTTGACTACGGGAAACAGATCAACAGCTCATCGAGTTAATGGATGCCTGCCACAGTCCGAATCAAGGCCCAAGATTGTCATTGAGCCAAGGATGGTTGAAGAAACAGTCTTATACAGAACCAATCACGATTTGATCTGCAAATTCATGGGTATTTGCCCTACCCTGAATTTTTTGCACTCCTGGGTCCGGCAAAACTGGGAGCCTCATGGTGAGTACTCTTTATGGTTTATTAGCAATGGGTATTTTATTGTTAGTTTTTCTTCTCTGGCCGATAGAAATAGGGCTTTGGAATCAAAAAAGAGGAATCATAGTCCGACAGGATTATTTGTTCAACCCTGGAGAGTGGGATTCGATCCTCGAATTGAACCCACTGCTATCCCGGTTTGGATCCGTTTGTATGCACTTCCAATGGAGTTTTGGAGTGAGCAAGTTTTGGAGATGATCGGTAATTCCCTTGGAAGACATTTGGGTGTCTCCAAAGACACAATAGAAGGGAACACAAATGTTTATGCAAGAATATGTGTGGAAATGGATCTTAGCCAGCCTCTACCGGCAGAGGTGGAACTTGAACTTGCAGGACTATCTTGGATTCAACAGATGGATTATGAGGCTCTGCCCTTTAGATGCAGAGTTTGCCACAAATACAGACATTTGGCCCGATTTTGCCCAAATAATATGAACACAAAAATGGAGGCTCCTCTAGGAATGTCAAATCTTCCTAAGGAGGGTAAGTCAACAATAAACAAAGAACCAACCAATACTTCTCAGGATAAAGAAGCTCAGAGAGATGGTTTTGAACAGCCCAAAAGAAGAAGGCAAAAGAAAAAAGATGGTAAAGAGCAAACCCAACTCAAGCCCGCCAATAGGTATGAGATATTCAAGACACTAGTGGACCAAGAGGAACAATTCATGGAAGGAGTGGATGGTAATAGTGAAAATAATAACATCCACGTTCAAGCTCCTCTTTCATCTCCCCCCGTCATAGAGCAGGTAATTGACCACAGTGAGTTACCGCAGTCAGAGAGTGTAGGGGCATTGATAGTGCATAACCAAGAGCAACCAATAATTAAGGATGTCAGCATGGGAATAGCAGAAAAGAATAGAGAAAGGCCAACTTTAGGGATAACTCAGGTGGAAAAGAGATAAAAAAATAGCAACTCTCAAGGAGTGGGTAGAAAATAAAATAAGGAATTGCTAGCAGTTCAAGGAGACAAACTGATCACTAGAGGATCGGTGAGGCCAATAGATTCTTACTGCTCTCAAGGTAACTAATGATTATACAATCATGGAATTTTAGGGGTTTAAACAGTAGAACCCATCAATCTGCTGTTCAAAGACTCTTAGAAAAATGTAAAACAGAGTCTTTGCTTATTTAGGAGACAAAAATATCGTTAGATCTTATGTGTAAAATAGTTAACAGAATTTGGAGGGGTGTTGGTCATATGGAAGTGGCTGCCCAAGGTGCCTCAGGGGGGATTGTTACTCTTTGGAACTCTCTTGAATGGACTGCAATAGAACATCTAGCTTGGAGGGGTGTTCTCACATCACATTTTAGAAATAATGTCACAACTGAACATGTTTTAATCACAAATTTTTATGGGGCTCAAAACCTTGATGGTCAGAGGCTTCAATGGAAAGTTGTGCATAACATGAGAATCTCAAGGGAAGATTTAGACTGGATTATTGCTAGGGATTTTAATGCTAAATTATCCTCTAGAGATCAGGAAGGGGAAACCCCAATTTTGGACCTAGGGGATCGACTTATGATTGCCCAAGTCCAGGCTTTACACTTAGTGGATATTAAATGCCCTGGAACCAACTATACTTGGACTAATAAGAGGAGGGAGCCACATAGCAGGAAGGTAAAGTTAGACCATTTTTTGGTTTCAGAGGAGGCATTTGTAAAATGGAATACAAAATTTTAGATTTTGGAGGGTCTAGTTTCAAATCACTTTCCCATTTTGTTGGAAGGAGGGACTAAGACAGGGCAGCATCACAAACCATTTAAATTTGAGATTTTTTGGTTACAAAAAGAGGAACTTCGAAAGAAAATTCCTCAGTGGTGGGAAGAAGGCCGCCCAACATATGGGACATCAATGTTTAGATTCCACAAATAACTTCATTATGTCAAAGCTCAACTGAAACATTGGAGGCGAGCTAACAAGACAGACTTCTAGGTCCAAAGAGCTCCTTTGGTGGCCAGATGGGATGAGGTTCAAAAATACTTTAGGGAAGGAACAATTACTGAGTAGCTCAAAGCCGAGGATGATGCCTTGCATAAAGCGATTGAGGACATTGACAACCAAGAGGAGACCTACTGGAAACAAAGAGCAAGAACCACTTGGTTATTAGAAGGTGATAGAAATACCAAAATTTTCCATCGGACTGCTTGTGCTAGGAGACAGATGAATAACATGGAAGCTCTTCAAGATGAGAACGGACACTCCTTTGATACACTTCCAGGTATGCATTCCCATTCAATGGATTATTTTTCTAAACTTTTTAAGGAAAGTATGATGCAAGATGAAGAGGCTCAAAACGAGGTTATTGCTGTCATACCTTCTGTTATCTCTCTTTACATGATGTTGACACTTGATGAACATTGACATAAGTACAATAGTCTCTCTCCATCATATGCCAATAATAGCCCATATGGAGGATGCACCTTGCGATAGCCATATTGCTAAAATAGCCATTGTATGTACCATTGTGAGCTTGGAAAAGTTTCCAACTAGACGCTTGGGGCTCCAAGCAACGAATAAGGAGACCATCATAACTTCGATGAAAAAGTATGTCTCTTAGCAAAACATATCAAGTCACTCTTTGATTAAATGTGTGTTTGGTGACATTCAACAATCCAGAAGGGATATCACCAAGTTTTAAGAAATCTTGTATTTGGGAGAACTAGTTTTGATATGGTTATGCTTGTACCAGGCGGATGCTTTGCTCTTCTATAGAAGCATCTTGCAAAAGTGTGATTGCTTGAGCAATTTAGCATAGATGGATGTGACATTATCAAAAGGATTGTATGGAATTAGGGATCCTAAGGAAGACATTATATCCTCAAAATTATTGTTAAAGTGAGAGATAGCCTCAATGTCATACCATTCCAATTTTACCAAGGATTTGTCAACAAGGATTTTATACTTCTTTAAGACTAGGTATTTACATTGGTAACTCCCTTTGACTTGGTTGATAATGAGATCTAAATTGCCAAATATACTTAGTCACTTGATGTTCATGGTCAAATCCATTTGGAGCCCTAACAAGAGAGCCTCATACTCAACATTATTGTTGGTGCACAAGAAATTGAGCTTAAATGAAAGGGGAATAGACGTTCCTTGTGGTGTAAAGTACACAATTTTGGCACCTCCCTTTCTCACACCTGGAGCCATTAAAGAAAAAAATTGGATCCACTTTGTGTTCAAGTTATTTTGGCTCATTTAAGTTAGACAATGTGAATATTTCATCATGAGGTAACTCGATCGTAAGAGGATTATCATCGAGAAAAGGCACTTTTGCTAGTTGGTCGATGGTGACTTGGCCCTTGATAGATTTTTTTCCAAAAAATTCAAGATTGAATTCTATGAAAAGCATGATCCACTTTGTGGTACAACTATTATGATATGTACGACTCATATATTTTAAAGGGTTTTCTTTGAAGATAACATACGATGTTTGATTGATCATGTAATGACGAAGTTTCTTAGTGTTGAATACCACCTCTAAGCAAAACTTCTCGATATAAGCATATTTAAATTCATAAGAGACCAAGGTGTGACTAATGTAGTAAATGGAATGCTCCTTATTTACCTCATTCTTTTAGGCCAACATAGTCCCTAAGGTAAAGTTAGTTGCAAAAATATATAGCAAAAAAGATGCACTAGGTCTCAAAGGAGATAATACTGGTGTAGAAACCAAGTACTATTTTATATCCTCAAAGGTATTTTGGTAATCTTGATCCCAATGGAAATTCACCCTCTTTTGTATAATATGATTGAATGATCAAAATTTATCTGATAGTTGCACAATGAATTGTCGGATGGCCTGTATCTTCCCTTGTATGTTGTGAAGTTGCTTAAGACTGGTGGGGGAGGTATGTTTATGATTTTTTCAAACTTGTTTGGTTCAACTTTGATGCCTTGCTTAAACATGATGAAACCTTTAATCTTTCTAGATGTTACACTAAAAACACACTTTTTAGGATTCAGCCGTACGGTATGTTCTAGTAGGTGATCAAAGACCTTTTGTAGAACATTGATATGATCATGATGTAGTAAATATTTGGCCAATAGATGATCTACATAATCTTCAAAAATATTTTATATATAGTCATAAAAAATGTATGCCATTACTTGTTGATAGGTGGCACCAACATTTTTTAGACCAAAAGGTATGACTTTGTAGCAAAAAGCCCCCTTGGTGTGGTGAAAGCAGTTTTGGACTGATCATTAGGATTGATTCAAATTTGATTATAGCCCTAGAAACTTTCCATTAGGGAAATAATTTCATGAAATACAACTACATCTATGAGTGTATCGATGCTAGGAAATGAAAATTCATCCTTGGGGCTCACTTTGTTAAGATCATAAAAATCTATGCATATGTGAACCCCCCCATTTAGCTTTCTAACAGGTACCATGTTGGACACCCATTCAAGATAGTCAATAGGTTGGATGAATCCTACATCAAATTTTTTTTGTAATTCATATTTTATCATTAGATCTATTTTTGGATGCAAATTTTAAATTTGTTGCTTAACAGGCTTGATTGCTAGATTTAGCATCAAATTATGGACCACTAATTTTGGGTCTAGATGAGGCATATCCTTGTATGACCAAGCAAAAAATTATCTATACTCTATTAGAAGAGGAGTGAATGCAACATATCTGATAGAATTTTCCCAAGTTTTAGAATCTAATAATATTCAGGATCAATGTTGATGTCAATGTCGATCATATCTTCTATTAACATGTAGAATCCCTCCTCCAATTAGTGAGGAGTAGGGTGCAGGTGGATATCATCAGTTGGATTAAATGAGTCAGATGTATCATTGAACTCTATCTCAACCTGGATAACTATTAAGGATGGTTGTGACACAAGATGATATGACTGTAGCATGTTATTAGAGGGAATAAACTCAAAGGGTGACGATGGAAGAGCAAAGCGGTCAAAATCGATAGCCTCAATATTGAGGGGTCACGATTGGGAAGGGTTGCTTGGATAATGGAGTGGTAAGGTGAGATCAATAGAGATCATATTTATGGATGGCAAATGGACTCCATTCTTGGGTGAAAACATATAATTAAAAATAGGTGGGTGCAAATGTGTAGGAGGTGGTTGGGGTAGAATGGGAATGACAAGGTGATGAGAGGATATTTGGCATATATTTTTATAACATAATTTTTCATTCTTATGTTTAATTTATTATTATAATATTTTTTATGTAAGTTATTGTTGTATATTCTGTAATTTTTCAATAAAAGGATGAATGCAATTTATCTGATAAATGTGTTTATTTTATGTAAAATACGTCCAAGTTATGAGTAATTATGTAGGCAAGATGTTGAAGAATGTTCCACAGAAGAATGATGCAGCAAGCGCAAGATTTGGGATATACCTTGGATGCAAGAATATGGGTGTAAGAACAAAGGATGAAGGAATCTTAAGGCACGATGACAAAGCAGTAGCAGATCACTGTTACAGAAGATGGTAGCTAAAGCATGTTATAGAATATGGTAGCTGAAGCATGTTACAAAATATAGTTATCAAAGTACATTACAAAAGGTAGCTACTAAAGTATGTTACCGAAGTATATTTTTACCAACAGTTACCAAAGGATGACTAAGTTCGTTGACTGACACTGCATGCCACATCAGTGACACCATGACGTTTTCACATGGTAGCCAAGTATTTCTAGTTAGCATAATATTTGATTTATCACGTATTCTTCACAAGGAATATTGTGATTAATAAATTTGTTATTACTTTATTTGATAAAGTTGTGTAATCCAACTATTTTTAGGTTTATTAGATTTAGATGCAAGATTATTGTGCCTTTTCTTGGAATAAAGGACATATGGTTATATTGTATATCTTACGAAATGTCAAAGTTAGTGTTTCTTTGTTAATAGGTTTAGGTATTTCCACTTGGACCATTTAGGATGTTTACCGAGTTCAAGTAGGAATAGGAATTCTATTAGTTTAGATTATTTTGGTTAGTACATAATTTTCATATCATAAGTCCACAAAACCCACATGTAAAATACATGGAAGAGTTTATTCAGAATTGTACAAGTCATAATATATATTACATAGGAAGACCTTTGAAAAGGTCTAATGTTGAAATGTCTAATGGAGAAATAGCTAATGTTGAAATGTCTAATGGAGAAATAGCTAATGTCGAAAAGTTTGATGGAGGAATGTCTAAGTACAATTTTTGAAGAATTGCACCAGCATGTACATTTGAATTTCTAGCAATAAAAGTAGCACTCTATTCTTTGCATATGGTAATTGTGTCATTTGTATTTGTTGTTTAATTTCATTTATGTAGTTATAACTATATATTCTTGCATTCATAGAATAGAATAGTGATTAGTAGTAATTATGCATTTTAGTTACCAAAATAAAGTAAATTAGGGGAGAAAGACTTACACTATCTTCTAGGAGGTAGGGCCCAATCCTACAACCAGTCCCTAAGCTGTCACCCCTACAATAGGTTAGAAATGGTTAATTAACCTTAGAATATAAAATAAAGTAAATTACATTTTCATAAAATATAAAGTCAGAATAGATAAATAAAACTAACTACTCGAGGATCCTCAACAATAGTTAAACTCACCAATAGGCAACTTCTGTTAGAATAATTAATTAATAGGTAATTATCATAATTACTGCATAAATAAAAAATTGCATTATGTTTTCATTCTTGCACAATTTAATTTCTATTTATTTATTTTTCTGCAAACACCTAAAACTGAAAAGAAATTTGAACTAACCTTAGCATTGATCCCCACGGTACAATCTATACTAGATTGCTATTCTTTAAATATAACCTTGATTTACCCTCGGATTGATAAATTAAATGTAAGCTATTATAGCCGATCATTTTGGCACTGTTGTCAAGGAGAATAACATCATAGTGGTTAATCAAAAAATTTATTTGGCAGTGCAATTAGGCGAGGCTTACTTATATGTGAAAAGAGGTACGTATGAGTCCTTGGCATGCATATAAGTTAGAGTGGCATGAGATGGTCCCAACAAGTACCTTTGTACGATGCTGACAGGTTCATTTCTCTTGAGGAATCGATTTTACTACTTTATTAATTAGAATTTTATTTCCTGCAAATTTTATTTCTTGCAATTTCTTGCTTTGGGTAATTATTATTGCTTAGTTGACTTAAGACCTGCAAGAAAAAATAGGAAGTAGGTATACATTGAAAAACACCTAAACTCGGTTTAGGACCCTGTCAGACGTAGTAAGTAGGTATAGTTGAGTGACACAACTATGGTGAAACCCTCCTAATAATTAAAGAAGCAGTAATAGTTTACCTTTTATTTTAGCAAAATTTATTTTCTGCACATTTTCTAGCTTTGGGTGATTATTATTGTTTAGTTTGACTTAGGCCCTGTGAGAAAAGCAGGAAGTAGGTATACACTGAAAAAGACCTAAACATTGGTTTAGGACCTTGTCAGAAACATGAAGTAGGTAAGGTTGAGTGACACAACCATAGTGAAACACTCCTAAACAATCAAACAAACAGTAATAGTTTAACCTTTTATTTTCAGTAATTTTACTTTTCCTGTAGTATTTCATTTTGCTCCTAATGTGCTGAGATTGGTTGTCTAAATATTCGTAGGAATGCGAGTCACATCTAATTTTAGCAAAAAATTAGTATTATTGTGAAATTTTATTTCAATTGTTCCCTACTATATTAAGGATAGTTATAAATTCAATTGTTGTGATTTGTATCTAAACTTGATAACAGTAGGATTAAAATAGAAAATCAAAACCAAAACCAACACAAAACCAAAATCAGAGAGAGAAAAAGAAAATTAAAATAATGTGCTACATGGTGGAAAACAGTTTGAATCAGACTGCACTTATAGACCTTAGAGAACTATTAATAAACCAAGAAGTTAACCTTATTTTTGAGAAAGGAAATAGAGCTTCTAGTAAGGAGTGGGAGTTTTTGTATGAATGTATTGATAGTATTAAAGAAAAATCAGACGAATTGAAGGAAATCAAAAGAATTGATATAACTAAAACTCTAGGGATAAACTACCATTCATCTTACTTGGATCTTAAAAGGAATTGTGAGCGTTGAATTTGGGATAGAAGATCAATAGTAAATCCAACAATTTACACTTGGAATCAATATTTTGAAGACTCCCTCCTTATTCACAAGTTCCTTGGAGACCTAGAAAGGAGAGAAGTAGCCCTAGAATATAGCAATAAATATCAAAGAATACCTAGAGATATATGCTTTAGGAATCTATGTCAATATTTATGTTGTGAGTTACAATTTGGAAATCCTAACCCCATTCCAACTCAAGCTTCTCATTCAATTGATTCAATTGGTGGGAGATCATTTTAATTTTTAAGAACACTTCATGATACCAGAACAACTTGATCCGATCAACAATATTCATAGACTATTCAAGGAAGATTAGACGTGTTGCAAAAATAAGAAAACTTAGAAAATTCATGAGTAGACCTAGAGACTCTAAGGGAAGATTCATAAAAATCAACAATTCAGAAGGAAATCTCCAAAGAGACTTTAGTAGACAACCTAAAATTTATAAGTTAGAAGAATTTGAAACAACAACATCAACCAATCAAGCTGAAATCCTAGAAAAATATCCCAACTCATACTTATTACCTAAATTAGAATTTGACAATCACATAAATCCTTCTATTTTTACTGAACCCATACTTGGTCTAATTCTTGAAATCTTACATTCAGTTATGGTTGAACAACAAAGTGGGTAAGGAGAAGTAGAAGAGAACAAAAAGGAAATGAAAAAAGATAGAATAGAGACCAAAGAAGAAATAGGCAGAGGAAGATATTTGCCTTTCCAATCTTACATATAGAGGGGAGAACAAGAGAATCTAAGTCAGTATCTATTTTTGTATTACCCACCTTCCATGGGAAACCACATGAAGATCCATATGCTTTTCTCTTTTAATTTTAAGTAGTGTGCCAAACTTACTTTTACACTATCGATGAATAAAAGCTAAGGTTTTTTCCCTCTACTCTTAAAGATGCAGCTTTAAGATGGTTCATGGGTCTAGGAGAAAATATTTGTAATCAATAGGATGGAGAACATGGATTAAAAGAGTTATTCCTTGAACAATATCAGGATTACTGTAGAGTTAGGGATAATAAATTTGAGCTATTCAGCATGAATAAAAAAGAAGAGGAATGTTTGGAGGATTACCTTGAGAGATTTCTATTTGTTGGGTCTAGAGTAAATATTGACCTTGATGAAGAAATCTTAAAATAACTCTTTCTAAAAGGATTAAAAAGAAGGTGATAGAAATACCAAATTTTTCCATCGGACTGCTTGTGCTAGGAGACAGATGAATAACATGGAAGCTCTTCAAGATGAGAACGAACACTCCTTTGATACTCTTCCAGGTATGCATTCCCACTCAATGGATTATTTTTCTAAATTTTTTAAGGAAAGTATGGTTCAAGATGAAGAGGCCCAAAACGAGGTTATTGCTGTCATACATTCTGTTATCTCTAAAGAAGAAAATCAGACCCTTCTTAAACCCATTGATAGAGAGGAACTGAAGAATGTGGTCTTTGGAATGAGCACCAAAAAAACTCCAGGTCTAGATGGATTTCCAATTGAGTTTTTTTAGGCCTTTTGGGATAACTTGGAGGAGGATGTAATGGCTATTATAGAGGAGTCCAAAGGTAGTAAAAGAATTCTTAAAGCATTAAATCATACTTTCATTACCTTAATTCCAAAAGGGGAGGAGGGGGTACATATTTTAGATTATAGACCTATTTCCTTATGCAATGTGATATATAAAATAATCACAAAGGTAATGGCTGAGTAGCTCAAACCTCTTTTACATAACATTATCTCCTCAGAGCAATGGGGGTTTTGTAAAGGGTAGGCAGATCTTGGATGGGGTGGTTCTAGCCTAGGAGGCAATCCATTCAATGCAAACATCTAGTAATAAAGGAATGTTCATAAAATTAGATATGTCAAAGGCTTATGATAGGGTGGAGTGGAGATTCTTGGCAAAGATGATGGTAGCATTTGGTTTCTCTCAGGATTGGATAGAATGGGTCATGAGTTATGTCTCTACTTCGACATACTCTGTGTTAATCAAGGGTCTGACCTCACAACCATTTGGAGCCTCTCGAGGCCTTCGTCAAGGGGATCCTTGCTCTCCCTATATTTTTCTCATATTGGCTGAAGGACTAGGTAGAATTTTCTTGAGGCGAAGACAACAAGGTTTGATAACAGGTATCAAGGTGGGTGAGGAAGTTTTGACTCACCTATAGTTTGTGGATGATACTAGATTGGTGGGAGTGGCCAGCTTCAGGGAAGCAAGAATGATCAGAGATACTCTTAGTGTCTACCTTAGGGCTACAAACCAAGTCATCAATGATAAAAAATCCAAAGTGGTCTTTTTCAATCTGGACCAAAGGCTTTAGGACAGAGTTTTAGAGATCTTGGGATTCAAAAGGACTTCTCTCCCAGTGGTTTACCTGGGGGTCCCTTTGCACTTTAAAACACTAAAAATTGATACCTGGAGGAATATTTTGGATTGCATCAAGGATAGAATTAATCATTGGTATCACAAATGGTTAAGCTATGGGGGTAGATTAAATTTTTTACAGTCAGTCATTCAGGCCATGCCAATTTATAAGTTCTCTATCCTGGCTGTCCCACATACTATTTGGAAAGAGTTGGACAAGATGGCTAGAAAATTTTTATGGGAAGGAGTAAAAGGAGAGAGGAAATGGGCCTTAGTAGGTTGGGACAAAGTAACCCAACCCAAGGTAAAAGGAGGTTTGGGTCTGAGAAGATCCAAGATAAATAATAAAGCTTTGGCTAGAAAGCTTTACTGGAGGTGGATTTCCCAACCAACTTCCTTATTCAGTAGAATCCTAACTAGTAAATATGTGGGACATGTTAACCCAAATGAGGTGGGCCATTTCCCTTTGGATGGTACTGGTTCCTTAGTGTGGCAGGCTCTCAAGTTAGGATCCCAGGTAGTAAAAGATCAATTATTTTGGAAAGTGGGGAGAGGGGAGAAGGCTCGATTCTGGATAGATTCTTGGGATCAATACCCACCTATCATTGTTGAATTTCCTGAATTGCAACCAATTAAAGCAGCCATTGAATCCAAGGGATGGGTACAAATTGAAAGCTATTTCACCACTAGTCAGCTGGGGGAGTATAAGTTTAAGTAGTTTAAGAAGTTGGATGAGTGGCCAATTTCAATCCCTCTAGATTTGGCACCCATCATGACTAAAATCTTGACAAAAAGATTTCTCATAGGTAGAGACGAGGAGGATGAATTAGCTTGGGGCTATGGGAGCCTTGGTGTCTACACAGTGAAGGACGGATATGACAAGATCCTTCCAGAGCCTCCCCCTCATACATATCAGGTTGAGGATTGGAGAAAGATTTGGCACTCCAAAGGTTGGCTGAAAGTAAAATTTTTTGCCTGGCAGTTCATGCACAATGGAATTCTCACTTTTGATAATATCAGATGTAAAGGAATCATCGGTCCTTCTCAATGTGTCTTATGCTACAAGAGTGAGGAAACAACTGATCACTTGATGTTTGAATGCCCTTTCACGCGCCACATTTGGAAGAGATGGTTTTAATATTATAATATTCAAGTTAGTGGTGACTTGAATTGAATTAATATCTGGGACAGATGGAAGAGGGGTAGATTTAAATCTAAAGCTTTTCGTATTGGTTGGGAGCTTGGCTTAAAATTTATTTGGTGGCAAGTGTGGTTGGAGAGAAATGCTAGAATTTTTAGAGAAACTTTCTCTTCGTTAGATGGAGTTTGGTAGGTCACTTGGAGCAAAGTCACAAAAACTGTGGCCGTCTATGCTAAAGAGGAAACTAAGGTTGTTATTGGGGCAACGGATGAGGGAGTTGAAGTGCAAGAGGGACAAGCCAGAGCTAGTTGGAAACCACCCCCAGAAGGTTGGATTAAAATTAATACTGATGGAGCTGCAAAAGGCAACCCGGGTAGAGTCAGAATTGGAGTGGTTTGCCAGAATCATGTTGGAACAGTGCTCTATTGGGAACTGCAAGGCTTGGGAAGAGCTACAAACAATGAATCAGATGCCATAGCTATCAAATTTGCTTCTATTTGGGTAGTTAAACAGGGCCACAGGAGGATAATACTTGAATCAAATTATCAGATAATGGTTGGAGCTCTAGATTGCATGAGGAACTTTGCCTTGAAAGCATGGAGGTTGAGGATTCTTGTCACTCAAATTAAGGAATTATGGAGAGAATTAGATGATGTGATTCCAGTTTACGTGAGTAGAGATTTAAACAAAGCGATCGACTTCCTAGCTAAGATGGGTGCTGAGAAGGAGGTAGGGGTTCAGTTGCACAAGGATATGGCTATTGAGGATGAGGTGATTAGGCAGGGTCTTGAAAGGTCCTTGAGCTAATGATTAAAGAAAAATCAAAGGGTGGTAAGATGTAGCGATATCGCGACATGTTGCTTCGTCACGTCCAAGGGAGGAATAGTGTCATGATTTCATGACATGTTGCTTTGTCGCGGCCAAGGGAGGAAAGATGTCACGATTTTGTGATATGTTGCACCGTCGTGGTCACTGGAGGAAAGGTGTCACGATATTGCGACATGTTTCTTCGTCACGGCCATGGAAGGAAAGGTGTCACGAGGAAAGGTGTCGCGATATTGTGACATGTTGCTTCGTCACGGCCATGGAAGGAAAGGTGTTGCGAGGAAAGGTGTCACGATATTGCGACATGTTGCTTCGTCATGACCATGGAAGGAAAGGTGTCGCGATATCGCGACATGTTGCTTCGTCGTGGCCAAGGAAGGAAAGGTGTCGTGATATCGTGACATGTTGCTTCGTCGTGGCCAAGGGAGGAAAGGTGTCATGATTTTGTGACATGTTGCTTTGTCGGGCCAAGGGAGGAAAGGTGTCATGATTTTGTGACATGTTGCTTTGTCGCGGCCAAGGGAGGAAAAATGTTACGATTTTGTGACATGTTGCTTTGTCGTGATCAATGGAGGAAAGATGTGATTTCATGACATGTTGCAGCGTCGCGGCCAAGGGAGGAAAGGTGTCACAATATCGTGACATGTTGCTTCGTCGCGGCCAAGGGAGGAAAGGTGTCACAATTTTGTGACATGTTGCTTTGTCGCGGCCAAGGGAGGAAAGGTGTCACGATATCGCGACATGTTGCTTCGTCGCGGCCAAGGGAGGAAAGATGTCATGATTTCGTGACATGTTGCTTCGTCACGGTCAATGGAGGAAAGATGTCACAATTTCACAACATGTTGCAGCATCGCGGCCAAGGGAGAAAAGGTGTCGTGATATCACGACATGTTGCTTCATCGTGGCCAAAGGAGAAGTGTCGCGATATCGTGACATGTTGCAACGTCGTGGCCAAAGGAGAAAAGTGTCGCGATATCACGACATGTTGTTTCATCATGACCAAGAGAGAAAAAGTGTCACGATATTGCGACATGTTTCTTCATCATGGCCAAGTGAGAAAAGTGTCACGATTTCGTGACATTTTTCTTCATCACACCCAATGGAGAAAAAGTTTCGTGATATCGTGACATGTGGCTTCGTTGCGGCCGAAAGAGAAAAAGTGTCACGATTTCGTGACATGTTGCTTCGTCACGGCCAAGTGAGAAAAAGTGTCATGATATCACGACATGTTGCTTCATTGCGGTCGAAAGAGAAAAAGTGTCGCGATATCGTGACATGTTGCTTCGTCGCAGCCGAGAAAGAAAAAGTGTCGTGATATCGCGACATGTTGCAACATCACGACCAAGAGAGAAAAAGTGTCGCGATATCGCGACATGTTGCTTTGTCATGGCCAAAGGAGGAAAAGGTGTCGTGATTTTGTGACATGTTGCATCGTTGTTGCCCAAGGAGAAAAAGTTTCACGATATCGCGACATGTTGCTTCGTCGCGGCCAAAGGAGGAAAAAGTGTCGTGATATTGCGACATGTTGCAATGTCATGGATAGAAGGGGAAAAAGTGTCGCGATATCGCGACATGTTGCTTTTTCGCGGCCAAAGGAGAAAAGTTTCGCGATATCGCGACATGTTGCATTTTCATGGCCAAAGGAGAAAAGTGTCGCGATATCACGACATGTTGAATTTTTGTGACCAAAGGAGAAGAGGGTAAGAGTGTCGCGATTTCCCGACAAGTTGCATCAACTGACCAATCCGATCCCCCTGTGAGCTAGTTATTGGTCCATGAGATTTGGCTCCATTGCAAATCTTATTTTCTATTGTAAGCATGTGTTCTCTCTAATTTTGGTTGGGAAAATTCTCTTCCCAAATTGTAATTGATCTTTGTTTTAATACAAGTTTTTTCAAAATTAAAAAAAAAAAAAAAAGGATTAAAAGAAGATGTCCTTGAGGTTTTAAACCTCATGGAAAAAGGAGATATCCATCTTATGGCATTTGAGAATATTGTGAACCTTTGTAGAAACTATTCAAGAAACAAACCTCTAAGGGATAATAAGTATACATCTACAAGAGGAGTGACAAGAGTAGAAATTGAAAACATGTTGGAAGGGTTGAAAACTAATTTGTTAAGTACCTTGACTACATATTTGGATATAATGAATAAAAATCCAAAGGGACAAGATAGTGAAGAGATTTACTATCATAGATGTAGTAAAAAGCACAATCTGAGGGAATGCCCTCTCAACATTACCAACATTTCCAATATTGCTACTTGTTGTAAAATTTGTGATAAAGGTCACAAAACTGAAAACTTGCGAATACATATTCATTGTTAAACTGTCATAAAGGAACCTAAAGTTCAATAAGTAGAAGACATTTATTTTGCAGCCCAAACATGGAATGGTCCATTCAACAGACTACCAAATTTGTCAAACCCTAGTTATTCCAACTCACAAAGGCCTAATCAATGGTCTAATGCACCAAACTGGGCAAATTGGAATTCTTATTCAAACAATCAAGAATGGAACTGATGCAGGAGCATCCAACGAAAAGAAAAATACCACAAAGAAGAAAAAGTGTCACGATATCGTGACATGTCGCATTTTTACGACCAAAGGACGAGAGAAGGCGCAAGGGAGAAAAAGTGTCGCGATATCACGACATGTTGCGTTTTTGTGACCAAAATACGAGAGAAGGCTCAAGAGAGAAAAAGTGTCATGATATCGCGACATGTCGCATTATCACGACCAAAAGACAAGAGAAGGCGCAGAGAAAAAAAGTGTCACGATATCGCGACATGTCGGCAAAAAAATAAAAAGTGTCACGATATCATGACATGTCACATTTTCATGACTTAAAAAGGCCAGGCAGGCAGAGAAACAAAAGTGTCGCGATATCGCGACATGTTGCATTTTCGTGACTCGAAAAGGGCAAGCAGTTACAGGGGTCGTTACAGAGGAAATTATCAAGCGGTGGGTATACCGAACGTCATCATTGGTTGATAGGCGGACAAAGTCTACAGTGGCAACACTAAACAACACGTGGCACCAAGGTGCAATGAAAGTAGACGAAGACCAAGAGTCAAAAAGAAAAATGTTTCAAAAGCCAAGACAACAAAGAGGCACGGGAAATGAAACGAAGGGCCAAAAAAGGGAAACAAAGAGTCATGCCAAAAAGTTTAAAAGGGGGAAGCAAAGGCATGCACAAGGGGTTGAAAAATAATGAAAATAGAGTTTGGCAAATTTGAAGGCAAGAGAGCCATTCTGGACCTGTTTGGGTTATTTTTCTTCTAAGGCAGGAAATGCTGTAAGAAAGAAAAAAATAAACTATATTTTGGAATAAAGGAGTTTGTTTGGCAGATTGCTACCATTTTTTGTAAATCTTTCCAAGTTGTTTAATGAGAATTAGGATGTGCAATTTTGGCTCTCCATCAAGTGGTATCAGAGCTTAGGGTTCCTGAGTGTGTGAGCAGATTGCCGAAAGTGAGGCAGTTTGCACCAAGATCTATGGAAGAGCTTAGGGTTCCTGAGTGTGTGAGCAGATCACCGAAAGTGAGGCAGTTTGCACCAGGATCTGTAGAAGAGATTAGGGTTCTTGAGTGTGTGAGAAGATCACCGAAAGTGAGGTAGTTTGCACCAAGATCTGTGGAAGGGTTGTGAGAAGAGAGCGAGGAAGAATACCTCCATGAAAAAACCATGGTGGTGGAAGAAATGTGGTACCAAAAGGTGATTTCAGAGCTTTGTAGAGGCAAGTGTAAGCCCTGCAAGAGGAGTTACGAAGAGGGGTTGAGCCAAGGAGATAATACCGTAGTGAAGATGAATCTTGGGAGGTTGATGATCCATCAGATGAAGAAGAATCAATGGATCCTGCAGAAGCTAGATTATGTAGGGCCATATCTCGAATCAGAAAGAAGCCAAAGTTTGATGTCTCCATGTATTCTGGGAATCTCAATCTAGAGGAGTTGATTGATTGGATCAATGATATGGAGGAATATTTTGAGTATGAGGAGGTTGTAGATCCAGATCGGATCAAGTTTGCAAAAATTAAGTTGAAAGTCCATGCTAGCATATGATGGAAAGAAGTGCAGCTAGAAATAAATAAAAGCAAAAAGGAAAAGATAACCAGATGGGATCGAATGGTAGAGAAGTTGAAGAGACAGTTTATTCCTACAAATTACGAATTGGATCTATTGAGGAAAATGCACAGTTTGAGATAGTCAAGCAAATCTGTCAAAGAATATACAGAGGATTTTTACAAGATCTCAATCAAAACTGGCCATTCTGAGGCTAACAAGGAGAAGGTAGCCCGTTACATCAATGGATTGAGAACCAGTATTCAAGAAGATTTGATTCTGGTTAAGATGAGCACCATTGAGGATGCTTACTAGTTTGCTCTAAAAGTTGAAGAGAAGCTGAACAGAAGGTTTAAGGGTAAAAAAAAAGGAAGAGGTCATGGAGAAAGAACTGGTGGAAGAATAGATGGAAGATGAGATGAGAGCAAGAAGAAGCTAGCAGCAGTCAGGATCAGAAGGGAGATAATGATTACAAATCCCATGGTTAGAACAACTACCCAAGAGGGAGATGTAGATATAGTCAAGAAAATGGAGAAAGAGGGTTTCATGGAACCTGCTTCAACTGTGGAGAAGGAGGACATCAAGCATATGAGTGTCCACATCACCAAGATAAGCCAAATAGGAGGCCAGCGAGTAATGCTAGAGCTGCTATGGTAGATGAAAGAGCTGAATCAGATTACTCTGAGGAGGCAGAGAGAGGAGAAGTTATGGTCACAAGGAGAATCCTATTGAATGAGGAGAAAGAACCAGACTAGAGGAGGAGCCTGTTTTACACAAGGTGCAAATGTTCAGGTAAAGTCTGTAATGTTATTATAGATAATGGTAGTACTGATAACTTGGTATCTAAAGAAATGGTTACTAAGTTACAGCTAGAGAGGAGGAGACACCCACATCCATACCGGATTGTGTGGTTGCGGAAGGACCATAGGGCATTGGTTAGTGAACAGTCCTTAGTCAAGTTTAATATTGGGAGATACCAGGATGAGGTCCTGTGTGATATCCTGCCTATGGATGCTTGCCATATGTTGTTAGGAATACCATGGCAGTTTGATCATCGTGTAGTCCATGATGGACATGCCAACACTTACTCCCTAACAAACGAAGGAGTGCGCCATAAACTAAAGCCACTGAAGGAGATGGATGAAAAGAGTTTGCTGAAAATAATGAGAGGGGAAGTTGTGGGGTTTGAAGAACTTAAGATGAATACTCAGTACAAGGCCAAAATAGATCAGAAGAGGCATTTCAAGGAGTTTAAGTGGACTGCAAAGGCAGGTGCAAGTTTTGAGATGTTGAAAAAGAAGGTGACAGAACAATACAGAAGTGAAGGTCACTTCTCAATCCACCTCGATTGTATGATGCAGGAGCATCAAACGAAAAGAAAAATATCGCAAAGAAGAAAAAGTGTCGCAATATCGCGACATGTTGGCAAAAAAGAAAAAGTGTCGCGATATCGCGACATGTCAAAAAAAAAGAAAAAGTGTCGCGATATCGTGACATGTCGCATTATCAAGACCAAAAGATAAGAGAAGGCGCAAGGGATGTCGCGATATCGTGACATGTCACATTTTCGTGACCAAAAGATGAGAGAAGGCGCAAGAGAGAAAAGTGTCGCGATATCACGACATGTCGCATTTTCGTGACTCAAAAAAGCCAGGCAGACAAAGAAACAAAAGTGTTGCAATATCGTGACATGTCACATTTTCGCGACTCGAAAAGGCCAGGCAGGCAGAGAAACAAAAGTGTCGCGATATCGCGACATGTCGCATTTTCGTGACTCGAAAAGGCCAGGCATTACAGGGGCCGTTACAGAGGAAATTATCGAGCGATGGGTATACCGAACGCCATCATTGGTTGACAGGCAGACATAGTCTACAGTGGCAGCACTAAATAGCACGTGGCACCAAGGTGCAATGAAAGCAAATGAAAACCAAGAGTCAGAAAGAAAAATGTTTCAAAAGCCAAGACAACGAAGAGGCACAGAAATGAAATGAAGGGCCAAAAAATGGAAACAAAGAGTCACGCTAGAAAGTTTAAAATGGGGAAGCAAAGGTATGCATAGGGGTCAAAAAACTATGAAAATAGAGTTTGGCAGATTTGAAGGCAAGAGGGCCATTTTGGACCTGTTTGGGCTGTTTTTCTTCCAGGGCAGGAAATGCTGTAAGAAAGAAAAAAAAAACTATCTTTCGGAATAAAGGAGTTTGTTTGGCAGATTGCTGCCATTTTTTGTAAATCTTTCCAAGTTGTTTAATGAGAATTGGGATGAGCAATTTTGGCTCTCCATCAGAACATACCTCCATGGGCCCACTTTATGGCCAATACCTATGGAAATCCACCATGGAATCAAGGAATGTCCAGTCAAAATAATTGGAATACTAGTGGCCAATATAACCAGGGAGGATCTGGTTGGTCTCAAAATCCATCACAACAATAGAACTTTCAAAATCAATTTAGGGGACAAGCCCCTCAAAATCCACCTCAAAATAGACTTCTTCCACCTCCAGTTAATAATAATAATCCTCCTAAGCAACCTCCTCTTCCAGCTCAACCGGTCCCTAATCCTAACAACAACAAGAACATTCAACAAGCCTATGAAACTAGTGAGACGTGTTCTATATCTGTAGTACCTTGTCAACAAATTCAATTGAGATCAGGAAAAGTGTTGGAAAATAATGTAACTCTCACAGAGCTTGAAAATCCCACTACATATTTGTTCGAAAAGGAGGATAACAATGAAAAGGAAATGGAAAATTCACCAGAAAAACATTCCAACAAAACAACAAGAAATCCAAATTCCTCAAAGGAAGGAAGTAGAGGTACCTTTTCCTCAAATATTGGCAATACCAAAAGAACCACCTAAGCCAACCTTTAACTTCCTTCAGGAATTAGAAAATGTTACTATCAAGATCCCTTTGTTACAAGCTATCAGGGATATACCCATCTATTCCAAGCTCATTAAAAACATGTGTACAAATTTAGGAAGGAAAAAGAAGAACGAAGCCCAAACTATTCAAGTCATTGGACAATTATCTGAGATAATAATAGGAGGTAGGTTATTACCAAAATACACAGATCCTGGAATACCTATACTCACGGTGCACATTGGTGACATAGCCTTGCAAAATGTCTTGGTTGATTTAGGAGCCGCTATTAATGTCATGACTAAAGAGACAATAGAATATTTAGGGTTACATAAATTGCAATCAACTTCTATTGTACTCCAACTCGTAGATAGGTCTACTGTTAAGCCAGAGGGAAAACTGGAAGATGTTATAGTCTCCGTAAGTTCATGGGAATACCCTGTAGACTTTATAGTCTTACAACCTAAGAAAAAGTTAGGGGGACATCCCTTAATTTTAGGGTGCCCATGGCTTGCAATAGTTGATGCTTACATTAGTTGTAGAATGGGAAATATGACTATTTTTTATGGCAAAAATACTAAAGACCTTAGCCTATTCCCTGAATCAACAATAGAAGATGAGTTTCCAAAGCAATTGTGGTATGATTTCCCTCATGATTTTGATGAAATCCAAACCTTATCAATAAATTTTCTGAGTGAACATCTTCAACAAGAGGTCGAGGGACCATTACCATTATTGTTAGGAAATCAAAGCAAGGATCAAAGTCAAGACAATGGTTGTTCATCTGAATCTACCATGGCTATTAATGAAGCAAGCACAAGTCAGTCTCAAAAAATGATACCATATGACTGTTACTTAAATATTCTTGAACATGAGATAATGGGAATAGATGTAAATATAGAGAAATGTAAGCAAATAGATATCACACTAGGAAGGACCTTGAATATTAGTGATGAGCTCACAAGCATACAAGAGTCACAATTAATAGACATGCTTAAGGAATATCAATCGATATTTGCATGGAACTACGAGGATATGAAAGGGATACATCCAAATGTTTGTACCCATCGTATTTTTATCCAAGAAGGATGTTATCCAGTAAGACAACCTCAAAGAAGATTGAATCCAACTATGAAAGACGTGGTTCAGGAAGAAATCATTAAACTCTTGAAGGCAGGATTTATATATCCAATTTTTGACAGTCAATGGGTGTCGCCTCTTGTGATAGTCCCTAAAAAGAATGGCAAATGGAGGATTTGTGTGGACTATAGAGAATTAAACAAGGTAACGAAGAAGGATTATTTTCCCTTGCCATTCATTGATCAAGTTCTTGATACATTGGCTGGAAAGAAATATTTCTGCTTTCTAGATGGGTTTAGTGGCTATAATCAAGTTTCCATAGCTGAGGAAGATCAAGAAAAGACAACCTTCACATGTCCAGTAGGCACCTATGCTTATAAAGTCTTACCTTTTGGATTATGCAATGCACCTGCCACCTTTCAAAGAGCAGTTTTGGCTATCTTTGCTGATTTAATAAATGAGTGTGTAGAAGTCTATATGGATGACTTCACAGTCTATGGTAATACCTTTGAAGAAACCTTGTCAAGCTTACAAAAAGTTTTGATTAGATGTCAAGAGCAAAACCTCTCTTTGAGTCATGAAAAGTGTTTCATGATGATGAGAGGAGGGATTGTTCTAGGACATTACATATCAGAAGAAGGTGTTAAAGTAGATCCTACAAAAATATAAGTTATTCAAACCCTTCAACCTCCAAAAACACAAATAGAGGTGAGAAGTTTCCTAGGACATGCAGGATACTACCATAGGTTCATTAAAGACTTCAATAAAATTGTTGCTCCCATGCTTAAGCTCTTAACTAAAGAAAGTGAATTCAATTGGACTAAAGCATGTCAAGAAGCCTTTGAAGTTATAAAAGATAAATTGATTACTGCTCCAATCCTAAGAGGACCAAATTGGAAATTACCATTCCATATACATTGTGATGCTTCAGGTTACGCAATAGGAGCAATATTTCAACAAGTTGAGAACAAAATACCTTATGCTATCTATTATGTAAGTAAAAATTTGCATGGAGCCGAGCTTAATTACACTGTTACTAAAAAATAATTTTTAGTTGTAGTCCATACCATTAATAAATTTAAACATTACATAACAGGGTATGAAGTATTCATTCACACTGATCACTCTACCATTAAATACTTAATGAACAAAGCGATAGTAGGAGGTAGAGTGGTTAGATGGCTTCTTTTGCTACAAGATTTCAATGTCATGATTATAGATAAGGCAAGAAAAGATAACGTCATCGTAGATCACCTATCTCATATGCAAATATTTGATGATGATGAGTTAATTCCTGATAATTTCCTAGATGAACATTTGTTTGCTCTTTCTATTTTTACCCCTTGGTATGTTGATATTGTAAATTACTTAGTAAAAGGAAAAATGCCTCAAAACTATACACCACATGAGCATAGGAAATTGATACGTCAAAGCACTCCTTATATGTGGATTCATGGAGTCTTGTTTAGAAGATGTCCTGACCAAGTAATTAGGAGATGTGTGCAAGAAGATGATGTATATGACATCATTCGGGCAGCACATGAAGAACCCTGTGGAGGCCATTATGCCACCCAAATAATAGTCAGTAAAATACTTCAAATTGGTTATTTTTGGCCTACCATGAATAGAGATGTCCATAAATTTATTGATAGATGTGACGCTTGTCAAAGAGCTAGTAAGCCTACTCCTTCGATGGAAATACCTTTGGTTCCGCAAGTAGTATTTGAACCATTCGAGAAATGGGGAATTGAATTTGTTGGACCAATAGACCCTCCAAGTGAAGGTAATAAACACATACTTGTGTGTACGGATTACGTTACTAAGTGGGCTGAAGTTAAAGCTTTACCACGAGCGCAAGCTGAACCAATTGTTGATTTCCTTTATGAAAACATTATGCAACGCTTTGGAGCACCTAGAGAGTTAGTTTCAGATCATGGAACCCAATTTATCTCCAAAGTGATTGAACATTTTGTTGACACCTATCAAATAAAACATAAGAAAACCTCACCATACCACCCTCAAGCCAATGGACAAGTAGAAGTTACGAATAGAGAACTTGAAAAGATCATTACAAAAACCGTAATTGTTAATAGGGGTGATTGGGCTGAGAGATTAAAATAAGTTGTATGGGCATACAATACAACTTGGAAAACCACCATAGGATTATCACCTTATGAAATGGTCTATGGAAAACAAGCTATCATACCCATAGAATTTGAGATAGAAACTCTTCGCACAATGGTACAACTTGATGTAAATTTGGATAAAGCGCAAAAAGCTAGATTGGAAAAGTTAAACATTCTGGATGAAAGGAGACTAGAGGTATTACATAGGACTGAAATAACCCAACAACAATGAAATAAATGGCATGATAAACACATTGTACCATGCACATTCAAATCAGGAGATTGGGCTTTGTTGTTTGATTCTCGTTACCAAGACTTTCAAGGTAAATTGAGGACCAGATGGCTAGGACCCTATGAAATCAAAGAGATATTCAGAAATGGTACAATCAAGCTTAAGCCTATAGATGATTCAACAAGAAAACTACTAGTAAATGGCCATAGGCTTAAACTTTATAAGAAGCCATTATCTAAGGAGGAATTCATACACCATCTTAAGCAACAAGCCGAATTGCAGTGCATTTTTGAACTGCAATCAACCACTATTAAATAATAATTTCTCTCTCACTTAAAAAAAATATTATGCTTCCTTTGTTTCATCATGAAGTTTCTACATCTGCAATATTTCTATCTTATTCTCATCAATTTTTAGTCTCCATGTTTCAAAAGTAGCTTAAAAAGGTATTTCTTTAAAAATCTTGTAGGAAATGACTATCATATGTTGCATAATACTTTGTTTGCTAGATAAAATCTGGATGTTTTTCAATTACTCAAACAACATTAGTGTTTTGAGAAATTTTCATTGAAATTCAAGCAATATTTTGATGTTGTAAGTTATTCCTAGTCAATCAAACTTTTTCTTGGACTACGCACATTTGAACATATAAAAACATTGTGAGATGTGGAGAGATTAAATCATGTGTTACTATTGCCATAAGTGAACAATTTCCCTTGCTTATCCATCTATGCGCATGGTCTAGAGTACTACTAAATTGGCAAAAGGACAAGCTCACCCTTCATCCCTAAACAAAAAGAAGAAAAGGAGAAGAATAGTAAGGATAGGATCAAATTCCCATCAGGACTTTGATAGAGTGGTTGGGAATCCAACTCCCCAAAATTCTTACTCCTTCACAAAAAAAAATCCCTTGCTCCTCATCTAATCGAGCAAGTATCCCAAAAAGTATCTTCTTGCTTCTCATAAAAATAGGCAAGAACCCCAAAAGCAATAAAAATCCCTTGCTCCCTCTCAAAATGAGCAAGTATCCCAAGAAAAGTCAAAGAAGGGTAAAAGAGCTTGAATCCCTAGAATTCTTAGTATCTTGAAAACCATGGGGTAATCCTCATTATTAAGGTATCCTTACGTAGTAGCACTAAGTCTGGACAAGACCTATGGATGCTCATAGATAAGCTAGCTTGTTGGCATAAGTGATCTTTGTTGTTACTCAATCCTCACTCATAATGGTAAATGAATACTCATTGCACACATAGTTGGTCCTTGAGGAAGCTTGAAAACATTAAGATAACTTTAACACCATAATGATTTGTGAAATGAATAGATGAAATTGTTTAAAAATCACTAGGATGTTTGAAGTCTTTGAGAAATAACTCTAGAATATCCTGAGCAAGCAAAAGTCAGAAGCAAATTTCTATAGTTCATTTTCTCCTACCAAAATATGGCTTTCATCTCTCAAAATATTGTATCTTTTAATAGAAGCCATCATAATATCCGAATATCTATTCCATTTTTAAATGAGTGAAAATACTCCAAGTCTTTGATAGATATCTATTTTTGTATACATTGATGACTGATATCAAGCTTTATAATCATTATCTTTCTCTCACTTGGATACTCCTTAATGAAATTCAGGAAGCACAATCACAAAAATTATAATAAACCCCCATAAATAAAACTTATTATTATATTATCCATCAATATAAATAAAACACCCTTCATCTTGTTTTGGCTATATAGCCAAAATTATAGTTTGGGGAGGAATAAATAGAGGTATATGAAGTTCACAATACAGTTTGGGGGGAAGAAATAGGTAAAGTATTTTCTTAAAACTCTAATCCCATAAAAGTCTCCCATAGGTCTTCTGTAGATGTCTTATGTAGATGTCTTCTATAGATGTCTTCCATAGAGGTCTCTTGTAGATATTCTATAGAGATCTTCTACAGAGGTCTTCTATAGATGTCTTCTATAGAAGTCTTCCATAGATATCTTCTATAGAAGTCTTTCGTAAAGATCTTTTGTAGGTCTTCTATAGAGATCTTTTGTAGATGTCTTACGTAGATGTCTTCTATAAATATTATCAATAACAATCTTCTATAAACAATTTTTGTAGGTATCATCAGTAACAATATTCTGTAAGCATCATCTATAGATGTCATCCATAAACATATATCACAAAATATTCTAAGTGTAAAAATTTAAAATCGGCTAGGCAAGTGAGACATGTGGCAATTCAAGGAACGACAAGACAAGTAATAAAGGTGCATCAACAAATATTTTAAGGGAAACATGGTAGTAATATTTTAAGTAAATTAAGGGGGACAAGACAACAAAATAAAAAAAATTAGCCCTCTTATGACATGTACACTTAAACTAGCACCACGTGCCACCTCTTATGATGTGTCCATACAAACGGGTGCCATGTGTCAATTAAAATTTAAAATCCTTATTGAAAGCACAATTATTCTCAAGGTCAAAAGTAAGAGTTCAAAGAATGATGTTTTATTGGAATGCATGCATAAATGAGGATGTGGACCAATCCACTTGGCCGCATCAACAATAAATTGCCACATAAGATGAAATATGGCATAATGGAAATGATTAAAATAATGTTTTTTATCCAATCGGGTGACCAAAGATATTATAACATTTGGTAGGTAAAGTCCACCCTCGCCATGCAAGGTGGTGGGTAGGGTTGGTGCCAAGAGGAAACCGACCACCCTAGGACCCATACCATTGTAGGATAGGTGGATTCTCTTCACCAATCGTAAGAGATGATGTGGATGGACAATGCTAGCCATTGATTAAAATTTGAATGAAGGGTTGTGATGGAAGAAAAAAACATGATGGATCTAGAAGTTTTGGTAGGAAGGAGATGATCATCGACGTGTGGCTTTCATCGATGAATTATGTACCAGTGACATGGATCTAAGCCATATGTCATCGATTAAAACCAAATCGATGGATGATGATTTATCAAACCTAAAAGCATTTCCATTGTCATTGATTTTAGGGCAAATGGTCCCCATCATCGATAGAAGTTAGATTAGTCTCCATCATTGGATAGGATTAATCAATGATGCATGACCTCTACATGCAGCCATGTAGAGTAAAACTAACCTAAATCATCTCTTCCATAGAAAGCCACTCGAAATCATCGATGACCCTCTATAACTCGATCCTAAGTAAAATTTCTTAGTTTTTTCGATAAAAATTGTTGAATTCTTTCAATTAAATGGAGGTGAGCTTCAAAATTTTGAAGAATTGCATGGGTAGAAGGATAATTTCTTTGATGACATAGGAAGGGTGGCAAAGTAACATCGAAAGTGATAGGTAAAACACTATTTACTATTTAATTGTCACAAAATCATTTTTATTTTTATCATTCTACTGCACATAAAGTAAGGGATATTAAAATAAAAATGTAGAAAGTATGCAGAATATTAGGATGGATTAAGAATGGTTTTATCGATAATTTTTTTAGGTTTACCATTAAACAAGTTTATGAAAAAATTACTTCGATTTTGTTTTTACATTTTCATTTTGAGAATAATAAAATACTCTACAGAATTGTAAAACAAGTTTTCTTTTGCTATTGAAATATTTGTAGGGTTTTCGGTTTATAAAATATTGAAAATTTCTAAAAAAAAAAACTCTGCCTACCCCTTTCTACCCTAAAAACCCTAAACTCCACTATGCCTCACTCTATGTTTTAGAAATGTAGTGAACCATCCTCGGTTGAAACACAGAATCCTAGTGATTCTATAACCGAGTTATTCCAAAAATCCAGATGGTGGGAGGCTCTCACAAAATTTAGAGGGCATGACCAGGGGGTGGCTAAACATTTTATCCTAAATTGTGACCCTGATAGGATGACCACCCGAGTTGGAGGTATTCAATTTGACCTTAACCCTAGCTTAATTTTTGAGGTACTGGGTCTATCGAAAGTAGGGTTACCATACTACAAAAACCCCTCTAAAAGTGTCACCCAACTAGTAGCTAAATTTGGTGAGAAATGTACTATTATCCGAGATAAGGAGGGTTGGATTAAGGGTGTGGCTACTTCTTCACTCCCCCTCATGTGGCAGGAAGCAGTCATCCTGATTATTAAGTTCTTTACCCTAGAAGGATGTATGTCCACCTGCGCAGCCTACCATCTTCGTATGTTAATGAATTTGAAGTTTCTTGAAAATAGTGACTGTGTTATCAATCTACCTTACTTCTTGTTTCAATCATTAAAGTCTACAGTTTTACGAGTTAAGCCTAAAAATCCCCAAGAAAAACCCAAATTGCACCTACTTGCACATCACGACCTGATTAAGTTAATAGTTTTAAAGAAAGCTCATGAAGTCAAAGTTGCTTGGAATCGGATAGTTGAAGAATCTAACCTGTCAGAGTACTCTGAATCCACTGAGAATGAGTTTGAGGAAGATAATTCGACTGAAGAAGAACATGAGTCCGATAGTCAGGAGGAAGAACCTGACAGTCCAAAACGTAAATGCCGACCTGCTAAAACCATTAAACCAACCCAACCAAAAATTAGGCATCAAAAAAAGACTATCGAAACTCATGAGAAAAGGGATACACCAGGGCATGAGTCTGATTTACCTACACCTGAGTCGACTACCGAAATCCTGTCCCACCTTCGGGCACAAAATACTATCTTACAGATAAAAATTGATAAGTTGCGAGAGGATTTCATAGAGCATTCTAAACTGATTCAATGAGCCCTTACCCTCCAGATAGACATGATTAAATAGCTTTCAATAGATAGGGTGATGAAACCCATTGATTCTGTCAACCGACCACCACCTATCGATGCTTCCCCAAACAAAAGTTCCACCTCGATAAAAATCCAAAGAAATCTATGAATTTCAGCAAAGTAGTTTATACAAATAAACCCATTGAATTTTCTAAACTCCTTGAAGAAGAAAGTCCCCACCAACTCATCAGCCTAACGCAGCAAAATCAACCTAAGAAATTGGTTTCTCCCACCAAGATAGGAACCGCACTAGGGAATCTTATCTTAAACATCGGGATGCCTCCAAAAATTAATGTAGTAATAAATAATATTGTTGCATCGGTTGAGGAACTCCCACCTTATCAAACATAGGTTGTAGAGTAGAAGGAGGATTCTCAGGAAGTTGTGCACATTAAGATAGTCATGGTTGAAACACCAATTGATGAACAGAGGGTCAAGGAGTAAGAAAAGCGGGTGAAGCGAGAACGCAGGTTACCATAGTTGAGACCACCATCATCACGAATATCTACCCGACGAGCACAAGTTAGATGAACTGCAAGAAAAAAATTATTAAATTATTTTATTCAAACTTTTATATTGATATATTACTACTATTATCTGTAGAATGTTTATTGTTTTCTCTGTAATTATTTTACTAATGTACGTAAATATTTTGATATTGATGATGTTGTATATAAATATTTCATGTTTTCAAAATAGCATGTACAGATAATATTTGATGTTTTTATATGAAATTGTAGAAAATAATTTGGAGAATATATATTTTTGTTAAAGAACCATTCTGATAACATGCTTTTACAAGAACTGTTCTCTAAAAAAAAATCAGTATAAACGATACATCATTTTTATGATTTTTGTGATAAAGAATTCCAAAATTATTGTTTTTTGATAAGTTTTGTATAATTGTATTATTATCTGGAATGTTTTATCCTCAGTTGCATATATTTGATTAGAATTGTGTAACATGTTGGCTTGTGTTTTATGTATCTTTGGAAACGTTCATTTTACGTAATTTTGGAAATCTTCATTTCTCAGAACTAATGATTCTTTTCTGGAAATTATGTCCAATATCTATTTGTTCATTCTTAAATAGTTATGATGTCATGTTTTGTGAATTGTAAATGATTTTCTGAAAAGACAATATGAATTTTGATAAAATTTAATCTTTCATTTATTTGCAAAGATCTGGATGGTGACATCTGATATATGTGTAAAAATTATCATATTTTGTTTGTCTTATTTCTCCATATGCATGAGGACATGCATAGATTTTAGTTTGGGGGAAAATGATGAGAGGATATTTGGCATATATTTCTGTAATGAAATGTTTCATTCTTATGTTTAATTGATGATTATAATATGTTTTATGTAAGTTATTGTTGTATATTTCTATAATTTGTCAATAAAAGGATGAATGCAGTTAATCTGATAAATGTGTTTATTTTATGTAAAATACATCCGAGTTATGAGTAATTATGCAGGCAAGGTATTGAAGAATGTTCCACAGATGAACGATGCAGCAAGCGCAAGCTTTAGGATACACCTTGGATGTGAGGAGATGGACGTAAGAACAAAGGATGAAGGAAGCTTAAGGCACGGTGATAGAGTAGTAGTAGATTACTATTACAGAAGATGGTAGTTGAAGCATGTTACAGAAGATAGTAGTTGAAGCATGTTATGGAAGATAGTTACCAAAGTATGTTACAGAAGGTAGCTACTAAAGTATGTTACCGAAGGATATTTTTACCAGTAGTTATCGAAGGATGACTAAGTTCATTGAATGATGTTGCATGCCACATCAGTGACACCATGATGTTTTCACATGGTAGCCAAGTATTTCCAGTCAGCATAATATTTGATTTATCATGTATTCTTCACATGGAATATTGTGATTAATAAAGTTATTATTACTTTATTCAATAAAGTTGTGTAATCCAACTATTGTTAGGTTTATTAGATTTAGATGCAAGATTGTTGTGCCTTTTCTTAGAATAAAGGACATATGGTTATATTGTATATCTTGCAAAATGTCAAAGTTAGTGTTTCTTTGTTAAGTTAGCTTACGTATTGCCACTTGGACCATTCAGGATGTTTACCGAGTCCAAGCAGGAATAGGAATTGTATTAGTTTAGATTATTTTGGTTAGTACATAGTTGTCGCATCATAAGTCCACAAACTCCACATGGCAAAATACGTGGAAGAGTTTATTCAGAATTGTACAAGTCATAATATAAATTACATAGGAGACCTTTGAAAAGGTCTAATGTTGAAATGTCTAATGGAATCTAATGTCAATTTTTGAAGAATTGCGCCAACATGTACATTTGAATTTCTAGCAATAAAAGTAGCACTTCATTCTTTGCATATGGTAACTGTGTCATTTGTATTTATTGTTTAATTTCATTTATGTAATTGTAATTGTATATTCCTGCATACATAGAATAAAATAATGTTAGGAATAGTTATGTATTTTAGTTACTGAGATAAAGTAAACTAGGGGAGAAAGACTTACATTATCTTCTAGGAGGTAGGGCCCACTCCTACAACCAGTCCCTAAGCTCTCACCCCTACAATAGGTTAGAAATAGTTAATTAACCTTAGAATATAAAATAAAGTAAATTGCATTTTCATAAAATATAAAGTCAGAATAGATAAATAAAACTAACTGCACGAGGATCCTCAACAATAGTTAAACTCACCAATAGGAAATTACTATTAGAATAATTCATTAATAGGTAATTATCATATTTACTGCATAAATCATAAATTGCATTCTATTTTCATTCTTGCACAATTTAATTTCTGTTTATTTATTTTTCTGCAAACACCTGAAACTGAAAAGAAATTTGAACTAAGCTTAGCATTGATCCCCATGGTACAATCTATACTGGATTGCTATTATTTAAATCTAACCTTGATTTACCCTCGGATTGATAAATTAAATGTAAGCTATTACAACCGATCATGAGGTGTGCTCTATGTGGAACAGGGATGACCGAATACTTAGGTGGGAGAAGTTGTCATCAAATAGGTACCTACCTAGGGAATAGATGAAGATAGAATTCATATAGATCTATGAGAGACTCAATGGGAGAGGATTCTTCTTCCGAGCTAGATGAGACAATGGATAAGGCCTTCCAATCATATTTTGGCTCCTCATCTGACCAATCAGAATCATCAATAGGTAATGTAGTAATTTTTAGATGATCGCTAAGCAAATGAGTATGCCTAGGATCAACATACTCATTACCATCAATTTCACCCTCAAGGCATAGGTTAAGGTGCTAAAGAAAATCTGCAAAAATTTTATCAGGCATGCGTATGGAGTATCACAACCCTGAATTATTAGTTGGAAATTGGTAACATGGTTCTAGAGGGGTCCGAAAACCTTACTTGTATCGACCTAAGCCATTTTTGTGCCAATTATAGCAATACAAATATCACAGAGCAAAGGGTGGATTTGAAATATAATTAATATTTACTTGAAATAGCTCTTGCTCTTTTGGTATAAGAGGTGTCTCTATGGAGGTATCAATGTCACCATAGATAAAATTGGTTTGAATCAAGAAGGACCCAAGGGGGATGATGGTACTTATGGGTACCGATGCATTGCGAGGTCTACCAAAGTCTTAGATTGACTCTATGAGGGGGTGAATGTGATATTTTCACTGAATACTCCCCAATACTCGGATTGGTCATGTGAATTATAACTTGTGGTAGCAGGGAATATGATGATGGTGGTGTGGGTTGTGATGGAATATGTGGTAGATGGTAGTTCCTCCCCTAAAAATTTATGTCATAATAGTCGTTATTCTTCACCAATACAATTGGTTAGAAAGGAATATGGATCACGATGACTATGTATAGACTTTCATAATCTCAATAAGCTCACCATTAAGAACAAATTTTATATCCCTATGATTGATGAATTATTGGATGAGTTATGTGGAACAAATATTTTCTACAAGTTGGATATATACTCTAACTATCATCAAATAAGACTCAAGGAGGAAGACATTTCCAAAATAGCATTTCAAACTCATGAGGGCCATTATAAATTTTTGGTTATGTCATTTGGCCTAACTAATTCACCATCAACATTTATTGAGCCTCATGAATAATGTCTTTTACCCATTTATTCACAAGTTTATTTTGTTTTAAATTGATGACATTCTCATCTATAGTCGCACTTGGGCCAAGCACTTATAGCATTTAGATCAAACTTTTCAATTATTGTAGGACCATCATTTATAAAATGATCCAAATATTCCTTTGGCATGCAGAAGTTTGAATACTTGGGACATATTTTTTCACCAAAAGGAGTTAAGATATTCCCAAAGAAAATTGAAGCTATCAAAATTTTCCTAAGCCACAAACTCTCAAGGCACTTCATGGATTTTTGGGTCTCATGGGATATTACTGTTGATTTGTACAAAATTATGGAAAAATAGTTGCCCCTTAATGACCATGTTGAAAAATAATTCATTTATGTGGTTAGCTCCAACAAACAAGCTTTTGTAGAAGTTAAGGAGGTTATGATTTTGACCTTGGTTTTAGCAACTCTTGATTTTTCCAAACCATCTATAATTGAAAGTGATGCTTCAAGATATGGAATTGGGGTTGTATTAATAAAAGAAGGATGATCCTTAGCTTTTACCAATAAGGTGCTATTAGGTAAAAAAATGGGGAAAATCTAATTATGAAAAATAAATTATGGTCATTCTCCATGTTGTTCATTATTTGCATCCATATCTCATTAGGAGACATTTTTCATTAAAACTAACCACCAAAGTTTGAAATATTTCCTAGGACAAAGGGTATTTACTCCAACATATCATAAATGGGTTTCAAAATTATAGGGTTATGATTATGACATTGTGTATAAGAAAGGAAAGAATAATATTATGGTAGATGCCCTCTTTCATTAGTTTGAGGATTAAGTGATAGTGTGTGCCCTTTAGTCCCCACTTCCCCAATGGGGCTCCCAACTTCAAGAAGATGTGAAGGACTCATCATTATAGACTTTGCAGGAACAACTCCAAAGGGATCCCAATTTGCATGTCAAATATTCATGGGATGGACACTTGTTAAGATATCAAGGTCACATTATGGTCTAAAAAACCTCATCACTTCATGAGGATATCATTAGGAAATTCATTCTTCACCTACTTCCATCCATTCATGAGAGAGCTAAAAGGTCATTCTATTAGGAGGAAATGAAAAAATATATTCAAATTGTTGGAAGTATTACATTATTTTCCCCACTTGTAAATATTAGTTTGGTAGTTAGTTTATATTTTATATAATGTATGTGTCAATATGAGATAAAGTGCAAAGTTTCAAGAGAGAGAATAAAGAGTGACATTGATATGTGGTAAGATGAGAGTTGTGTCTCAATATGAGGAATATGAAAGGATGCATCTCCTAGTTTTTAGAGGAGAACAATGGTCAAAGTATTAGAGATTCATGTAAAATTATATATTGGAAAAATATCCCCATGTAATGTTATCAATCAGAATTTATTCTTATAATATTTTGATATTGAGTATATTTGAGTTATGTTTGTGAGATATCATTGTTATTCCAATATTAAGATTTATTGTTAGTCTAATTAATGGCATATATTTAATTTATACTTAATCTTGGATAAAGGTTTTTGTGAGTTAATCTATCTGGAAAGCTAATAGTGGTATAAAAGCCATAAAGTGCTATGAAAAGTCACTTTACAGTAGTAAGCGAAGAGATTGGAGAATGAAAGCAATTTGAAATATTGAGCAAATCAGAGGTTGCACATTATTGAAGGCACTCTAAAGTTTTATTATTATTTTTCTATTTAAGCTATTGAAGGAGGCATAATGTTAATGGTTTAAAAAAATAGGAGTTATAACTTTATTCTTTGATTTCTTAATTATTTTAGGTATGGATTAATAAGTGTATGCAAAATAAATACGACACCCAACAATGAAATAGAGAACAAGCAATGTGCGATCAAAATAATAAATTTTGTATTAATGCTTTGAATGGGGCCTCGATCCCCTTTTTACAATGGTATTCCCCACATGGACAAGGGTATGATTACAACATTAGCTTTCTCAGATTATAATGGGCCGAAAGAGGGGTAGGCTACCCCTTTTCACCAAGTGCAAATGATCGGGGTGTCTTTGGTCTTCTTCTACAACAACGAGAGAGGTGAGTGGGATTATGTATCCTAATATTGGACCACTCCAACTTCAGCAGCAACTCTAAATTCTTGTTTCATGCACACAAGTAAATAAGAAAGGGTTTAGCAGCACCTGTAGATAATATTGAAAGCTAAAATGCAAGTCAAAACCCTTGGATAAATACATAGAAAACATAGATAAATAGATTAAATTGCCTTACTGAACAAAAATAGAACAAAATCTTACAAATATGATCAGGTTTTAGGTTTTTGGATCTGCTCCAATTGAGATTATGTAACCACAAACACAATGGTCTAGAAATCGTAGAGCAAGCGGTTGACTTTGCATAACTGTGAACGACGTAGTTGGGGTTGAAAGGCAAAATCTCTCAAAAGATGCACTCCAAGGCTCTTGAATCTCCTCGAGGTGTATGCAATATCTTGGAATGATTCTGATAGCATGATAGTATATTTCTTTGACCTCATTTGTTTGATGGTGCAATGTTTATTTTATAAGCAAGCTCAGGGCCTTGGATGGAGTCAAAGTGAGTTACTCAAGGTGCTTCACTTAACTAGGGGATGTGTGAGTGGAACTAAGGTGAGTTGGCTTTATGAGTGAGTGCAACTGAGGTGAGTTGGATTGATGTGTAAGTGCAACTTGAGATGAGTTGGCTTGATGAGTGAGTGCAACTTGAGATGAGTTGGCTTGCTGAGTGAGTTCAACTGAGGCAATTTGGCTTGATGAGTGAGTGCAATTGGGTGGATATTCCTAATGCATGAGTGCATATGCAGTGAAGTGGAGTGTAATATGAAGGATACTCCATGTGAAGGGAAAAAAAGGTAGGATATGTGGCATCCTGATGGATAATTATGACTAAAATACATGTCTCATAAGAAGACAAGGCATCCTATGTGAGATTCCCAGATTTAATAATAATCTAGAAAATGTAATTATGTGCAAGAATTTATATGTCTAAGTTTGTACTTGGGCACATATATATTGTTATAAAATGTGGTATGGTGGAATGTAAGTGGTTTTGTGTGAGTGCCTAGGATTTTGTGTCTATAGATACCCCTTTTTATATTGCATTGTGTGAAACACAATGCGGTGCAAAAAACAATGACAACTATCTTTATTGGATGAATGGACTCAAATATTCTCGATGCGCAAGAAAGAAACCCATGATCCAATTGATCAAGTGTGGATGATGAAAGGAGGTGGTGATGGCATGATGTGGATGTGTTGTGAGTGTGTGACATTTGGATCAACTTGATGCCCCAATTTAGTATTTTTTGTGCTTTTGCAAAATTGCTTTCAGTTCATTGTTGGCAGTTATTATGGTAAAACCATCAACTATGTTTGTGAGCTTGTGAGTCTCACTACTATTAATAGTCACTCCTGTGCATTGGAGCCAACGCACTAAGACCTCAATACTCGAGTGATTTTTGATTAATACTTAATTTGATGTGATTGTTTCCACTTTTGACCCAACAAAAGGGGTTAAGGATAACCTCTTGCAAATTTTGTTTGAACACATTCAAGTGCAAATATTGAGGTATTTAGCCAATGTAATTATGTGATAAATTGGTATGTTCGAATGAGTGTCCTTATGGTGAGCTACCCATCCTATCGAATTGTATGGATTGTGTAGACACCAAAATATAGCCACTTGTCATCCATCCAAATCTTCATGCCATCTTTCCCATTTACTTATATATCTAGGCATATTTGTTAAATATATTTTTAATATTAATATTTTAATATTATATTTTATATATATTTAATAAATATAAATATTATATATGTGAATAAATCCCAGCCATATTATTTGACTTGTTCCTAGTCATCCATCTACATCAATCCATGCCACATACCCAAAATTAATATCCACCCTCTGATGTTTTTTAATTCGAGCCACACAATTTGTGTCGTTCAAAACCTAACATACCCTAATATGAATTATTACTAGCAGCCATTTTGATGGCTCAACCCTTAAGTGTTCCTCTAATTAATGTGTGTCCTAAGTCATTTTTTCTAATCCATTTGTCCCTAAGTTCCCTGGATTATCCAAGCACTCTCGCCTTCTGTCCTCGCTAGCCATAACCCTCGCATTCGTAATCGCCCATATCGCCTAGCTAGATATGCTTCTATAGATCTTCACCTTAGATCCCAAATATCTTCAGACATTCTCTATCACTATCAAGAACCTCTAGGTACTTCTCCTCTGTTGCCAAGCACCTTTGGGCATCCTCCGCCATTCCCAAGCATCCATAGGTGTTTTTACTACCGCTAAGTACCTGCGGGTATCTTACACTAGAGCTCTACATTCCTACTAGTCCTTGGGTGACATTAGGGCATAACCACACGAATTTCCTACAAAACATATCATATATCATAGAAAAACAAGCATCACAAGGTAAACCTTTTATTTTGGTTATTATTTTAGTATTCTTCATATTTGCATGCAGTTTCATTATTATTTTTTGGGGGGAAAATATTTATTCAGAATCTAAAACAATACATTCCACAAGGATTTCCAAGTGATCCAAGCCAGCACATCATACAAAATACAATAAATCCACCAAGGAAATCCATGGATCATTCTGACAACAACTTCGACAGGACACAAGAACCCATGACAATCGGGTTCCTCCACCTTGAAATTATCTTTCCTGGTCCTCATGAATTAACTGATTAAGGAGTCTGGATTTCTCCTGATCAAGATCATTCCAGCTATCAACTTTCCAGTAAGGGAATCCTTCAGAAGCCCACTTCGCCAAACAATCAGCCACTCTATTCCATTCTCTTGGGATATGAACAAAAGAAATTTCAACAAAATTCCCAACCAAGCTCAAAATCTGTTTCACTATTCTAGCCATAAACCAGGAAGCATCCTGAAAATGCTTGTTGTTCAGAAGAGACACCACTATCATGGAATCATATTCACAAATAACCCTTCTCCATCCCAAAGAAAAAGTTATTTCCAATGCATGGAGAATTGCCAATGCTTCCATATGATTATTCGAATGAATTCCCTTGTACACAGAGAAAAAGAGGTGGGCCACACCCTCACTATCATGACCAATTCCTCCTATACCAGCATTACCTGGGTTACCCCTGGAAGAACCATCCATGTTTATTTTGATAACACCCCTAGGGGGGACTCCACTTCCCAGATCTATTGACCTTCAACGAACCAATCCCCCTAACAGGGCCTCTGTTTGCAGTTGGTGATGATAAAGAAATCTCCAATCTATTGATAATATACCAATCAAAGGAAGTAAGAGGAGAACTCAGAACACACTTGGCCTCAATAGTCTCCTTAACCATCCTTTTGAATCTGAGCCATACCTGTAAGGCTCCAAGTTGACATCCCTAAAAAATTCTTCGATTGCATTCCAACCAAATCTGCCAAAAGATGAAGGAAGGACCAAAATCCTAGGCAGTTTGAAGACATGAAGCAGAGGTAGGGGGTCTACCCAAGCTTTCCCAAAACTCAAAAATAGAAGTAGCATGGATGATGGGCCTTTTCCAGATCTGCCACCACAAGTTCCAGACCTCCAGGGAATATGAGCATTGGAAGAAAATATGGGGAATGGTTTCCTCATTCTTTCCACAAAGAAAACATAGTGAAGGACCCTGAAAACCTCTTTTCTGAATATTATCCCAAGTTGAACATTTCTTCTGACACAGAAGCCAAAGAAAAAAATTACATTTGGGCCAACCAAACTTATTCCAAATCTTCTTCCACCAGGGGGACACAATCTCCTCTCTTCTCTGCATAATAAGGGTTTGATAACCCAGAGCAATGATGTATTTCCATTTCGAATTATGGCCCCAAGCAAGAATATCAGAGTCTTCAATAGAACAACATGGTCTCTCAGCCAAAATAGAAGCCAGAGTGTCATGATCCTCAAGACAACCACCCTCTAGCCAACCCTATGAATCCCACCAGTAGTGAGTAAAAGAACTGCCAAGAGGACTTTATCGCTTGAAGTCAACCACCTTAGACCAACCCGCATCAAAAAAAATATCCCAAAGAAGATGAAGGTGGGGGAAAGAAGAAAGGATAGGAGGATGATTATCCCAAGAATCTTCCCAAAATAAGGTATTGTTTCCCTTATTAACAATCCAAAAGAGACCCTGCTTAATAAGCATGGCACATTTTTTGAGAGTGTCCCAAACAATGGAACCTTTCCCCCTCAGCTCCAATCTCAGAATCTCATCAGTCGAAGCACCACCAAAATATTTGAGGCTAAGAATTTTAGCCCAAAGCTGATCAAGATTACTACACCACCTCCAATAAAGTTTAGCAGCCAAAGCGAGACTATTCAAATCGGATTACCTCAAACCAAGACCCCCATCTCTTTAGGGCAACACACAGTATCCCAACTGACCAAGCTCCATTTATTACAGTCCAGGTTTCCTACCCATAAAAATTTTCTAGAAAGAGAATCAAATTCTTTGAGAAAGCACTTAGGAGCAGCCAAGATAGAAAACCTGTAAATAGGTAAAGCATGAAGGACAGACTTCAAAAGCGTTAATCTACCAACAAAGGATAGCCACCAAAAAGTCCAATGATTAACCCTTGATCGAAATCTATCCAAAATACTTTTCTAGTAAGCCCTTCCAAGATTTTTAGAAGAAATAGGAATCCCCAGATACTCCACTAGCAAACAACCCACCTAAAAACATAGAATATTAGCAATCCTACGTTGAATCCGACCATCCATATTGAAGAAGATCTTTGATTTCTCTTCATTAATCATTTGACCAGAGGTAGATAAGTAAATATCTAAAGCCTTCCTAAAATTCACTACTTCCTCAAATTTTGCCCTCCCCATCAAAGCAGTATCATCAACAAACTGAAGATGAGACTGGGATAAATAATTCTCCATCCAAGACCATCCCTGGATAGCACCATGATTCTGAAAACTCTTGAGAAGTCTACCCAAACCTTCAACCATAAGGATGAAAATATAGGGGGACAAGGGATCTCCTTGATGAATCCCCCTAGAGGCCGAGAAGAAAGTGGATGGTAAACCATTGATTAAAACTGCAAAGGAGGCCGAAGTCACACAACTCATGACCCATTCAATCCAATTATACGAGAACCCAAAAGCTTGAAGGATGTTCTACAAAAAAGGCCAACTAACCCTGTCATAAGCCTTGGACATATCAAGCTTAATGAACATAGCCTTTTCCTTAGAGATATCCATAGAGTGAATAGCTTCAGCAACAACCACCACACCATCCAAAATTTGATGACCCTTAACAAACCCACCTTGCTCAAGAGAAATAAGAAAACCAAGAACTTTCTTCAATCGATCCACAATAATCTTGGTAATAATTTTGTAAGTAACATTGCATAGGAAAATAGGATGGAAAGACCCCAATGAGCTAGCATTTTTAGATTTGGGAATAAGAGCAAGGAAGGTTGAATTAATAGCTTTAAGCATTTGCTTATTGACTTGGGATTCCTAAACAACTTTTAGCAGATCAAAAGATAACACTTCCCAAAATTCTTGGAAAAATTCTATAGGGAAACCATCAAGTCCAGGTGCTTTACCTTTTTTCATTTGAAAAACCACCACTTTAAGTTCCTCCATCGATATGGGGTCCATTAGCATCTTATTCATATCATTAGAGACCAACCTAGGAATACAATCCAAAATAAGCCTCATATTAACAACATCATGAGGACCCTGCTCGAAGAAAAGAGAGGAGAAGAACCTGACTGCTTCATTAGAGATATCTTCAAAGGATGAGAGAGTTTCCCCCTGATCAGAAGTAAGTGAGACTATAGCATTACCATTCCTATGGTCTTTAACCGAATTGTGAAAAAAAGGTGTTTCCATCCCCTTCCAACAACCAATCAATCCGAGATTTTTGCTTCCAAAAAATCTCCTCACGAAGCTCCCATTCAACAAGCTGACTAGAAAGGGAAGCTTCCATTTCCAATAGATCCTTTGTCAATCCTTCATCTTTAATTTGAAAAGTGATCTCCTCCAGGCTATCCTGTAGTTGCTTTTTCTTCTAAAAAATATTTCCAAAAGAAAATATGTTCCATTGCCTGAGTTTGAATTTGACAAACTGGAGGCTTTTAAAAAAAGTAAACATAGCAGTGCCAAATTTGGGTTTCCCTTCGACCCACCACCTCTCCACATATTCATACAAATCATTATCCCTGAGCCACATAAGTTGAAATTTGAAAGGCAGATTTCTTGGCAATGAGAATCTCGAGGACTGAAAGAGAATGGGCCAGTGATCAGAGCCCCTCCAACCTAGAATCTCTGAGAATGAAGTCCAACTATCATCAAACCAACTATCTGAAGTAAGGAACCGATCCAATATTTCAGAAATAAAATTTATTCCACATCTTCTATTAGTCCAAGTAAAGAGCCCATTTCGAGGCTTCACATCAACAAGATTAAGGAAAGAAATATTATCCCGCATCAAAGTAGAAGAAGGACCCAAACACTCCACACCACCATTCTTCTCCTCTAGGGACATGATAGAATTAAAATCCCTAACCACAATCCAAGGAGAATTGGGAGCAAGAGATCAAATGAATCTAAGATGATTCCATAAGAGGATTTTACCTGATAAATCATTGGGGGCATACACATTAGATAGAAGAATAGAAGATCCAGATGAAAAGTAGGTAGCAACCACAGAGAGATAGTTCCTGCTACCCACCCACCAAGAGGGAGTTAAGCTTCATGGATCCCACAAACATGCAACACCACCCATCGAACCCTGGGCTCCAATAGCAAGATAGTGACCACCTTTCCATATCTTAGAAGCAATTCTAACCATATCTTCACAAGATAATTTTATTTCCTGGATGAAAACAATATCAAGTCTATGATCTCTGATCAAATTTTGAGTAGCTTTTTGTCTAGGGATGCTACCCAAACCCCTAACATTCCAAGATATCACTTTCATTTTGGGGGAATAGAGAAGTGAGAATCTAATGTCTTAACAACACCAGACTCAACTAAGGATTCCCCTATCAATTTCACTTTTTCTTGATCCTTCTTTCTTCTTGCTTTTACCACCTTCTCCACCCCACATTTTTTGATAGTTTTTGGGTGAATACCTAACACAGAAGAAACTTTCTTTTTCCCTTCCTCTCTGAAAATCCTATCCTGGGAGGGTTCAAACCTAGTCTCATCCTCATTTCCCTCAATCAAGTTTTCAGCCAAAGGGGAATGATCAAGAACTTTATCAAGACAATCCGACACCTCTTTGGACTTATCTTCATTTCCTACAAGAGGGTTATTAGGCACCACCCCTTCCTTATCAAAATTTTGCATTTCAAAAGAAGGATTTAGGAAAGAACAAGTACCTGACTCTTGAATACAAGCATCCATATCACCTCCATTCCAGACTTGCTCCTCAACATGCGGCTCCTCAAAAGTCTCAAGCACATCAAATCTATTACCAGAACCTCCCTTCCCAACACCTTTATTCTGACGAACAAAAGGCCTAGATCTTGAACGAGACTTAACAAGAATAAATCCATCAAAACCAGGCATCTCATTAACCATAGGAGCTTTTCCTTTTGCCTTTGTAGATGCATCTTGAAAGTCAGATGAAGAGGATGAAGGCTGAGAATTCACTTTCTTACAGTTTCTCTGAAGATGCCCATATTCATGGCATATGCGACATCAAAATGGGAGAGCTTCATAATCTAACTGTTGGACCCAAGACATGTTTCCCAGTTTAATCTCCAATGATTCAGGCAGTGGATTATTCAGATCTACTTCAACACAGAGCCGTGCAAAAGAAGCAAATTTCCTATCCAAAGTTTGGCGAGATGGACCAACCGGTTTCCCAATAATCTCTGCAATAGAATGAAGAATATCCGGCCTCCAATATTCCATAGGGAGTCATGGCAAATGGACCCACACAGGAATCCTAGAAGGCCTCTCCTCCACCGGATCAAATCCTAAATGCCAGGGTTTGATAAATAATCCATACTGATTGTGAAAGTAAGGACCCCCTCGAACACTTTACTACGATCTGCCATACGGGAGAACACCACAATAAAATACCCATTAGCTGCAAGAATAATCTCCAGATCACCTTCAGGGCTCCAATTTCTCCTAACCCAGTTTTCTAAAAAAGGCATAGAAATTTTGAGACCCATGAATTTGCAGATGAGCGCATGCTCAGACAAATATAAAACATCATCCGCAATAGAATCAGGACTGATAACCAAGACAGGATGATCTTTGCTTTTCTCCAAGCATCCATTATTCTTCGGCTTCGAAGTCGAAGAGGAATTAGAAACAGGATCAAGGGTTGCATGCAACAAAAAATTCATGGCATTTGCATGATCAGAAGAAGAGGCATCCTTATTCAAAACAACATCCTTAAAAGACAAATATCGGGGGTCACCAGGACCCCTCGAAGCTGCCATATCTAAAGCCAAACTACAACACACCTTTCACCAACCAACACGTTGGTTTTCACAAAAAAATTTAGCACCGACCTGAAACCCTAGATGTTGCAGTTTCATTATTCGATAGCTAGGGTTTTATTGATTTTTTAGGGTCTCACATAGTGGAGCCCTCACAGTTATTATTAATCCTTTTTATTAACTTTTGTGTGTAGGTTTAGAGATACACAAGCATTGTGCAACTGCTTAAGCTAGAGTGGTCTAGTATTGGATAACATGAAGCCCACTAGTGTTGTTTGCTAGGGTTTCAAAGAACCCTAGCTATTGTAAACATTTGTATCAAAGAAATCAATTCTTTCAGTGTAACATTCAAGATTTGAGACTTCCACCATTAATAATAAAATCATTTCTTCTTGTGCAATATTGGGTTTTGATTTCAATTTGTCTTTATATCTATTTTGTGGTGTTTCAATTTTACATCTAAATATTGCTAGTCACTACAACCGCTAGGTTTATAGGGTTAGGCACTAGATACAAGGTTCCTGAAATGATGGATGATAATTTGACTAGTATTTTGAGGTTTTTACATTTTTTTATTTTTTTCTTATTTTATTTTAATCGTGTGTTGCTTGATTATATCTATCAATAATCGTGTGATATGCGGTTGGCACATCTAACCGCAGAGTGTACGGTCAATCGAGGTAACCGTTGGATCCGTGATCAAGCTAGCTAACCACAGGGTCGACGATTGGGTGCGCTTGGGTAACCACCATGAGTGCGGTTTTGGATGTAAAGGTCATCTATAAATAGCTGACCTGGCATTTTTTTTATTTCATTGTTGATGTTGATTGTTAGTTGAGTGGAGTAGTGAGAGCGATGGAGGTGAGTGGTGAGGCGAGCGAAGTGGGTGGCGGGTTGGATGCGGGTGTCACAACTAGAGTGGAAGGCAAAGTGCGATATACAAGGTAGGTGTCTGAGGCCCTTTGCTTGCTTATTGTTTGTGTTTTATTTTATTTTATTTTATTTTGTGTTTTTCAGTGTGTTTTGTTTGTTTTTATTTTTTTTGTTTTTCGCAACCACTAAAAGGAGCTGGAAAAAATTTTGTGTTTTTAATTTTTTCTTTTTTCGCAACCACTAAGAGGGGTTGGAAAATTTTTTGTGTTTTTAATTTTTTTGTTTTTCTCAACTACTAAGAGGGGCTACACAAAATGAGGTAATTTTTTTTTTTTTTGTGATGTATGAAAAATGAATGTGTTTTTTTTTTTCGATTCATGAAAAGTGAATGTTTTTTTTTTTTAAGATTCATGAAAAATGATTTTTTTTGTGATGTATGAAAAATGAATGTGTTTTTTTTTTTGTTTAGATGCATGAAAATATATTTTTTTTTGCTTTTTTGTTTACTGAGGTGGAATTTTTTTGTGGTGGTAGATGAAGTTTATTTCAGCCTAACATAGATGGTCGCGTGCCCTTTTCGATGTGCAGAAGGCACTTACTCCTGATGATTGGAAATTTTTGGATGATGTTGGCTTGGGTGGATGTAGGCGGGTGAAGACTGTTAGGGTAGATGAGGATAACTTGTCTACGCTTGTAAAGCGGTGGGACCTTGATAGGGGGTTGTTTTAGCTCCTAATAGGGGAGCTTACTGTTACCATGGAAGATGTATTTCATATATTTCACATTCCTATAGAGGGGGTACCAGTCCGAGGAGGCCACAACAAGGAGGAGGCCCTACGGCCCATTTACGGTGAGGATTGGGATGTGGATTGCAATAAGGGAGGCTTACCTTACCTTGATTTATTCTAGGATCAGAAGCTAAGGGTACTGTAGACCATTTTGATGTTCATTCTGGGTAACATGTTGTTGCCTAATAGTATGGATTCAAGGTTCCCTTGGAACTAGATACCGCTTGTGCTCAGATTTATCACTAAGCCATAGGTTTATGTGTGGGCTTTCGCTTTACTTTACTAGTTATACATTGAGCTCTATGAGGTGAAGAAACGAGAGTGAAAGGGGCTCAGTTGTAGTTTACTTCTTGAGTGTTGGGTGTGGGAGCACATTTTTATGGCTCATCCATATGTTTTGCCTTGTCAGTGGAATCAGGTATTACCTTATGCTCTATGCTGGTGATCTAGTGAGGAGACTTTGAGTCGTTCTGATCATACAGGTCAATAATATTGGGTTATATTGGATGCATTGATATGTGTTGATATATATTGGTGATATTTTTAAGGGGTTTCTTGGGAGGATGACACAGCGCAACTTCAGTGGGTGAGGCAATCCAGGTGGATAGTGGGGAGTCATGTATGAGAGATGGAGTTCATCCAGTTCTCTCGAGTGATGAGGTAGTTTAGGCTGGTGTAGGGAGTTCTAGATGATACCAGGATGTATAAGTGATGGGGTGATGAGCTCAATATTCTAGTTACTCCTATTTTTGGACAATGGATGATGCAAGTAATGATATGAAAGTTGATGTTCCTAATGTAGATGATTTGAGGATGACTACTAAGTATGATGCTTGGTTCGTGGTGCAGCATCCATGGAGACTGAACTAGGTAGTGGATGATCAGTTTGGTGAGGAGGTATCTCGATAGGCAAAACATCATTAAGGTAATAATTATAGGAGGGTAGTTGGATCTAATACACTTTCCACAAATATTAGGGTTGGGGTGATGGAGATGGAAGAGATAGAGGATATGGAGGTAATGATCCTCCTTTACACCATAGTGAGGAGGATTGGGGGGTTCTCCAGGTAGAGTAGGATAGCTTGGATGAGGCTATGCAGTATTGTGATATAGATATCACAAGGCTATAGGACAAGGTGGATAGGTTTCATGGTGAGGTATATGGGCTATAGAGTGAGCTAGATGGGCTATGGAGTGGGTTGAGCAATGGTGGGGATTCAGGTGTTTTAGATATCACAAGGCTTTAGGCTATGGTTGTAGAGCTTTGAGCTGAGGTAGTCGAGTGAGCCCAACACCAGAATACAAATTTGGTTACTATCCAAAGGTAGGCTACTTACATTGCTAGTTTGGAGGACATGTTGAGCAAGCATCGTATTCCTCTTTCTTTACCTCCTTCATTATTATTGTCGATCTCCAGTAGACGGAGTGATTCTAGGCCTAGCAATTAGAGGTCTTATAGGTCATATGGTTCACATACATCCTCTAGGTCATTGACACATGGGCCTCGTAGGGGTCATGGAGCGGTAGCTAGTAGCGTCTTATCACTTATTTTTGTAGTTTTTTAGTTTTGTGTATGAGCCTTAGTGCTCTAATGTATACAACCTGTGGGTATTTTGTACTGATGCGACTCATATATAGACATGGCTTATGTTATGATATTTTATTATGCGCTTGTGTTTATTTTATGTATGTATGTATATGGAATGATGTAACTGTTGGTCACGAATCTGCCACAGGAAAGGATTTTACAAGTGCGCCCTAGACCCGGCCAACATTGAAAGGCTGGAAGCAAGAGATGGCTCCCAGACCAATCTCCGAGTGGGCTGGTTCCCTTTACTATTCTAAATTTTATTTGAAGATAAGGGTTGCTGGAAAGAAATTTAAAAATGCGGAAAGAAATGGGAAATATGGCCGTAGCCGAAGTGATAAGATCAGGAGAACAATAGCAGAAAATCTTGAAGAACAACAACAACAAGTAATAGAAAGCATTAACTTAACTCTCGCACGATGTATGCAGAAAACCCCTCCAAAACTACACTCCAAGAATCATACCTTAACAGCAGTATTTAAATCCAATTATGCAGAATTTAAATGGAACAGCCATTAAGAAATATAAATGCTATTAGAAATGCGAAAGGACAGAAAGGAAAATCACCCATACAACGCTTGAAAATTAGAAGCCAACTCTTTTATTCCTGCAAATGTACTTTCAATTTTTAGCAGAAAACTCCCAACCTCTGCAAATGAGGTTTACATTGGTTTTTATAGAGGGCCGTCCTCTTTGCAGCATTTAATATTTGCCACCGACCTTCTTGAGATCTACAATTATGCCATCAAAAATAAGCACATGATCCCCTTAATCGCAGCCTTGAAGCACCACAAAATTGAATGCAATTAGACGTCAGCGGTCACCTTCATTAAATTTGTCTTTGAACATGTGCATGAAACCGTTGAAACAACCCACGAACAGCAGCCTCGAACAAATAAAATCTTCAATTTTGGTGGCCTGGACGCTTCTTCAACCTTGACCGCATGGGAAATCCGCAAAACATTAAATTCGGGCAAGCATTTAATCCTTGGAAATCGAAAAAAAACTTATCGGGCGTTCATACTGTGCTTTGGCGGGAAACTGTCGTAGGTCGCGAAAACGCGACGTCTTCATCTTGCTCGGTCTTATCGCCAAAAGTGCAGCGAATCGCTACAACTTTCATGTTTTTTGCTTTCGGATCAAAATGGCCGCGATTTTGGAACAGGTAGCGATATCGCTACGTCTTTTACTTTTCGTACCATTTGCCACTTTTCGTCGCGAAAATGCGACATATTTTACCTTGTCGGAACCCTTTCTTAAAAGTGCAGCGAATCGCTACAACTTTTGCTTTGTGACTCCTCTTTCAACAATGCTTCGCGATTTTGGAACATGCAGCGCATCGCTGCAACTTTTTACTTTGTTTGGCCTTGTCTCGAACGGTAGCGATATCGCTACACGTTCTAAACTTAACTCCTTCAAAAAAAATGCAACATCTTTCGCATTGTTCATTGTATGCTCCTTCCCAAGAGTGTAGCGAATCGCTGTGCTTTTATCCCTTTGACAACCGTCCCGCGATTTTGAGACATGCAGTGCATCGTTGCAACTTTTTGACTTAAGCCTTTTGAAACCACAGCGGCCGCGATAACGGAACGTGCAGCGCGTCGCTGCACTTTTGAGTTTAAGTGCTTTCTTTAATAGGTGCAGCGAATCGCTGCACATTCGAGCTCAGACTCCCCTTTGCACCAATGCTCCGCGATTTTGGAACGTGCAGCGCATCGCTGCAACTTTTGAGTTTAAGTCGTCGGCTGAGTTTTTTGTCGCGATTTCGTGACATTTTGTCGCTCGCCCTCCTTTGCTCGTTGCAAGTCACGAAAATAGAACACGTCGCGATATCGCGACGGTTTTGCTTAGCTGCATGCGTTGACCGCGTTGACCGTGATTTCGTGACACGTCACGAAATCGTGACAATTTTTGGACTTAGTCTTTTTGCTCCTTTTTTCATCAAAACCACATCCAAGCCAGTATAGAAGTTAAATATGCAACAACTTAAACATTAATACTTCAATCAATGAAAATCAATGTGGCAAAAATGCCAACATTCTTGGTGGCTCGTGGGGTATACAGCTCGCTGTATGCAAGGATCCAGGCCTGAATCCATTGGGCACAGAGTCATACTAGAACAGGAGGCCGACTGCTGTGATACATGTCAGGGGACTACTGCAATACTTCTGCTGAAAAGCTGAAAGAACCTGCATATAACCGATTATGGAATGAAAGAAATGAAATGAGATAATGGAGTGAGCTCCTGCGATTGCGCAGGCGGTGAATGCAAATGGAATGATGATAATAATGAAACGATATAGAGACAAAGCGATGTGGTGGACACAGCAACAGAATGCTGCCATACTACCAGCTGCAATGGATGTGGAATTAAAGTGAATAAACTTAGGGAATGGAAATGAAATATGAAGGCTGTGGAATGACAATGAACTAGACTGTAAATAAATGCGTAAAAAGATAGAACTTAGAGGAAAGGGATAAGAAAGAACGGGAACAATGAGAATGGGGAAAAGAAACAACAGTCGTGGCTTACTTTTTTTTTTTTTATTTGCAGAAGAAAAAAGAAGGAGAAAGATGAAGAAAGGAAAGAGGGGAAAAGAGGGAAGGGAAAAGAAGAATTTTCTGGAAAGCCACCAACTTCTGGGAAAGGAGAAAATCACAAAAACACAAAAGACACCTACAGCTCGTAAGCAACAAGAACCAAGGCGATAAATAAAAGCAAAACATGTATATATATATATATTTTTTACTATATACAAACTTATACTGAACTGTCAATTCATGAAGTATAGGCCTTCAGATGAAAGCCATTTACTGAAATTGGAAGTGGGTTGCCCTCCAAGTCTTCGAGGTAGAACGAATTTGCTGCACCTGTGTTGGTAATGCGGAAGGGACCCTCCCATAAAGCATCAAACTTCTTGTGATTCCCAGGTTTAGCTTTGTTTTCGTTCCATTTTAACACCAAATCTCCTGTTTTGAGTGGACGATCTGTAGAATGTTTACAAAACCACTTAGACATACCCTGTGTGTGTTTGAAAAACTCTTCATATGCCTCAGAACGCTGTTCTTCTAACTGCAACAATTGAGCTATCCGCATATCCAAGGAACTGATATCTGTTTCATCGTCCTGAAAAGCCTGCAACTGCTGCAATACTGGCAACTCAAGATGAACAGGCAACCTTGCTTCTTTCCCATAAACTAGGGCATAGGGTGAGGTCTTGATGGACTTCTTAACTGAAATTCTATCTGCCCATAAAACTTGATTCAGTAAAAGGTGCCATGATCTCTTGTTTTCTCCCAAAGACCTCTTCAAAATCCGGAGCAAATTTTTATTTGTTGACTCTGCCAAGCCATTCCCCTGTGGATAATAATTGGAAGATGTTTTTAGGAAAATACCATACTTGTTAGCAAACTCAGCTAGTTCAGCTCCAATGAATGGGGTCCCATTATCTGTAATAATGGCATCAGGAATGCCAAAGCGAGTAGTCAAGCCTTCAATAAAAGATATCACCACAGTCTGATTTGCAACCTTTGTTGGGATAGCTTCGGACCACCTTGTGAAATAGTCTGTAGCTATCAAAATATACCTATGTCCAGCTGAGGAATTAGGATCAATAATTCCAATGAAATCCAACCCCCACTGCTGAAAGGGTGCTTCAACCTGAATTGGATGCAAAGGCAGTGCTGCATTCCTTACTCTTCCTGTGTATCTCTGACATTTGTCACAGGCTTGCGCAATCTTGAAAGCGTCTGAAAATAGGGTCGGCCAATAATAACCAGCTCGGATTATCTTCAAAGCCATCGGTCTTCCAGCAAAGTGTCCCCCTGATAGACCAGAATGAAACTCTTCCAAGAGCCTAACCTTTTCTGATTCTTTAACACATCTTAGAAGAACACCATCAATATTCTTAAAAAACAATCCTTCTGATAACAAAACATACCGAAGAGCTTGCAGACGAAATCTCCTCCTCTGTGAAGCATTCAACTGTGAAGGACATCTACCAGCTTGTGAAGTAATCGATGAGGTCTTCTCGTCCAATCCTTTTCCCGAATTAAGAAATTCATCAAATTGTCATCACCGGCAAGATTTTCTGTTTGATGTTCAACTATACCGGAGGTCGCCGTTTTTGCCAAATGTCGGCATAAAGCCTTACCACGCACTAGCTTAGTTGGATGAATTTCAACATCAAATTCTTGGATCTTGGTGACCCAACCAAGCACGTTTATCACCCAACTCTCCTTGAAGAATGAAATTTCTTACATCAGGATGAATCACATAAACAATTGTTCTGCTCTGAGATATAAAATGCTTGAATTTCTTAAGGGATTTCATAATCGCATACACCTTTTTTTCAATGAAGTTATACTTTGCCTCATGAGGTAGAATGACCTGGCTAAGGAAAGCAATGGGCCTTTCATTCCCATCGTCTCCTTTCTATGTAAGAACCGCAACATAACTTTCTTCTTCTCCAACTGCATACAGAATGAAATCCTTCGAGTAGTCAGGATTAATCAGAACAGGGGCCTGTGCTATTCTTTCCTTGATTTCCTGGAATGCTTCTTTTCTTCGAGCTGTCCATTGGAAATTTGCATCCTTTTTCAACAATTCAGTCATAGGTTTTACAACTCGGGCAAAATCGAGAAATGAATTTCCTAATGAAATTGATCTCTCCAAAAAAAAACCCCCCTTTTTTTTTTTGTGCGAGGGAGTGACAACTTCTTTAATGCTTCAACTCGGGCTGGATCTATTGCTAACCCATCCTCTGAAATTACATGCCCCAGAAGCTTACCTTATTTTACTGCAAACATTGACTTCTTTGGATTAATGGAAATCCCAAATTCCCTGCACTTTTCAAAAATCAATCTCAGGTGAGAACAGTGATCCTCCCGTCTATGTGAAAATACTGTCATGTCATCAAGATATATCACAATGATCTTGTTCAACAATTCCTTGAATGCAATGTCCATGGCTCTTTGGAAGGTAGCCCCAGCATTTGATAGTCCGAAAGGCATTCACTGATAAGCAAAAGTGCCCCATTTTGTTGTAAATGCTGTCTTGTACTGATCCTCATCTTTCACCCAAATCTGGTTATATCCAGAGAATCCATCCAACAGAGAAAAACGTTGAGCTCCAGCCACAACATGCAGTATTTGATCTATACGTGGCAAAGGATAATGATCCTTCAATGATGCACGATTCAAGTTTCGGAAGTCTACACACAATCGTATGTCTCCATTCTTCTTTCGAACCGGGACCAGATTGGCAACCCAAGTGGAATGCTTAACTGGATAAATAATTTTGGCTTGCAGCATTTTTACAAGCTCGACCCTCATCAACATCTCAATCTTTGGATTTACAGGTCGCTGTTTTTGTCGAAAAGGTCTGACTCCTTCCTCCAATTCAATTGTATGCTGCACAATCTGTTTATTGTAGCCCTTCAAGTCTTCATAGCTCCAAGCTACAATATCAGAAAACTCCTCACACAGGTGCTTGATCTCTTGCAGTTCTTCTGGTGTAGAATCAGTTCCAACCTTAATCGCTTTATTAGGCTCTAACTCTAACTCCATGTACTCCTTTTTGTCAATCTCGAGCCGATGTTTTTTGGACCGATCATGCTGATCAAACAAGCTTTCCAGAGTTATAAGACCCTTCGGAATGTGATTGTTCCGTAACTGAATGAGACCTTCAGCTTCTTCATGCTCCAAAGTTCTCCCTTCAACAGTAGCAGCTTCATGAATCAAGAAATTGACAATCTGCTCATCATCTTCAAAGACTTGCCAGAAAGTTTCTTTGTCGGGCACACTGGGCCTGTATACCATCCTTACTGTCTTGGGTTTCTTCATTACTTGTTCAACAGGGGAAAAATTGGCTCCAAGAGATGCTAAAAGGTCTGCATGTTTATTCATCTCTCGGGAAACAGCTTGAATGTTTAGAGCTGTAAAAAACTCAAAGAGGTCCCACACCTGATTGTGATATGCTTTAAGGTAATGTTGCTTAGCAATGCACCTATTTGTGATCTGGTTTACAACAAGCTCAGAATCACCAAAAATCTTGAGCTGTTCAATTCCTAACTTCCTTGCTTTCTTTAAACCCAAACATAATGCTTCATATTCAGCAGCATTGTTAGTACAACTCCATGTAAGACGGTATGAATATGTTCTTTGGATACCAAAAGGAGAAATCAAAACAATACCTGCTCCGACACCGTTCTTGCATCTAGCTCCGTCAAAATATAGCTGCCATAGTTGGTCTATAACAACATTCTGATCAACTTGGTGTGAAAATTCTTGCTTTGTATCACTCTCAGGCTTTTGGATGGCATAACGACCCGATTTCAGTCTCCAACATAGCATTAAAATTAAGCATAGAAAACTGATCATCCAACTGAAGATTATCTAAAACTTCTCTCATCAAAACAGAATCCTCGGATTCTTCAGTAAGCATGTGGACAGACTGCATGTCTTTTTCTGCTTCTTCCAACTTCTCGATATGAAAAGGGGAAGGTTTTTCATTCTGAATCTTGAGAGGTCTACCCTTGAAAGGAATTTCTAAATGAGAATAATCTAGTGCCAGATAACCCCCCAACTTTGCGGTAAACTCCCTGGATAAACACATACTAAAGTAGGGTTCTAGATCTACCACAACAATTTCTTGGATAACAGTAATTTGGGGCATAGTATGAAGAACAATTGGAACATCCTTGATCACACCTACTATTTTTATAGGAGTACCATCCAATTGCAGAACTCCAGGACTACTCCGTGTATATTCCATTCCCATTGCTTCACAAACTCCCTTGGGCATGACAGCTTGTAGCAGCTCCGAGTCAATCATGCGATTATGCACAATCCAACCTTCTATTTGCAATGATAAATAAAATGGAGGTGGTCTATTTTTCCCAGTAGTAGAGGTGGTTAAGGTTTGAGCATACACTGTCTGGGTAGAACCTTTTTCATTATCCTTTACAGATTTTAATGATTCCTGTAATAAATCTACTTGACCAGGCAACTGCAAAGCATCGTAGAGGCTTACCTTAGCCGGGGTCTTTTTTAGTTCTTCAACAATGTTGTATGCAACTGTGGCAGAGTCCTTCTTTTCAGCAAGTTGTTCAAATCTGGTTCGACATCTGCTGTGTGGCTTCCACCCTTAGCCTCTTTGTCGGTGAGGGATACTTCAACTTTTCTCGAGCTTGCTCCTCTCGCTTCCGATCTTGTCAGTGCAATTGCAGCTTTTCCTTGAACTCTGTGAGAAACAGGATCCTTTGGCAAAACAGGCGCATCAGACTTTGGAACTGGCACAGGAGCTTTCACTGGCTTCTTCACCTCGGTCGGCACTCTTAACGGTTCTAAGTCCATGGGATCAACAGTCACAGGCTTCTTTCCATTCCTTGTTAGAACTGAAACTTGATCTTCCACTGGAGACATCAAACTATGACCAACTTCAGAAATCATATTAACTTGTCCACCGAAAGAACTAGCAGCCAATGTCTGCACATAATTCAGATGGACCATACAAGTATCCTCTCCATGAGGGTCATTACAGGTCGAGCACCAATACATTCTGTCTGCAAGGGCTGGATCTTCATTTACCAAAGCAGTTAAGCTTTTTTTAGGTGCTTTACTAGTCGAGGCAGCTTGGTCTCTAGTAATTGCAGGAGGTTGAAATCTCCTTGGCTGGAAATCTCTCTCAGCTTGCTTCCTCTCAATGAGTGTAATCTTGTTACCCATGGCCCTAATTGCCGAATTGGCAGACTTTACCTCTTGCAATAATGTTGTATAAGGATCGGGGTTCACAGGTGCAGGAGGTGCTGGCAATGGCAAAGGAGTCGGTGGTGCGAGCAAAGCCGGAAATGAAGTGGAAATGGGAGATGGCCGAGTGTTGGGTGCAGGAAGCGACGAGAGGAGCTACAGTAGGCAACTGAGGAGCTGGGACAGGCGCAATTTGAGGTGCTTTAGAGCTCCATGATGGGGTGGGATACATAGATGGCATGGGCTGTGAAAGTGAACCAGAATGTAAATACTGAGGCAAATCTGGTATAATAGGCATAGTTACCTTTGGAGGAAGTCTTCCTATAGCAATCAGATCAGCTTCTGCTTTTATGGCTTGTTCAAAAAATTCTGGAAATGTTGTCACATTAGACTGCCGAACTGCCCAGCCAATATCTGTGTTGAACGCTCTGAGGTAGTAAAGTGCGGCCAATTCATCAGCAGGCCGAAGACCATCAGGAATTCTGTGCCATGTTCTAGTAAATCGGACGTTGAAATCAGCTATCTCTTCCTGCGGGTGCCTCTGGATTACAGTAAACTGATTTAACAATGAAAAGGGGTCGACCTGTTCATGGAAATTTTTAACTAGCAGATCTCCTAGCTGATCCCACGATGTTACAGTGCCTGGTGGCAACGTTCGGTACCAAAATAGCAATTTACCTCTCAAAGAGCAGACCAACAACTTCACCATTACATCTTCATCAGTAATATCATGGATGGCCGCTAGAGAAGCTACATCATTTATGTGTTCATATGCAGTCTTACCCGTACCATCATAAGTTGGCAAAGCCTTCAGAGCAGCCTGAGGGACTGGATTCTGAGCCTGCAAGTTCAATGCTCCAGAGCTGTTCCATGCCAAGAATTTCCTGGGTGGGGGTGGAGGATATTGTGCCATTGGAACTAGTGGATATGGTTGGGAAGATGAAACACTAGTAACAATACCAGAGATTTGTGTAGCAGATGAGGGAATGGATGGGGAAACTAACCTAGAATGCTCACCACTTCTTGAACTGTCAAGCTCAAAAAACTCGACAAGATCTCCAAATTTCTTGGACTGTGATCTCGTGATCATGAAGTACAACTTTCACTGCATCCACGTTCAGAGATTCCTGAGTACAGCAGAGTCACCAAATGCTCTAATTTTTTAGTATGAAGGCGAACATTAAACCTTCAACACTATGGGGTCTTTTAGAACAGAAGAAATCTGTCCCACCGGGCGTGCCAAAAACTGTTGGTCACGAATCTGCCATAGGAAAGGATTTTACAAGTGCGCCCTAGACCCGGCCAACATTGAAAGGCTGGAAGCAAGAGATGGCTCCCAGACCAATCTCCAGAGTGGGCTGGTTCCCTTTACTATTCTAAATTTTATTTGAAGATAAGGGTTGCTGGAAAGAAATTTAAAAATGCGGAAAGAAATGGGAAATATGGCCGTAGCCGAAGTGATAAGATCAGGAGAACAATAGCAGAAAATCTTGAAGAACAACAACAACAAGTAACAGAAAGCATTAACTTAACTCTCGCACGATGTATGCAGAAAACCCCTCCAAAACTACACTCCAGGAATCATACCTTAACAACAGTATTTAAATCCAATTATGCAGAATTTAAATGGAACAACCATTAAGAAATATAAATGCTATTAGAAATGCGAAAGGACAGAAAGGAAAATCACCCATACAACGCTTGAAAATTAGAAGCCAACTCTTTTATTCCTGCAAATGTACTTTCAGTTTTTAGCAAAAAACTCCCAACCTCTGCAAATGAGGTTTACATTGGTTTTTATAGAGGGCCGTCCTCTTTGCAGCATTTAATATTTGCCACCGACCTTCTTGAGATCTACAATTATGCCACCAAAAATAAGCACATGATCCCCTTAATCGCAGACCTTGAAGCACCACAAAATTGAATGCAATTAGACGTCAGCGGTCACCTTCATTAAATTTGTCTTTGAACATGTGCATGAAACCGTTGAAACAACCCACGAACAACAACCTCGAACAAATAAAATCTTCAATTTTGGTGGCCTGGACGCTTCTTCAACCTTGACCGCATGGGAAATCCGCAAAACATTAAATTCGGGCAAGCATTTAATCCTTGGAAATCAAAAAAAAACTTATCGGGCGTTCATACTATGCTTTGGCGGGAAACTGTCGCAGGTCGCGAAAACGCGACGTCTTCATCTTGCTCGGTCTTATCGCCAAAAGTGCAGCGAATCGCTACAACTTTCATGTTTTTTGCTTTCGGACCAAAATGGCCGCGATTTTGGAACAGGTAGCGATATCGCTACGTCTTTTACTTTTCGTACCATTTGCCACTTTTCGTCGCGAAAATGCGACATCTTTTACCTTGTCGGAACCCTTTCTTAAAAGTGCAGCGAATCGCTACAACTTTTGCTTTGTGACTCCTCTTTCAACAATGCTTCGCGATTTTGGAACATGCAGCGCATCGCTGCAACTTTTTACTTTGTTTGGCCTTGTCTCGAACGGTAGCGATATCGCTACACGTTCTAAACTTAACTCCTTCAAAAAAAATGCAACATCTTTCGCATTGTTCACTGTGTGCTCCTTCCCAAGAGTGTAGCGAATCGCTGCGCTTTTATCCCTTTGACAACCGTCCCGCGATTTTGAGACATGCAGCGCATCGCTGCAACTTTTTGACTTAAGCCTTTTGAAACCACAAGTGCCGCGATAACGGAACGTGCAGAGCGTCGCTGCACTTTTGAGTTTAAGTGCTTTCTTTAATAGGTGCAGCGAATCGCTGCACATTCGAGCTCAGACTCCCCTTTGCACCAATGCTCCGCGATTTTGGAACGTGCAGCGCATCGCTGCAACTTTTGAGTTTAAGTCGTCGGCTGAGTTTTTTGTCGCGATTTCGTGACATTTTGTCGCTCGCCCTCCTTTGCTCGTTGCAAGTCGCGAAAATAGAACACGTCGCGATATCGCGACGGTTTTGCTTAGCTGCATGCGTTGACCGCGATTTTGCGACACGTCGCGAAATCGCGACAATTTCTGGACTTAGTCTTTTTGCTCCTTTTTTCATCAAAACCACATCCAAGCCAATATAGAAGTTAAATATGCAACAACTTAAACATTAATACTTCAATCAATGAAAATCAATGTGGCAAAAATGCCAACAGTAACTTTTATTGATGGTGTGTCCTAAAGCTCATTTGGTATTTATAGTCTCTTGCTTGGTCAACATTACCTTGTTTTTTAATTAGGGGCATAGATATATGGTATTGACATTGTTTTATGATATGTGGTGTTGAGTGGTATTTTCACCCAATTGTGAAAGTACACTCTCCCTTAGAATTTGGGTTCCAAATCCCCTCTTGCAAAGAAGTTAGACAAACAACTTCTCCAAGGTCTCCGCTATATTAGCATTTGCATATGTATATTAGTAATCTCAAATAAAGATATTCAATTTAAATTCTTGGAACACCTTAGTGATTGCAAGTAATTGTAAACAAGGGGCAATGTTGGTTTATTTTACCATGAAACTTTAGTGATTGTTCATTGAACCAAAATAAAGCAAATGTGAGTTGGCCCTCATATGACCACGATGTAGTGCCTTAATTCATTTTATCTTGAGAGTTTTAAGGTAGATTTTATCTTCTTTATTAATTCCAAATATGGCTTCTTTTCATGAAGTTAAAGATAGCTTTCAATATGATCGATAAACTATCCCTCTTTGGTGAAATGGATTTTCACAAAGAGGCAATAATTTATGGCCTTGGATAAAGGGCTTTAAATGTCACTTTAACTTATCCCTCTTAAATGAAATCAAATTTTCATCAAGAAGAACAATTAAGTGCTTTGAATAAAAGACCTTCAATGTAATACTCAAATTACCCCTCTTTCGTAAAATTAGAATTTTTATGAAGAGAAAGTAATTTTAGGCTCAAAATGGAAATTTGTGAAAATGCCATAAAACATAACTCCTTCAATGAAATTGAAATTTTCATGAAGGGAATGTCATCATAGGCTCATGAGTGCAAAACAAAACTGAAAAAATGAAATTCGGCCCAAAAATGGAAACTTTCTATTTTCAGATTTTTTAAAATCTGTAATAAAATAGCAACTTTGGTGAATTTTTAAAAATACTAAACAACTCTAAAAATGAAATTTCAAAATGCGTATTGGAAGTTTGAAGTATAACCTACGCAATGGTGAAATTATTTTTGGATTTTGACATTTTTTAAATGTTTATTTTAATGCCTGAAAATTAAAAAAAAAGTTAAAATTTCTGAAAATATAAAATGCAGAAAAAGTTGAAAGAAAATGCAAAAAACTGAAAATAAAATGCATTCAGTGTGATGCTATCCTATTTCGACAAAACCGAAGATGTGAGGTTTCCATGCATGCAACCTAACCTATTGGACTTGCAAAACAAGCATAATCCCCATAGACTAAGTGCTAGTTCCTAAGGTTTAAAATAAATTTCAGGTTCAAACATTCACATGAAGCAACCAAGCAAACTTGCATTAACTCCATCTACAAAGAGAATCTCCTTCTTTCTTGCCCACAAGATGCAAATTTTTGAAAACTCCTGCATTTAAAAAAATGTGTCATTTTACAATAGCAAAATTTGGCCTCCAAAAGGCTTCAGCCATGGAAGGAAAAATAGCTACAAAAGAAACAAATCCAGAAAAAATTTGCAATCTTACATTTCCAAAACCATTTTCCAACCCTTCTTTCCTTTTTCGATGAAGGATTTACAGTTTTCAAATCTGCCTCTTTGTTTTCTCATTTACTGGTTTCGAAACGTCCTTTTCAAGAGTCATCCCTTTATTTTCACTTTTTCTTTGCTATGTCTCTATGCATGTGTCCGCCTTTCACTTGTTTTAATGAAAATACATAATCTCCTCTCACACAAATAAGACAAAAGCATTCGACCATACCTTTGGATTTTGTTTACCTTTGTTTATCTTTGTAACGCCTCTGCTCATAAATGGCGGTCTCCTTTCGTAATTCCTTTCCAAAATTTATAACACGGGATACCCATCCGCCTAACTCCCTTTTATTCTAAGTGCCATAACATGCACATCGATGTTTAGCTCCTTTTAATACACATCCCAATGTCATAGAATAAAACCCAATGTTATAAAACAAAAGCTAATTACACGACCCTCTCAGAGTAATTTGTGATAATTCGAGCAACATCATACCACGATCCCCTTTGTCCTATGTGAAAGCATGTTCACATTATGGAAAATGTAATTAGGATCGACCACCTGTCCATTATTTGCATTTTCTATTGCCGGTAAAACCTCTGAGAGACTCCCCATTTATATCCTAAATTCTCGGCCATGTTACTCACGAACCAACCTGTTGAAACTAGGTGCTTTCGAAACAACGTGTCCTCACTTGTCGTGATGGAACTCACTGTTGTCAACTTCCATCCTCATGATGTATCTTCGCTGGCATTCTACGACACTACCTGCATTGTAATGTCCACATGACAATTTGCGTTAATACCATGAACTCGTAGGCTTCACACTCGTCTACACTTTCAATTAAACTGCCTTCACCATTGGACTCGTGTGCACTGTCGCGTCATTGTGGGACCCCTCTCGGGAGAGACTTTCTCATGGCCACAACCTGTACCACACTGCTATCGTGACATTGTTGCTGCACAAAATACCTCCCAATGTAATTCATTTATGGTGTTAGCTCCTGTACTCTTCATTTCAATCGTTGCGTGTCATTCTGGTTATAGAATCTCAAGACGATCCCAAGGAATATCCATGATTACCAACACTGAAGCCCCTGTCAAACTCTGACTTGTCCAATATAATGCAGTGGTGTTTGTCCTTGTTAATTCTGCATGTGAACAACCTACTCAAACCCCTTATGCATTCATCTTTGCAATTAAGGGGATATACCCTGATCATCTCCATTTACCCTCACGGTCGCTATGGTATCATTTGTGGTAGCCCCGACATCAACCATATCGTGTGTCGACAATCCCCTAAATGAACACGACACTGCTCAACCTTGTCGGGTGTATGCCCATGGGTGCTAAGTTGTCAGATGCTACTCTCACGTATCCAAAGGTCCACTCCATGTGGGGTCCAGTAATCCACCATGTCAAGGTTCCAAACATCCGGTGATTGCATCGATGATAACGATGTCCCTTGTGGGACCCCCTTTGGAGAGATATCCACGAGGCTAAGCTATTCGTCCTTCAGGAAGTCTACGCTCACATGTCCATGTAAAACTCTACTCTGCGCATCCTCATGGCTACATGACTCATTTGTCTGCAATACTCGATGCCACCTTGTGTTTCATCAACATTCAATGCTCTGAATACAGTGTGTCTACCCATACATCTCGCCAGGTCGTTGGTCAGTGCTATCTTTGGTGACCTCATCTGATAAGCGATGTCATCGTCGATGCTCTCGTCGGGTCACTGTCCATTCCTCGACGCAACGTGCCAAGCCTAGCTGTCGCCTTTCCTTGTTGACCGCTTTGACTGCTACTTGCCATTGAATAACCTGCACCCATCAAAATCACATATTAAAACTTATAACCCAAAATATATCATTTAAATATAATAGCATAAAGTCTCGCGGGATAACATGAGGCTCATATGGCTTTATTTAGGTGGTATATCATTATTTATTACTTATAATATATATTATTATATATGAGATATATAATAATATATAAAATAATAATAATAATGTCTTATTTATTATTATTATATATATATTTTTAATTTTTAATTAATACTTCTTATACACATCCACCATGGAGATTGAACCCGGGTCACATTACCGATATGTTTGTTTTACTTTGTATAGATGTATAGCAAAGAGGTATTAAGGTGGAATGAAGCTTTAACATAAAAACTGCTTTATATATAACACACAAGCTCATTATACATGAATGAAAAAAACAAGAAATTTAACCGTTACAATGCTAATAACAAAATATTAGCAATAACATTGCTAACACAACATTGATGATAAAAATTGTCGACAACAAAATGATATTAAAAATCGTCGACAACAATTTGACGATAATTTGATGATAAAAAATCGTCGACAAGAATTTGACGAAAAAAATCATCGACAAGAAAAAGTCGTCGACAATAAAATATTGTTGACAAGAAAAAGTCATCGACAATAAAATATCATCGACAAGAAAAAGTCATCGACAAGAAAATATTATTGACAAAAACTAATGATAAATGCAAATTCAAACAAGTCGAGCATTAGACACTCGAAACCAACATGCAAACACCCAAAAACCAAAAATAAAAAGGTGGGTCCCCAATTTTGGGGTACGTTGTGGAGCAGCCACAACATGTGGTAAATGAGAATTTTTGTTTTATTGGGTGGATGAACTAGGGTGTTCTTACAAAGACTCAACCATCCTAGTTATTCCAAATAAAACCCATTTAGTTTTTTATAGATCTTCATGATGTTATTGTCCTAGTGTTTTCAAATATCTTCAAGGATCAATTGTGTGTACAATGATTGTTCATGTCTCATTATTATATAGGTCAAACTAATAAATTGTAACTTATGCCAATAAGCTACCTCATCTAGAGTGGCCATATATTTATACAAAAGAATTTCGCTAATGTGACAAACATGGCACCACATGTAATGATACCTCATTACCAAGTGGGATTCATTTAGCCCATTGTTGTAATGAGGATCACTCCACGATTTTTGAGACACTGAGAGTTCCAGGGATTCAAGCTCACTTTTCTTATTTTATTGCATTTGATTTTGGGATTTTTAATTTTGAGTTTGCTCATTGTTGGAGCAAGATGCATTTTTATTGCTTTTGGGATGCTTTTTGGGATACTTGCTTGTTTTGAGGGAGAGCAAGGGATTTTTTAAAAATGCTTTTTGGGATACTTGCTCACTTTGAGGAAGGGCAAGAGACTTTATTGCATTTTTTTGAATGCTTTTGGGATACTTGCTTGCTTTGAGGAAGAGTAAGGGATTTTATTGATTTTTTTGTGGGGAGGGATGAAGGTTGAGCTTATCCTCTTGTCAACCCTTAGTTTTCTAGACCATGCACATAATTGGATGAATAGGGGAAGCCTTTCATTTTATGGTGAGAGCAATGCATCACTTCATCATTCCTAAGCTTCATAATATTTTATTGTGTTTTGATGTGGTGATCCAAGAGGAAACTTGATTGACTAGGGATAACCTGTTGCATCTAAAGATTCTTCTATTTTCAATGGAGGTTGCTTAAGACACTAGCGGTGGCTGAGTAATTGAAGACATTGTGAAATTATGTATGGTTGGTGTGGTTTGGGATGTTTGTGATACTTTCAATGCAATATTTTAAAAATTAAAAGGTACACACAACATATCTAGTTGCTACATAATTGTTATTTTTAACAATTATATGGTATCTATCCTACGTCATGTGAGTCCCTTAATTAGAAGAATAAGGAAAGTTACACATTATTGTTATTTATGGATTGCTAGGTGGTGCAGGATGCCCCTGATCAAGGCAACAAGACATAGTAGACTAGTGATCATCCAAATTAACCAAATAATCTACTACAAATAATGGTGTAAACAAATTTTTAAAATGCATGTATGGGATGTGCAGATAGATGCAAATGAAAATATTTTTTTTAGCCATGTATATGTACATATATATAAGTTACACTATGCATAAAATACTTTTAGATGTACTATGTTCAATTGCTTAGATTCTAATAATCCTTCTAAGTTGGAAAGTCTATACATTCTTGGACCCACCTTCTGCTTGACAATGTATGGATCCAACCAATTAGGTGTAAATTTATATCTCAAGTGCGACAACGCATTGGTGTTTTATTGATTCTCTTTAAGGATGAGATCTCCCACTTGAAATTCATGAGAATGGAATTTTGCATTGTAGGTACGCTTGATACGATCTTGGTATACTCATAGATGTTCTAAGGCATTAATCCGCCTTTCATCGAGGAGTGTTAATTTCTCAAGATATGCTTGTCTAGTTGTGTCATCATCCATGAATTCTTGTAATGCAACTTGCAAAGAAGGGATATTGAGCTCAAGAGGTATGATTGCTTCAATGCCATAGACCAATGAAAAAGGTGTTGCTCCAATCGACATTCTAATGCTTGTTCAATAAGCCCATAGTGCCAAGGGGAGTTGAGTGTGCCAATCTCTATGATTTTCTTTGACCAGTTTCTTGAGAATGGCTATCACTATCTTGTTGGTTGCTTCAACTTATCCATTTACCTATGGATAATAAGGAGTCAAGAAGCTATGTTGGATATTGTACTTGTTGTATAAGGCTCGAACATCCTTGATTTTAAAAGACTTGTCATTGTCTAAAATGATTTTGGAAGGAATCCCAAAATGATAGATAATATGCTAAAGTATAAACTTTGCTATTCAAGGTCCAGTTTTTGTGGTAATTGGAATTGCTTCGAACCATTTTGTGAATTATTTTGTGGCAGTTATGATGAATTTATGTTGTCATGAAGAGGTACATGAAATTTTACCAATAAAATCTAGGTCTCGTTGTGAAAAGGACCAAAGGCTTTGAATGGTTTGTAAAGCTTGTGATGGTACATGAGTCAAATTGGTGTGATGTTGACATTTTTGATATCTCTTGACATATTGACAACAATCACTTCCCATGGTGGACCAATAATAGCCCATGTGCAAAATGCACTTTGTAATGGCCATTCCACTAAAGTGGCCACCACAAGTACCATCATGGGCTTCAATTATAGCTCGTTGTGCCTCAACGGTATCTAGACATCGAAGTAGAACTCCATCATAGCCATGTCTATAAAACACATCCCCTAAGAGATTAAAATGAGTTGCTTTTTGTTTGAACGTTCTTTTTGCAGTTTGCATCATTTTCGATGGGAGGGTCCCAGTTTTGAGAGTCTCTTATATCATCAAGGTAAGAATTATATGGCCCCACGTGAACAACATAAACACTCTGTTCACATTCAGATCCTAATCGTTTTAATGTGGACTTGGACACTATTGTTATGATAAGTGGTTGTACTTCTCCATGTTCATTCTTAGGAATGAAGGATCGCAAAGAAGCCATTACATCCATGAATCTGTTAGTCAAACGAGGCAAGTTACTAATCTCATACCAGTCAAATTTCTCTAGCAACTTCATTGCTACTTCATGATACTATTTCAATATTGGTTATTTACATTGGTACTCTCCCTTCACTTGACAAATGACAAGTTAGGAATCATCAAAAATACTTATTCATTTGATGCTCATAGCTATAGCTGATTGGAGACCCAAGATTAGGGCTTCGTACTCTACATTGTTGTTTGTGCATGGGAAGTTGAGTTTGAATGATAAAGGAATTGGAATTCCTTTGGGTGTGTAAAACATGACTCCCACACCTTATTCTATTTCACACTTTGATCCGTAAAAGAACATTTTCATGTCAATATCGTCCTCGAGAGGGACTAGTTCTTCTTGTTTGATGACAAAAAAGATCGAATCACCTGGAAGGTCGATAAGTATTGGTTGATAATTTGGTAATGGAGCTTCTGGAAGTTGATCAGCTATCAACTAACCTTTGATGGATTTTTGGCTAATGAATTTGAGATAAAATTTTGTTAAAAGCATTATTCATTTTTACGTACAGGTGTTGCTGTATGCGTGATTCATCTTGTATCGCAGAGGATTTTATCTAGCTATGACGTAGGTAGTGTTGCTTAGCATGTAATGTATAGGTTTCTTAGTGGTAAAAACCACTGCTAAGCACAATTTTTTGACATAAGTATATATTCTCTTGTAGTTTACCAATGGTTTGATTAATGTAACAAACTGCTTGCTCTTTGTGATTCTTATTTTTCTATGCAAACATTGTCCCTAGTGTAAAATATATTGCAGAGGCATAAAGGTGAAAAAAGACTCCTAAACAAGGTGATGTAAGAACTGGTGGTGAATCCAGATACTTATTTATATCATCAAAAGCCTCTTGACATGCAATTATCAAGGAAAATGTCACCCCCTTCTGCAACAAGCGATTGAAAGGCCTACATTTGTCTGAGATTTGTGCAATAAATAATTGAATAGATTGGATATTTTCTTGTAAACTATGCAACTCTCTCATGTTTGTTGGAGGTGGCATTTCGGTGATGACCTTGACCTTATCAGGGTCTATTTAAATGCCTTTCTTGGAGACAATGAATCCTAGAAGTTTTCCTGATGTGGCACCAAATACACCCTTCTTAGGATTCAACCTTACCTTCTGTTCAATCAATCGATCAAAAAATTTCTCTAGAACCTCAATATACTCAAGATGTATTTTAGATTTGGCAATCATATCATCCACATAATCTTCAATAATTTTATGCATATAGTCATGGAATATGTACATCATGGCATGTTGATAAGTAGCTCTTGCATTCTTTAGGCCAAAAGGCATCACCCTATAAAAAAAAATTCCCCCAAGGTGTGGTAAATACCATCTTGTGTTGGTCTTCAGGATTAATTTGAATCTAATTGTATCTCTAGAAACCATATATTAATGAAAGCATTTCATGACCTACCCAGGAATCTACAAGTTGATCGATGTTGGGTAGAGGAAAATCATCCTTAGGGTATGCTTTGTTTAGATCTCAAAAGTTAGTGCATACGTGCACCCCCTGTTTGACTTATGAATGGGTACCATGTTAGAGAGCCACTCTGGATAATCAATTGAGACTATGAAATTCACATCCAATAGTTTTTGTAGCTCTTTCTTGACAATCAATGCTACGGTTGGATGCAGTTTCCTGAGTTTTTTCTTGAAAGGATTAGTATTTTTTGCTAAGGTAATGTTGTGGACTACAGAATTGGGGTCAAGGCCAAGCATGTCCTTGTATGTCCACACAAATATATCTTTCTTCCTTGTCAAGACGTCGATCATACACTCTTTCTCTTCTACGGATAAATATTTTGCAATTTTGATAATTTGTGGATTGTTTGCATCTTGGCTAAGGTTCATATTGATAGATTCTTTGATAAGCATATGGGAATATTCTTCAAGCTGGTATGGAGTTGGGATGAGATGGATATCATCCTCCACATGCTCAAATGACTTAGAACTCTTCCCCTCTACTTTTGTTTGAAAAATGAGGTAGAGAAGGATGAAGGTTGTTGTGAGATGTAAGCATTTGAAGCTTGTAGTAACTCTTCAGAGAGGATAAATTTGGTGATGGATGGTGAGGATGAAATCCTATCCATGGTGATAAGGCTAGAATCAAGAAAAATTAGCTTTGCCAAATTGTATGGGTTACAAAGTTGGGAAAATAAGTCAACAAAAACCATATTGACTTGGTGGAAATGAGGTGATTTTGATTCGAGGAGTGATGGCTCCCTATATCTAGGTTGCAATTGACCTACGATGGATGAATGGTGATGCTACGGGAGCGACCAAGGTGGTGGTGGTGGATCTAGCTCAGGATGTTCACACACCTTGTTGAAGTGAAATATGGTGTGATCTATAGAAAACATATTGGTATAACACTCATCTCTATCGATGGGTTCTTTAGAGGCCATAATGTCTTGGGGGCCATAAAATATTCGAATGATCCAATATAGGTTTACTTGTATCTTTTGGAATTTCCTAAAATCTTCATCGGAGATATAATCCCCAAAATATTAATCAAATATGTAATCATCTGGAATATGATCAATCATGAATGTATGCAATACAATCTCCAAAAAGGCCTCATTTAAATGAGGTGCAAAATCAAGGTCCAAGTACTCATCATAGATATCATCACAATCCTCATAGTCATTGCTCTCCTCATTCTCTTCTTCATATTCTAGAGTGAGTCTTTGGAAGGTATATTTGAAGGGGGAGTATGAGGTAGAAGGTCTATATCCTAAACCATAGCGATCATGTGCTTCTCAGTAATCAAGCTTAATAATGTGTTGTGGACCCTGCTCATATTGTCCAAGTCCGTATCCCTGCTAGTTGACCCTGTAAAATATCACAAAGAGAAATTTGAGTTGGATAGATATTCTAAATTGGCATTAAAATTTTGTAAGGCTTCCTCAATAGGAGGAGGTGGATCGTACAAAGAATCCAATCCTCCACATATGAATCTGATCCTATCTAGTCAAAAATCCATTTTGTACATTGTACCTATGGCTAAAGTTGGGTCGCATGGGTGGCCATGGTCTTTGACTAACTCAATAGGTGGTGTAACTATGACACTTTCAATGATGTACTCATCGATGCTTGGATTGGAAATATGTATTGAAACTTGAGTTGGTTGGGATGATGATGGCTTAGTGGATGATGAAGGTACTTCTGTGGTGGCTTGCAATTTAGGTGGAGGTAATGGCTCGTCTTGGATAGGTGAACCTATCTGTGAGATGATGGGTGGTGATTCTTGAGGTGGATCGGGCGTGATAGGATTGTTAGTTGGTGGAGTGAGTTGGTCTAAAAATGTGAATGGTGTTTGTGAAGTGGGTGGTGTGACTGATGAAATGGGTGATTGGTTAGCAAGATGATTGGATGTAGTGGAAAAATAAAATGTGGTGGATTTTTTACTAGAGTTGACACTTTTAGATGCAAAAGCAAGATCAACTATTGGTAATTTATTTGGGATGGGGTATTTTAATGAAGTTATGTTAGTGGGAGTGGTGCAAATTATGAGTGGATGAATGGAAAGGTGGGTTAAGCAATGACTCATACATATTTGAGATCAATTTACAATATTTGAAAGGTTTTGTTTCTACCTAGATGCAATGTACTTTACCCTCGTGTACATATTTAAGACATTGGTGTAATATCGAGGGCACACACTTCATCTCCCTAATACAAGGAAATCCAAGAAGTATGTTGTATTGCATTACCTCTTCCAATATGTGTAAGAGTACATGAATGGTGTTCACCCCCATGATGATAGTAATAACTACATTCTCCACAGTTGAGCATAAAGCATCATTAAAGGTCCTTAAGGTGAAGGTGGATGATGTAATGTGGGATGATGGTAGGTTAAGGTATTTTATGGTAGGAGTGGTAATTAGGTTGACGGAGGAGCCAGTGCCAATAAGTACTCTCTTGAATGGCTTCTTATCAATGTGAGCAATTATGTGCAGTGGAGAATATAGTAAATCTAATGACACACTCTTTTTCTCGAAGTCATAAAATGCTATCGAGGTCTCCATGCATTTTTGTACACTTCCCACAAAGTATTTAAAGGTATTAGGGTCTTATAATTGCACTTCAATGGACTTGAGAATCTCCATCAATGCATCTCGATGTGGGGGTGACCGTTGTATTAGCTCATAAATTGATAGTTTTGTCGATGCCATTTTAAAACTTTGTATTAATCAAATTACTAGGGTGATTTTATGATATGGATTACTCATATTATGGATGGATGGAGGTGGAATGGACAGCCCTAGTTGTATGGGGATATTTAGTTGTGTTGCGGGAGCTTGGGTTGTATGATTTGCTTGTCTTTTCCCATGGGTGACCACACTGATAGCTCCTACAAAACCTTGGTGTAATTGAGACACATAGTTGATTTGGTTGGGAGGGACTATAGAATTTGATGCTCCCATTGCTTGTTGGTTTGCCTCATGATGAGGCAAGGGTGTATGATATATACCAAGGTTTTGATTATTTTGGGCTAGTGGATTATCGATTTTGATTTTTCTTGCTTCTAGTAAGTCTTGCACAATACCTTTAAACCCATGGCAATTTTTGACATCATGTCCTTTTTATCTATGATAGATGCATTATAAATTCTCTCTATAGGCTTTTGATATTGGCTTGCTAGGGTCTTTGAGTCTAATACCTGACAATGTGAAAAGTTATGCCACATATAACTTTTGAAATATAGATGAGTAGGGCTCTTGCAATGGTGTGTAATTGCATTTGGGTCTAAAATTATGTTGTTGCCTTTCTATAGGTTTCATTTGATTTTGTACCTATTGTGGGGGTGGAACCGCTTGATAATTCAATTGCTATGATTGTTGTTGTGGTTGTTGGAGTTGTTGAATCTAAACTTGGGCTTGTTGATTTGACTATGAGGGTTGGCCCAAGACTATCTGATTAACCTAGGTAGCCTTGTACTGGTCATGGTTATTCACATTTTTGTTCTTATTCTACCACTCTTTCTTCCTAGGCTTGATCTCGCCCTCTTGAATATTTATATCCTCTATCACTCTGGCCTGGGTGAGTGCCTCATCGAATGTTCTAAACTGCTACAATTGTAGCAAAAAAGAGATGGGCTTGGCATAAATCTTCATGAACATTCTTGTTAGCTCTATCATGGGGAGGGATAATGGCAATTTGATCATAACCACCCTCCAATAATTGCCAAAGTATTGGAATAATTCATCATCATATTTCTTTAAACTAAGCAGATTAGTCAATGTGGTTTTCTTCCTAACATTCAGGGAAGATCGCTCCATAAATTGTTCTATGAGCTGCTCAAAAGTGTAAAAACTTTGATGCAATAGGATTGTACCATGTTAGGATAGATACTAGGGTAAATTCATTTTTTGCCTTAGTAAGTTAGGTTATTACTTTATTTTGTTACTATTGTAAATCTACAAATATCTTTATTTGTAGATATTATTTTATTGTTAGCTTTCATATCCTACTTGGTTATGTTAGTGCCTAGTTGTTAGTTGTTAGCACCTTGTCGCATTAGTTAACGTTAAGTTAGGGGAGATTATGTTATCACGCGTTGCAAGATTATTTTTAACCTTTGCATATTGCGTTTAAGGAGCTCAATATTTCAATAATATTCAAATGCCTATGGTTTGAATAATTTTTGCTCCTCAACCTTCATTGGTATTAGAGCACTTAGCTAGGCAAGCAGAACTAAGGTGTGCATTTTCGAGGTAGTACTGCTAAAAAACTCAATAGGGCACAAATCCTAAATATGGGACCTCCTCCTATTGTAGCTATTTTGCACGTATTCTAAGGCAATAATTCCTTGGTACAAAATTTCTCAAAGCTCGACATGGAAATTGAGGTGTGCAAAATACTGGACCTTCAACATAGAAATCAAGATGATATTCTTATAGCTTGAGTGATGCATGAAATTTGAGGTCTAATATAGATTCCTCTAGCACACAAATTGCAACCTAAATAGCAGTCACCCAGATTTGACATCATACTATCAGATTGCGACCCTGCTAGCTATCTGAAGCGGACTGGATCCCACACATGGGCATTGTCAACTTACTGGTGAGTGATTATTTATATATCATTTCCAGCACGCTCACCCTCTACTGTTCATGAATGGTGATATCATGGCTATGCCACCTGACAATGCTCTGACATCATCCTATAGTACACATGGAACCCCCTACAGTGCACGTGGAATATCATGTAGAGCAAGGAATAATGAAAGTGTTGATTCTTCGACGGATATGGATAGAACACTCGTTGATGTCAATCCTAAATTTGACTACAACCACATGAAAATTTGAACTAGAACACATCTTGAGACCATTGATGTGGATCCCCTAAATATGTCATCCCAAGAACAGATCCCGAGGTGTGATGTGGCAACTCGCATGGTGACCTACTGCTGATATGATAGGCATAAATTTCTAGGTATCTATAAGTTGATGTGGCACAAGTGAGTTGATGTGGCAACATAATTTTTGAGGTATGCATGGTGTGATCTTATTGGTCCTTTCGAAGTTGATGTGGCAAGTCCCTATTCGTCCACCTGGTATCCTGTGTGGCGAAGTGTGATTGGTGGTCTATTTTGATAAAAGATCTTCTGATTGCCCATAAGAAATCACATATGGGGGGCATTTTAGTTTTTATATAGCGAAAGATGCATCTTCATGATGCATGTGGGATAATTAGTCCCCAAGCCTTTTAAAGGCTTGAATTTTTACGTCTTGTGGTGGAAAACGCCTTCAAAGAGAAGGCACAGACTTTAAGAGCCCATTGGGCTACATGGCCCGATTGGTATTTCATCCCGTCGTAGGGCTTCTAATAGGAGGTCGGGATTTCGACCCCTGTCGGGGTCCTTTTTTTGATAAAAGACCACAAACTCAAAAACCTAAGGTAATTATTATTATTTTATTTTTATTTTTTAAATAAGATTTTTTCATATTTTTATATACTTTAAATAAAATGTGTTTTTAAATCAATTTTATTTTCAAATTTAAATTGATTTTTTAAAATATTTTATTTTTATTATTAATTAAAATATTTGATTAATTATTTTTTTTTAATTTTACAAATTAAATCAAAATTAAAGAGAAAAGAAACCTAAAGTTTTTGCAAAATCCCATAAAACATCAAAATTGTGTTTTTGTTTTCTCAAAATTTTGAGATGTAATACAAATAAATAGCACATTTTTTTTGCAAATTTGGGAGATTTAAAACTTTCTCAAATATTTTGAGAGTAAGAGTTTTTCTCATGAAGAATAGACCTTGGGTCCACTAATACCAAGTTGTGTGTCAACTGGTTCTGGAAAGCCTTTCAAAAGCTTGTCGTGTGTCGACTTGACTTGAAAGGTGTGCTACCTTGTTAAATTTGCAAAGCAAAGGGAGGACAAGAAATTGTGATTATTTTTTACAGATTTGTAACACAAGGAGGGGGGGCCCTTGTATATCAAAACTTATTTTTGCAAAATCAAAATCAACTTGTGCATTTTGTTTTCTCAAACCTTGGGATATAACACAAAATATTGCACTTTCATATTTTTGCAAATTGGAGAAGGATCTCATCACATTGAAGATCTAAATTTTCACAACCTTATTTATTTTGAAAACAAAAAGGGGACAAATCAAGCATTGGATTCTTCTTTTGTAAAATTATTTTTTTGATAATTAAAATATTCCATAAATACTAGTTTTTAAAGGTTGACCCAAAACCTATATAAAAAAAAATAGCATATCGCTGAGAAGCAAGATCCTTAGCCACCTGAGGACCCTCGGTCCTCTAACCTAACTGGCCATCTTTGACTACACCAAACAAAAGCCTATCAGCCTGAACTACTCTTGATATACATAATATCACACCCCTTAACAAGGCTTCACAAAAAGCCATGGAAGTCCCAACCCACAAAAAATCCCATCAGATAACTTCTTAAACCAAAAACAAAAAAACATTGATCCCTCTGCACAATGCACAACCAAAACTTACCTTCATATAAGCTTCTAAAGCCTCGCTAGCCTCCATTTTTGTGTAGAGTGTTGCTTTGTATGGTGCTACTCCTCATCATCCTTGTCCTCATCCTCATTCTGCTCATCATCCTTGTCTTTCTCTTGGTTGTCAGTCTCTGTGTTAGCCTCCACTGGTTTGTTACTCTGGTATCCTTCATTAAAAATACCTTAGTTAATGCCTCATGGATCTATTGCATCTGATTAATCACATTAGCCAAGGAAATCAACACGAAGCACTTGAGGACCATAGTGGTAGGATTGAAACCCTCTTCCTTAGAGTCAAAGTCAAGGGGTTTGGAACTCCCCTCCACTTGCTTGTTTTTTAACCTCTTGAGGATCTCTTGGGTCCTCTCGATTCCTCAATTTTCAAAATTTTCTTGGTCAGTCCTCCTCTTATGGTCAAGTACACCCCTCTTTTCTTAGCTAGGAATGCAGAATGAGGCTTGGGTAGACTAGGATTATCCCTATCCCTGGAACTTTCAGCATGGTGACCACCTGGGGTTTTGGCTTGAGGTAAAGCAGGGGGTTCAACTTGGGGAGACGTCAACATGATAAATTTATATGACCTTATACAAACCTTGGTGCAGAGGCATGGTAGGCCCTTTCTTTCTCTAGCACAAGTTAATAGTGTAATTCATGGAATTTAGCAGGAATTAGGGTATACTTATGGGATTTACATCGCAAAAGAAGTTGACAAAAGCATAATGGAAGCTGAGGAGAACCTTGCCAGGGTCCTCAGCTGTGATGAACTCCATTATATTTTTCATCACAGAGTTCCATAGGGTATGGAGGTCCACCCTGGTCAGACCATTCTTTGCCTCCTTGAAGATTTTGGGATTGTCCTTAAATTTGCATAATTTCAACTCCCAATTGTGTTTCTGCTTATGGATGGATCTTCCTTTAACAGTTTATTCCGTGATGGTAGCTAGCAACATAACATCGATGAAAATATCTTATCCCCAAATTTCCACTTTGCCATCTTCCCATGACTCCATAACAACAAGGATTATATCTTTATCCACTCTATAAAATAGGTCAAAGAACTAGGTAAATCATCTCTCAATTAGGATAGTCTGAGCCACAAGCTCCATGACCACCATACTTGGCTTGATGTAAGTCATACTTTCCTTAAAATTTGACACCCTCATAGTCTTCATGATCTTCCAGACCTCTTGTAATATGCTCGATATCCTCCCACACTTGGAATAAATAGAAAGGTGGTGGAATATTCGGGCACCCTCATGACTTGTAATTACATCTTTATTGTGAGGGGTGTCATGTCTATGAGTGTGCTGCAACCCACCTTCCACCTGGATAACTTGCCACATGGTCTTTTTGTCAACAATTTTAATGTTCTAGCATGCCCATTATTGATGCATTTAGGATCCCGCTGCTTGGTAATCATGGAAAATATTAATCTAGCTTGCTTGGCACAAAAATGATGTCCTTCCTCCACTGCCAATCCACCAAGATCATGAATTGAATTCTTCCACTTATATCAAGACCACGACCTACGATGAGTGTATTTTCTTGGAATCCTAATGGTCATTTTCCTACCGTGTCACTGGCACTCATACCTATTTCTCCAGATTTCCATGCTGGCCATTTTCCTTCTATGTCACTGAAACTCATCCCTATTTCTTTGGATTACCAAGCTGGCCACTATCATGATTTTTGTAGAAAGGCTACTCCAAATATGCTACCTCATATTCTTTCTGTAATGGGCATGGTCCCTAAGTCTAGCGAGGATACCATGGGGACTCCAATTGCCCATGGTCCATGTTATACAGGTCATTGATTCTCCTTTTGGATAATCTCTTTCATGTCATGCATAATATCCTGCATCCATGTGATCATACCATTAGCTTCCACTCCTATTTTTGCCAGCTTATTTGCTACTTTGTTACCTTCTTAGAAGACATGTTTAGCCATCCTATCTTTCTTGACTCCAAACAGGTTCCTGGATTCCTTGATGCAAGATTCAATCCTTCATGAAAGTTCCTTATCATTCTTTAGAAGATTGATTGAAGAACACAAGCTTAAACTGAGAGGGGGGGGTGAACAGTATAAGACCGCTTTTTACTTTTTCCTTCAATTCAACTTTCAATTCAATATTATGCAGTGTATAGAAAGCAGTATAAATAGCAGTAATCAAAGCAATGCACAAAACACCATCCACAATAGAGACACAACAATTTACGTGGTTCACCCAATGCGGGCTACTCCACGGATAAAATATTTCACTAAATTTTATCAAATCAAAATTTGGGAATACCTTTCCCGATTACAATGTTTATGGGCACCAACCCAAAGGAGACACCAATCCCCTAGCTCTGTTTTGGCCGGTGATCCTCTAGAAGACCTCTGCCTCCTCTGCCCTTAGCAAATGGAACTCTATCCATAGAAGACACCTGTCTTCCCTGCTCTGGCTGGAGACCTCTGTCCTCAACTCTATCACCTCCAAAGCTGGTCCTCAAAATTGCACTAAACACAGTCCTTCGGTCTAGCACAAATGTCCTCGATCTCTTTCTCTGATCTGCACCAAACATAGTCCTTCGGTCTGGCACAAATGTCCTTGTCCTCTTTCTTTGGTCTGCACAAAAACATAGTCCTTCACTCTTTTTGTGCAAGCACAGCTGCACTTGATCAAACTTTGACCTTTGCACCTCTGCACAATCACAGCCGCATAGACTTCACGCACTCGCTTCCTTGCAATCTCACTCACTTAGAAGATTCGATGAAATGCACTCTATACACTGCTATCAAATTTTGCACTCTGCTTCTTGGCGATCGAACTTCTCCCCGCACTCTATCTGCGAATGTCGCACTTCGAATGCACACTTAAAAATCGATACCTTAACTCTCCAAACAGCCCTCCTTTTATACTAACACATTCAAGATTTAAACCTTGGTCTTAGTCGACTGTTACCCTTAAACTACGTCAGCTGCAAAACCCTAAACTGCGTCGGCTCAAATTTAACTCTGTCGGCTTCAACCGCCTCTGTGGTTCTGTAGCTTTTCTCATGAAACTACAACATGTCACGATATCATGACACCTTTGCAACCGAACACTATCTTATGGCTTTTGTCATGATATCGTGACACTTTTTGCTTTTGCTGACGTCATCTTCACTCCTGTCGCGAAATCATGACCCTTCTGTCTTCATGGCCTTCTTCTCTACTTTTGTCACAAAATCATGACACTACTGCCTCTGCTGACGTCATCTTCACTTCTGTCATGAAATCGTGACCCTTCTCGCTTTCTCAACCTTTTCTCGGCTTGCACTAGCGAAAACGGAACATGTCACGAAATCGTGACACTTTCGCTGCCTTATGCTATTCTCTGCCTTACGCCCGTGAAACTGGAACATGTCACGAAATCGTGACACTTTCACCTTCGAGCTCTTCCTTCTTGAATTCGTCGCGAAATCATGACGCTTCTTCTGTTGAAGACTTGCTTCCTATTTTTGTCATGAAATCGTGACACTTTCTCCAACTGAATGCTGCCATCTCAACCTGTCATGAAATCGTGACGCTTTCAGCTTTCGACTCTTCCCTTTGCTGCATGTCATGAAATCATGACAGTTCTTACTTCGAGTTCTGTAGCATGTCACAAAATCGTGACAGTTCTCACTTCGACTTCTGTAGCATGTCGCGAAATCGTGACACTTTATCTTGCTACTTTCTCTCTCTTCGAACTTGTCACGAAATCATGACAACTCACATTTTGGACTCTCTCTTCTGCATTATGTCACGAAATCGTGACACTTTTCCTTTTGGACTTCTTCTCCTACAACATGTCATGAAATCATGACACTTTTCCTTTCGGACTCCCTCTCCTGCAACATGTCGCGAAATCGTGACACTTTTTCTTTCGGACTCCCTCTCCGGCAACATGTCGCGAAATCGTGACACTTTTTCTTTCGGACTTCCTCTCCTGCAACATGTCGCGAAATCGCGACACTTTTTCGTCCGTACAATCTTCTTTGCAATATGTCGTGAAATCGTGACATTTCTGACTTCGAACATTCTCTCTCCTCTATGAGTCGCGAAACTGTGACATGTCGCGATATCGTGACACTTTTCCAAAAAGCTTTCTCTCTCCTGCCTAGGTCATGAAAATGCGACATGTCGTGATATCGTGACACTTTTTCAAACTTACTCATTTTTCCAACTTACACTTTTCTTTCGAACCTGTCAGCTTGGAGTTTGCCAGAGACCTTTGAAACTGTCATGCCGAAACCTTCATCAAAACAAAGTATTTGACATCAAATCAAATTCCTTCATCAAATTCCTTTGAAAGCTTCTTGACATCAATGACAACTTAAACACTTGAGCAAATGCAATGTACCCAAGGTACCCAAAATTGCCAACAATCTCCCCCTTTGTCATTGATGGCAAACCTTTATTGAAAACGCTTCTCAAGAGCAAAAGCTGAAACAAACCGAGCTAACAACTGACCAACATCTTTTGAAGTTTTGCTCCCCCTGACTTGAAGCTTTCCTCTTCACTTGAAGCTCTCCCCCTTACTCATATCTCTCCCCCTTTGTCATCAATGGCAAAGGGCCACCTTTGGGGCTCGGGACTAAGAATTAGCCTCTTAGCTTAGTCCCTCCCCCACCTCCTCGATGAGGTGATTAATTCTGGGGTGGGAGTAAAACTCCCATTAGGCACTGATCATCATCGGTGTCTATAACTTCCTTGCCAGGCCTTCTCTTGAACTCATTGTCCATTTTCCTGTTCCTCATTCATCGTTCTTGTTCTTGTTCTCATCCCTATTTTTGTTCATGCCTTGATCCTTGGACCTGTTCATACCACTGTTCCTATTCCTGTACCTTGGAAGATCAGCTCTACACTGTCTAGTTGTGTGACCTCCATTGTTGCACTTATAACAAGTAACAATGTTATTTCTTTTAGGCATACCTATTCTTTGAATCCGCCAATTCTGCCCAAACCTATTCTGATTAATCTTGTTCAGGTCAAGCCTGTTATTTATCTCGTAATAGACTGCCTTGTGCCCGAACTATTGACAAGAGTAGCAATACCCTCGAAAGAAACTGGCACTTCTGATTTTGTCATTTACTGTCTTTACTTGAGTCATGCAATGTGCAGCCATGTGACCAAACCTGTGACACGCAAAACATCTGTCGTGAAATTTTCCTTTATTCGACCTCATGGGTCCCAAAAATTTTTTCTTCTCATTCTGAATTCTATTTTCTATTTCTGCGCATCTATCAGTCATGGACTCAAGATCTGAAAAACTTTCCTCATCAGAACTCTCTTCCTTTTGGAGTCTCTTACTAGACTCTCCAACTTGCGGTTTGACAAAACCAAGACCTATTTTATCTGTTGGTTTTCTTTGATCTTTGATGAGTGATTTAACCTTTTTGGAGCTGTCTTGAAACCTGTACAACTTATCCTTGTACTCTTTGGTTTCCTCTTTCAAAGAAGCCATTTTTTGTTCTAACTCACTATACTCAAGAACCTTCGATTCCAGCTCATCCTTGAGTTCTTGTGTCTTAGCCATAGAAAAATCAAGACTTTCTATAAGATCATCTCTCTCTATACAACATTCATCTAACTTATCCTTGAGTTTAGCATTCTTCTTTCTTTCCTTTTTCAAAGCACTAAGAGCATTAATAAGTTCACTTTCAAGATCCTTTATTTGTTTGCTTTCAGAATCATCAAAGCCTTTTTCAGATTTCTTATCACTAGAGGTGCTACCTTTTTCAAAAACCATACATGCATCTTCCTTATAGTTTTCTGAAGCATCCTCATACATACTGGAAACCAAATCACTATTTGTACAATCATCCTCAAGGTGACCAAAATTTCCACATCTAAGGCATTTCATGATAATGAATCTATGTTTCGGTTCTTCCTCTTTTTCTGAAATAAACATCTCATTTTCATCATCACTCGAAGAACTTTCACTATCACTACTCGAACACTTACTTGCTTTGTCCAGGTAGAAACTCTTCTTGTGCTTGTGAGAATACCTCTTTCCTTGATTGTTGTGCTCATCTTTGTTCTTTCTGTGATGCTTGTGCTTTTCAGAATCCTTGCTCTTAGAATCCTGTTTCTCTTCATCACTTTCATTCTTGGAAACAAGATACGATCAGTAGCATAATGACCAAACTTTCCACAATTGAAACATCTTATATTTTTCATGCTTTTGTGCTTTCTAGAGAACTTTCCTTTCTTCTTGTAATATGCCTCTTCATCACTAGAAGACTCATCACTCTCTTGAAGCTGTTTACCCTTGGATTTCTTGGTAGCTTTGAAAGCTGCTTCTTTCTTGACGTCAACCTTTACCTGAGTTCTCAACTCAAATGCTGCAAGAATGCTATGAAGCTCATCCTTTTTTAGTTTATCCAAATCTTTAGCTTCCTCAATAGCAAAAATATTTTCACTAAATCTATTAGGAAGAGATCTTAAAATCTTATCACAAACATCATTTTCAGCAAGCTCAAGTCCTAAGTCTTTCATGGAGTTAACAACCTCATCCATACGAAGCATGTAGTCACTAATATTTTCATCATCATTCATCTTGAGTTGTTCAAACATACCTTTGAAATGTCTCAACTTGGCCTTTTTGACATTTGCATCACCCGTATGAACCACCTCGCAATTGTTTCCACATTTCACTAGCTGTCTTTGAATTACTTTGGTGAGATCTGCTTTCTGTAAACCTTTCAGGATTGCATTCATTGCTTTTGAATTGCTGTGATGTAGGAGCCTATCTTCTTTAGTATATGGACCATTTACAGGAATAGTGTACCCATCTTCAATCACTTCCCAAACCTCATTCCCAAGTGCCATTAGATGAACCTTCATCCTTGCACTCCAAAGACCAAAATCTGATCCATCAAGAATAGGTGTTGCATTGCCACTTGAATAATCCATTGTGTTCTTTGCTAGCTTTTCCTTCAAGTTGTTAAACTTTTCGAAGGCACCCGCTCTGATACCAATTGAAGAACACAAGCTTATACTGAGAGGGGGGGTGAACAGTATAAGACCACTTTTTACTTTTTCCTTCAATTCAACTTTCAATTCAATATTATGCAGTGTATAGAAAGCAGTATCAATAGCAATAATCAAAGCAATGCACAAAACACCATCCACAATAGAGACACAACAATTTACGTGGTTCACCCAATGCGGGCTACTCCACGGATAAAATCTTTCACTAAATTTTATCAAATCAAATTCTGGGAATACCTTTCCCGATTACAATGTTTATGGGCACCAACCCAAAGGAGACACCAATCCCCTAGCTCTGTTCTGGTCGGTGATCCTCTAGAAGACCTCTCGCCTCCTCTCGCCCTTAGCAAATGGAACTCTATCCACAGAAGACACCTATCTTCCCCGCTCTGGTCGGAGACCTCTGTCCTCAACTCTATCACCTCCAAAGCTGGTCCTCGAAATTGCACTAAACACAGTCCTTCGGTCTAGCACAAATGTCCTCGATCTCTTTCTCTGATCTGCACCAAACACAGTCCTTCGGTCCGGCACAAATGTCCTTGTCCTCTTTCTCCGGTCTCGCACAAAAACATAGTCCTTCGCTCTTTTTGCGCAAGCACAGCTGCACTTGATCAAACTTCGACCTTTGCACCTCTACGCAATCACAGCCGCATAGTCTTCATGCACTCTGCTTCCTTGCAATCTCACTCACTTAGAAGATTCGATGAAATGCACTCTGTACACTGCTATCAAATTTTGCACTCTGCTTCTTGGCGATCGAACTTCTCCCCGCACTCTATCTGTGAATGTCGCACTTCGAATGCACACTTAAAAAATCAATGCCTTAACTCTCCAAACAGCCCTCCTTTTATACTAACACATTCAAGATTTAAACCTTGGTCTTAGTCGGCTGTTACCCTTAAACTACGTCGGCTGCAAAACCCTAAACTATGTCGGCTCAAATTTAACTCTGTCGGCTTCAACCGCCTCTGTGGTTCTGTAGCTTTTCTCGTGAAACTACAACATGTCGCGATATCGTGACACCTTTGCAACCGAACACTATCTTATGGCTTTTGTCGTGATATCGTGACACTTTCTGCTTCTGCTGATGTCATCTTCACTCCTATCACGAAATCGTGACCCTTCTGTCTTCATGGCCTTCTTCTCTGCTTTTGTCACGAAATCATGACACTTCTGCCTCTGCTGACGTCATCTTCACTCCTGTCATGAAATCGTGACCCTTCTCGCTTTCTCAACCTTTTCTCGGCTTGCACTAGCGAAAATGGAACATGTCACGAAATCGTGACACTTTCGCTACCTTATGCTTTTCTCTGCCTTACGCCCGCAAAACTGGAACATGTCACGAAATCGTGACACTTTCACCTTCGAGCTCTTCCTTCTTGAATTCGTCACGAAATCGTGACGCTTCTTCTGTTGAAGACTTGCTTCTTGTTTCTGTCACGAAATCGTGACACTTTCTCCAACTGAATGCTGCCATCTCAACCTGTCACGAAATCATGACGCTTTCAGCTTTCGACTCTTCCCTTTGCTGCATGTCGTGAAATCGTGATAGTTCTTACTTCGAGTTCTGCAGCATGTCGTGAAATCATGACAGTTCTCACTTTGACTTCTGTAGCATGTCACGAAATCGTGACACTTTGTCTTGCTACTTTCTCTCTCTTCGAACTTGTCACGAAATCATGACAACTCACATTCCGGACTCTCTCTTCTGCATTATGTCGCGAAATCGTGACACTTTTCCTTTTGGACTTCTTCTCCTGCAACATGTCGCGAAATCGTGACACTTTTCCTTTCGGACTCCCTCTCCTGCAACATGTCACGAAATCGCGACACTTTTTCTTTCGGACTCCCTCTCCGGCAACATGTCGCGAAATCACGACACTTTTTCTTTCGGACTTCCTCTCCTGCAACATGTCGCAAAATCGCGACACTTTTTCGTCCGTACAATCTTCTTTGCAATATGTCGTGAAATCGTGACATTTTTGACTCCGAACATTCTCTCTCCTCTATGAGTCGCGAAACTGTGACATGTCATGTCGCGATATCGCGACACTTTTCCAAAAAGCTTTCTCTCTCCTGCCTAGGTCGCGAAAATGCGACATGTCGTGATATCGCGACACTTTTTCAAACTTACTCATTTTTCCAACTTACACTTTTCTTTCGAACTCGTCAGCTTGGAGTTTGCCGGAGACCTTTGAAACTGTCATGTCGAAACCTTCATCAAAACAAAGTATTTGACATCAAATCAAATTCCTTCATCAAATTCCTTTGAAAGCTTCTTGACATCAATGACAACTTAAACACTTGAGCAAATGCAATGTACCCAAGGTACCCAAAATTGCCAACATTGATGATGTTTTGAGAATCTCCTTCCACTATGAGTTTGTCTTGATTCTCTTGCATCAACTCCAATCCTCACCACAAGTCTCTAGCTTCAGCTTCATTGTTGGTCATGGTTCCAAGGTGTTCAGCAAATGCCAAAACCATTTGACCTTGGTGGTTCCTTACCACCCCACTTGCTCCTGCTCTACCAGGGTTATCCTTGGTAGCACTGTCAAAAATTAGCTTGAGCCAATCAACAGGGGGAGATATCCATTTAGATTAAAGTCTAGGATTAATATTATAGGGAGCATCTTCAATGACAATGATTAAGTATTGAGCTAATCGCTTCTCATTAAGGGGAATTGGTTGTGTCTCAACAGACTAAATTAAGACATTTTATTTTGCAATGGTTAGGATTTTGCTGGTGATTGACTCGAGATCTCATTTTGACTCTTTGAATGCTCTAAGGTTTCTTTCTAGCCACATTTTCCATAGGAAATGGTGAAGACAAATCTTCCATAGGAACCTAAGCCTTAAGCTGACAAAGGAATTGGGCCATTGTTGGAAAAGGTCTTGGATGGACTCAGGTCTCACCCACATAATATCAAAAGCTTGGAATACCCAATTTAAAATGGTAACTGCTATGGGACACTCAAGGAAAATATGGTGAATTGATTCACAGCTTGCCCTACACAAATAACATCTATTAGGCACCATAATTAATTTCCTTAGCATATTATCAATGGTAAGAATTTTTCCTTGAATCACTAGCCATGAAAAAGGATATTTTAGGAATTAAATTATTGATCCACACTAGCTTGGTCTAGAACCAAGGCTCCTCAGGATGAAGCAGTAGCTTGTAGGCAGATTTGATAGTGAAATCTCCACTCTCAGTTGTTGACCACATTAAGTGATCCTCTTTTTCTCCCATAGGGATAAATTGATATCTTAGGATATTTTCAAGTTCCTTCGACTCTGCTTCTAGGACCTATATTCTGATTGATTTCCATTTGGATATATTCCTGTCTTGCCTTATTAAATATTCTACCTTTGGCCCAAGGGTCTCGATAGTATAATCCTTTGATCGGCCTAGGTGAGGGTCTTTACTGAGTGCCTCATCCCTTGCCCATTTGTCTTCCCAAAAGCTAATTTTCTATCCATTTCCTAGAATCCATCTCATACCTTTTTTGACTATGTCTCTGCTTGTTAGAATGGCTTTCTAAAAGGTTGATCCTTTGCTTTGGATGGTATTGATAAAAAAAATGTTCCTTGGAGATAATTTTGTTTGATGATCGTTGTCCATTCATTTGCCACATTGGTTAACAGTCTCCATGCTTGTTTAGCTAGTAAGGTTGTGTTGAGATGTGAAACTTTTCTTAGGCCCAAACCTCCACTTCCTTTGGGTCGACATACCTTGTTCCATCCTACTAGGTGAATTTTCTATTTTTCTTCCGATTCTAACTAGAGGAAGTTTTTTTGGTATTATTCAATTATATAATATACCTTGTCCAGTGCCTTAAACACGAATAGAAAATATACTGGAATACTCTGGAGTGAAGCCATGGTCAGAGTTGCTTTGCCTGCCTGGGATAGTAGGTATCCTTTCCAACCTAAAAGTTTCTTTTGGATCCTTTCTAGTACATTGTTCCACATTGACTCAGTTGTTGCTCCTATGAACATCAGGAGGTCCACGTAAGAAGTGGGGAGATTAGATATGGCGCACTCCAATATCCTTGCTATATTGATCTGCCTAGGATGAGGGGTGTTAAGGAAGTAAATTTTGCTTTTGTTAAAGTTCACCTTTTGACCTGTCACGTTCTCATAGAGATTTAGGATGTGTTTAAGACTTTTTTCCTCTTCTATAGAAGCCATAGTTAGGATCAAAGTGTCATCGACGAATTGCTGATGAGTGATTGGATTGGTGAGGGATGTGGTTTTGATACCATAAATGAGCCCTATAGAAAAGGTAGCTTTGATTGTCTTATTGAGGGCTTCAGTCACTATGATAAACACCATGGGCCTAGTAGGACCCCCTTGCCTAAGAATCCTACAACTTTGAAAGTACCCTGTCATCATCCCATTGACAAGGATCGACAACCAAGGCTTATAGATACAACATCTGATGAGGCTAACCCACTCAGGGTGGAAGCCAAATTTTAGAAGTATGACATTCAAAAATTTCTAGTTGATGTAGTTGTAGGCCTTATTCATGTCTAACTTCAGGGCAAAGGCATCCTTCTTAGTCTGAGAAATTGAGTGAAGGGCTTCATGGATAGTAATGACCAAATCAAGGATTGACCTCCCTTGGATAGAACTACCCTGACATGGATCAATGATCTAGAGCAGGATTTATTTCATGCAATTAGCTATAGCTTTGGTGAGGATTTTGTAGGACACATTGCAAAGGTTGACTAGTCTATAGTCTACCATGGACTTGGGGGGTGGTCCTTTTGGTATTAGGGCTATAAAATTTGAGTTGTAACCCCGAGGGATGTGTTTGGAGGATTGGAATTTTTGGATGGTAGAGCAGACATCAGGTCCAACTATATCCCAAAAGGATTGGAAGAACTGAGGTGACAATCCATCTGGCCTTGATGCTTTATCAGGGTCCATAGAAAAAAGAGCAACCCTAATTTCCTCATATGCAAAGGGTGCAATGAGTCTTTTGTTGATGTCACCACTGATTATTTGGGGAATGGATTATAGTAAGGAATTTTTGGTTGTATCCTGGCATAGGGTTTCATCTCCAAGGAGGTAGCTAAAATAAGATAAAGCTTCTTCCATGATTTCTTGGATGTCTTGGGTGGTGGAACCATTCTCTGTGGTTAATTTCTTAAACCTGTTGTTACTTATGTTCCTCAAGGTAGTGACATAAAAGAACTTGGAATTGGAGTCACCATCCTTTAGCCACAACACTCTAGATTTATGCCTCCAATAGGTCTCCTCACACGCTAGGATATTGTGGTATTCTAACAGTAAGTTTATCTCCTCTGTTTTGGTTGCCTCATCACACCCTCCATTTTGGATTATGTTTTCAACAGCTCTCAATTTTTCACCCACGACTTTCTTATTCTTGAAGAGTTTACCAAACACTTCTTTGTTCCATATTATGAGGTTTTCTTTAACCGATCTCAACTTTTAGGAGAGTTTGAAGGAAGGAATTCCCTGACTGGGTTGTTGCCACCATTATTTGATGTGATCCTGAAGGTCGGGATGCTTTGTCCACATTGCTTCAAAATGAATATGTCTCCTAAGTGAAGTGGCTTGTGGCACATCCAAGAAAATAGGACTATGATCTGACCCAATCTTGGGAAGTGAATGGAGGGTTGAATCCCCAAATATTGATATTGCTTCCTTTGATAACAGAAACCTATCCAATATTTCTTGGATTATATGACTTCCTATGTGTCGGTTGCTCTAGGTGTACTTGGCATCCTTTAGCTTCATGTCCATCAATTCATTTGAGTTAACAAACTTGTTAAACTCTTCCATGCTCCTGGAGGGAAGGTCAGACCCCCCTCTCTTGTCTGAGGGGTATAGTGGTATATTAAAATCCCCCACTATCACCCATGGGATATTAAGGAAAGCCTCCTTCATGTGGCTCAAAACCTCCCATAGGTCTATTCTTCCTTGTATTGTGTTGGGTGCATACACATTAGATAGGATCCATGATATATTATTGTCAAAGACATGAAAGAGCACACTTAGGACCCTATCATTGACTTGAATGATGTTTCCTTCCATTTTCTTTGGATCCTAGAAAGTCATTAGTCCTCTATATGCACCTCTTACCTGCTTGAAGGCCACTTCCCCTTGCTTCCATATTTTACCTGCTAATGCTCTTGACTGTGCATCATTTGTATTTGTTTCTTGTAACAATAGTATTGTAGGATTAATTTCTCTCCTTAACAAGTTAACCACCCTTTGCTTTGGTGGGCTGTTAAGGCCTCTCACATTCCATGAAAAACCTTCATTTATATTGCTTGGAGTTCTTCCATCTCCCCCTACCCTGAGGTGGAGGAGGTTTATTGGATTTGTTATCATCCATGCTTGTGATAACTTGAGGCAACAAAGTTCTTTGTTTACCATTTATAATTTCATTCTCAAGCCTAATCCTATAATGTTTAGCCTCTAAAATTAGTTCTATTTTTTCACTGCCATAATCTATGGGAGATTTTGTTGAGCTTCTAGTCTATTTTGGGCTAAAATTTGGGGGAATTATTTACTGCAGGATGGGGCTAGAGCACCCTTCAATCACTTTTCTCCCTATTATTTTTGCCTATATTCTCCTAATACTTGGGGCATGTTGTAGGGGCAATTTGGAGGAGGGCATGCTTGGATGTCTTTTGAGGGTCCTGACCTTGACAAGGATTCTAGGTTTTCTAGAAGGCCTATCTGGGGTTCCTCTTCTTCTATCATGTCTGCCTCAACCTCAAGATCTGCTAGGACTTCAAACTTATTGGAGTTGGGAATTGAAGGGCTTACCTAGATTTCCTGATCATTTTTGACTTGTTTCTTTCCTCTCTCTTTATGTTGGGGTTGGTTTTATTTCTCTCGGTGGTGTTGGTCATTTCTGATAGCCTTGTAGACTCCTTTACTTTCTAGAAGCTGAGGTCCTTGGTTCTTGGGATGTCCTCTTCCATTTGGCCCTCTTGTCTCAGGATTTTTTGCACTTCTTTGTTGGTTTCCAAGCTTGGAAACTAATTCCTAATGTGGCCTTAAGTTCTGCATTCCACATAGAAGGTTGGCTTGTTCTCGTATTCAATAGGTTGTCTTCTTAGGTAATCTCCATACTCAAGTTACACAAAGGTTGAGAGCTCAAAATCAAGGTTTGCATTCATGTATATCATTGCATTTGTCATCCTTGACCTAGCTAATGTGGAGTGATCGATGGCTACCAGCTCTCCTATAGTTTTGGCAATCCCTCTCAAGAAATACTCATGGAAAAATTGGGTAGGAAGATTCAGAATCCGAACCCAAATAGGAGATGTGTTAATACTTTGCATATCAGGATTGGAATCCTCTCCCCAAGGTCTGAGGAAGAGGTTGTGCCTTCCCAAAAACCATGGCCCTCCCATTAGAATGTGGTTGGCATCTTCCTTATTGTTGAGTCAAATGATGAAAAAGCCCTTGGCAAGAACAACAATCTCTATATGTTCTGTTGTTCTCCATTTGGAAAATGCCCATGACCTTATGATTTCTATGTTAGGCCTACCTCCTAGAAATTTCCCAACCAAGGAATGCATTTCCAAAGATAGGAAGATATCCATGACATTTGGTGAAACCCGTATTCAATTTTTCTCTAGGATTAGGGGTGAGAGTGATTCAAAGAAATTCCTTTTACCTTTAAGGGTTTTGGAAAAGGATAGGCATCTTCTGGGGCCTACTGATCCTGTATGGGACTCTTTGTCAGGATCTTTGTCAAGGGGATCAGTTCCTTGTACCTTTCCAACCTCAAGGATAGAGACTTGTCCATCCTCTGCCTCTGGATCCTCGCCTGTCACTTCCTGGTGGCTGTGTTCAAGGTTCCCGTCCTTCACTGTCATCCTTCCTCCTCTATCACCATTGTTGCTCTGTTGCTCCATTTCTCCCTCTTAGGTTTCTAATTCTTTTGTAAAATTGTAACACAATGGTAAATTGTGATTATCAAAGGTTTGAAGAATTGAATCTTGTTTATTTTGCAACACAAAATGGAAAGGCAATTTTTTTGATAAATTCTTTGCAAAATTGTAAGACAAGGGGAGAAATTGAATATCAAAATTTTTGCAAACCAAAAATCAAAATTTTGTTGCAAAAATTTTTGTAATAAGGTGCATTTTTGATAGCATTCGACACCTTTTGTTAAATTGGCATTGTTAAATTAGGTGCATTTTTGGTAGAATCCGACACCTAAGTGTTAAAAATTTGTGGGCACTTTTGATGGATTATTGCATTTAAATTCCTATTTTTGCAATTACCTCTTAAGTTAAAATCAAGTGAGCTTAAGACCCCAAATTTTACACCCATTTGTGCAATTTATTGCACAGGTAAACCATTTTTTTGATATTTACTCCATACAAACCCAAAATTCACTCTTCTTGTTTGGCTTAAACTCCTCAAACTAATCATCCTTTTTCAAAAGGGTTTTTAGGCAGGTGCCATTAAATATAAATTAGAGTGAATTCTCTTTCGATACTCTTTTAGGGTATATCGAAATAAATAACAAGTTTTTGTGAAATAAAGGAACTTTCAAAGTAGCAATTATTTGCACTAAGGGGGGATAATTCCTTTCTTCCTTCAAAATAGATTTTAACAAAAGGGAGATAAAACTTGTAAAGGCAATCAGAAAAGCAGAATTCATCAAAATTATACCTTTTATTTTAGGCTTAATAATAGCAACTTTTGCTTGAAGTACTTGTAATAAGGAGGGAATTCTTTGGTAAACGTTTTTGATAAAATTGCCTAAGAGGCAAAGGTTTGTTCAGAATCTTATGCCCTAAAAGTGAAAAACAAAACATTGTTAAGGCAATCAGAAAGGAAGACATCATCAAATTGTACCTTTTCTTTTAGACTTCATAATAGAAAATATTTTTCTTGAAGTACTTGCAATAAGGAAGGATTTTTTGGTGAACCTTTTTGATAATTTGCCTAGGAGGTAAAGTTTTGAAGAAGTATCTTTTACACTAAAGGGAAAACTTCAAAAATTACCAAAGGGAGATAGAATTGTAAACCTAGGTAGTACCATTGTAAACCTCTTTTTAGGCTTCATAAATAGCAAATGTTTTTGTTTGAAGTACTTACAATAAAGGGGGGATTTTACCTCTTTTTAGGCTTCATAAAGAGCAAATATTTTTGTTTGAAGTACTTGTAATAAATGGGGGTATTTTTTTGGTGAAATTTTTGAAGTTTGCCTAGGAGGCAATCTTTGTAAAAGCCTTAAAAATTTTCATAAGTTGCAAATATTTTGCACTTGGAGGGGGATAAAAAACAATTTCCTACCTTAAAGAATATTTTGCTAAAAAATGGAGGAAGACTTAAAAAGGGTGCATTTTTGGAAATAACCGACACCTTAGTCAAACTTATTGTAAAAATTCCATTACAACATGTTTTGCAAAAAGGGGTGAGCTTATAAGGGTGAATTTTCGGTAGCGACCGACACCTTAGCTACCTTATAAAAACTTTTGCAAAATTATATTGTAAAAGAGTGAACCTCGTATGTAGTGATCTACTCTAGTACACCTAGTGGTTGCAGCGGTTGGTTACCCATGCAATATGATAGGATGAAAATATTAAAATAAGGATATTTATTATTGTTAAAGAAAAGTTAGGGATGAGCCACTTTTTATTAAGTACTTAGGAAGTACTTATTTTGCTTAGACCCAAAGGCGACAGATCTAGAGGTGGACCTAAGCAAGAGCAGCTAGAGCCACGAGCTAGAGTAGCTCAACCAATATGAAAGAAATATTGTATGGATTCTATAAGAAAGGTAAATCCTATGGTAGACCCAGTGATAGATTCACAAGAAGATACAGAGATAGTCCCAGAGGTACTCATCTAGAGGTACACTTAGAGCCAACAGATCAACATCTTTCATTTTCTCTCCTTCACATTAAGGGGGGATGTTAAAGTAATTATCCCATTACTTGGATAATATCTAGATTCTTATCTTGGGTAATTACCATAATTTTTTAAGGGTAGAATATAAGTTACTACATTCCCACTGATGAACAAGTTACATATATATTCACTATGGCAAGTACACATGTCAAATTTTAGTTTTTTTGCAACACTCTTTGTATTTCAAAATAATGTAATAAGGGGGGATGTTAGAATAGATACTAGGTTAAATTTATTTTTTACCTTAGTATGTTAGGTTATTACTTTATTTTTTTACTATTGTAAATCTACAAATGTATTTATTTGTATATATTATTTTATTGTTAGCTTCTGTATCCTACTTGGTTACATTAGTGCCTAGTTATTAGTTGTTAGCACCTTTTCACATTAGTTAGCGTCAAGTTAGGGGAGGTTACATTATCACACGTTGCAAGGTTATTTTTAACCTTTGCATATTGTATTTAAGGAGCTCAATATCTCAATAATATTTGAATTCCTATGGTTTGAATAATATTTGCTCCTCGACCTTCATACTAATCTTGGACTTCTCCCTTTGTGTCTAAGGGAAGGTGTGTAGCATGAGTGCATCATTGTTTTTGATCCTGAAACACGCGTTAACAAATATAGTCACATGCTCTTAGGGGTCCTCATCCCACTTAAATGTATCAAAATCCAGCATCTGAAAATCCACTAGATAAGGCAATGCGGGTATCGAAGCATGGATTGGGTGATTGAGTAGTTGGCTTAATGTGGGCTTTTGGTACTACAAACCTAGTGTCTGCAAGGTAAGTCTATCAATATAGCTTTGCAAAAATTGAATCTTATGATCCTCTAGAGGGTTGAAACCCTAGTTGGTTTGTTGCTGCTAAAAATGAGGTACGTTATTGATGGGATTGTGATAGTATGGAATATTAGTGTGAAATGAATTATGGTATGGGGGCTGAAGGTGGTTCTGGTGATGATGAGGTGTTGGGGGCATGACATTATGTTGACCTGATGGGCCAACATACATTTTATTATATGGAATACTAGGTGTAATCATGGTTGGAGGTCTCGACACCCAAGATGTATCTTGAGTGAAAATGTTATGAGGATGGGAATTGGGTAGATGGTTATGATGTCCCCCTTGCAACTATTGGTGTTTATTGGTATTAGCAATATGATTAGTGTTATCTATGATCATTTGTTGTAATTTTAAAAGACTTGCTATATAGCAATCGTGGAAGAGGATGGTATGGCTGTATAGGAGGTGTATGACTGGGTTGGTTGCATGGCAACTATGTTGGTGCATGTAAGCAGAGGGTAAGTGGTAAAAGGAATTACCACTAAACTAGGGAGTGTGTAGTGTAAAGTACCTATGGATGTAATGGGGGCATGGATGTGGGGATATACGAAACAACACTAGCATGTGCTCCAAAGAAATGATTGGTACTACTGAGACCTTGATTGGGATAGGTGAAATGGTGTTGGTGAGATGATGATGGGTAATGGTTTGTTATGGTTATAGTGGTTTGTTTGATTGGTGGAAGTCTGATTGGCTTATTGTAAATAGGTGAATATGGGTTCTTGATGCAATGGGATAGTGGTACGAGGTGGAATAGTGAGTGGTGATAGTAATGAAAAGACCATACCAACGACACCTAGGTAAAGCCTAACAGTGTCCAAGTCTACATATGTGACCCGACCACCAAATGGTATAAGTGGCTCACTCCTAGGTGTCTCAAGAATATAATCATGAGTAGCCCTCTACATGATGTCTATATCTGAGTTAGGGACCCCACTAGAGGGCTTGGCATTTTGTTTCTATGACATAGTAGGATATACACTAACTTGCCCTACCATCGAAGTGTTAAGGGCCTGACAAGACTGAGACGGGTCCATGGTAGAGGGAAACTAACTCTGGGCTAAAGCTAACTTCTTGGCTTAACTTTGGGTTGTTACCATACGCTATGGGTCAAATAAGAAGGAAATGTGAATGGATGTGTGTAATAAGAATAGCACGTAAAGCAAATAAACAAATAAGTTTGTTCTAGATTTTAACAAAGTTTTATTTTATTTTTTTTAATTTTGATATTTTTTATTTTTTTGGAGTTTTTGAAAGTTTTTGAAAATAAGAAAAATCATGTGCAAACTTTTTCCCTAAAATGAATCTAGGATTTCACCTGTATACTCACAGTGACTAAGCCTGGTGATGAAGTCCAGACAACCATACCCATCGAAATATGGAGATGAAACCCATATCCGATCAAATAGCATAGGTCCTACCAATCCTCACCCAACACCTCATGGGCAATGATACATCCTCTAAAGAGTATTGCATGCTATTTTCCATAGTTAGAATAGTTCTTGGAGTCGACTTTGGCCACGAATGGGTAATAATAATATTGGTGGTTGGTGATGAAATCCAACCTAGCGATGATGAAATCCATCCATTTCCAACGTTCAGTGAGTGTGCTAGGCTTGTTTAACTTATTTTGTGATGCAAAGCTAGGATGCACTTCTATTTATTGCCTAAATGTAGCATACAAAATCATATAGTAGAAGATGTCCTACCAAATCAACTAAAATATGGATTAGTTTTTGTAACTTTACCTCTTTTTTTTTTTTCAAATTTTTTTCTTTTAAATGCACCTAAGTTACGATCTAAATGCATGCAATATCAAAAAGAGATAGACTTCTATTTGACCTATTGAACTCTATGAAATAGTAGAAAAAGAAAAAAAGTAGATGTATAATGTACACACCTATGATTCTTTTGTCACTCCTTTTTGACTGTGTAACTGCTAGATCCACGGTTTTATACCAACTCAACCATCACCTATGTGGTTCTAATTAGGTTTGTAACCACGCAGTCTACGGTTTCTCAGGTACATATCTACAAATACTGATTGCATAGTTCTATGACTATGTAACCATGCATTCTATAGTTGGGCAAGCACCAGTATGTAACCACCACCTGTATCGTTGTTGTGTTCTGCAACCGCACACTCTGTTGTTTCTTAGAGATAGGTTTGGGCTACAACAAAATAGTTGGCTCTTTATGTTTTTGATTCCTACGTGGCCAACTTCAAAAAAATTGTAAACACATGAAACACTGATCAAAAATTAAAACAACAAGGCAAATCAAATGGAACCTTTATGGGGTCCCATCGTGATCACCATTTTTGTATGTAAAATAAAGATGACATCCAACAATGAAATAGCGAACAAGCGATGTGTGATCAAAATAATAAATTTTGTATTAATGATTTGAATGGGGCCTTGATCCCCTTTTTACAATGTTATTCCCCATGCAGACAAGGGCATGATTACAAGAACTTTAGAAACTTAAGAACAAAAAAAAGATAGTCATTTTTTAATGATAAAACGAAGGGGTTTTCAGATAAAAGCTAGGGTTTTTTTAGAAGCTAGGGTTTTTTTGTGCAGAAAGAGGGCTCTCCAAGGGGTGCAACATGGAGATTGATGTGAACAGTATCTCTCCAATATCTTTGTCAAATGATATAAATTCATCATTGGGTGCTATAGGTGACCATTTACCTAGGATAAAGACTGCAACATTGTCATTTCATGCCAAAGAGTCTAAAATAGTAGTTGACTCAGGGTTTTTCTCTTTGAAAGATGCATTGCATGCTAGTTATAGTGGGATTCAAACAATTTCACTCAATAAGAAAGAGAATGAGCTTGGACCACCAAATTCTAGTTCTATCTCTCACCCCCATAGAGAGGATAAGTCATAGGATGAGGAGCTCTTAATTTTACATTTCAGCAACATGCTAGTAGACCCCCTATTTAAGTTCAAGAAGAAATCAACCCAACAATTAGAATGAGAGGATGATCATTTGGAACCTGAGGGAGTCTCTAGTACTACTCATGGATTTTCTTCTAGATCTAAGCCATACCACTACAATGACATGCAAAATAGTGCAACTTTAGGAGAGGAACATGATAGAAGTGATATTTCTAAAGGTAGTAACCCATGTTCTCATTTAAGCTCCTCCACCAGATTCGATGTCAAGTTATAAAGTGGAGCCAATGCTAGTTCCTCTTATGCCCATGCGTTGCTCAACAACCTAACTTTCAATGATAGCAATTCTCAAGCATCCCCAACAACTCAACTGGAGGATCTTCATTCCAACATAAGATAGAATAATGGTGACCTTGTACCCTTAGCCCATGGACCTGGAGGATCCAAACAAGGAGGTGGTGACCAACATATACCAAAATAGAAAACCTTCAAAGCTGGACATGTAGGAGGAAATCAAATCTCTGAATAGGCAAATCAGTAAGTAAAACGGTCAGGTACCTTTGAGTTTGAATTACAAGAAGATTTTACTAAAGAAATAAAAGAATTAGAAGAGAAAACTGTTGTTTTATTTTTTTCTAGAAGAATCCCCCCTGATGAAGAGCTCAATCAGTGGTTTGTCAAAGTCTATAAATCCAAGGCTTGGATGATTATCTCTTACTATCGCCTTGGTAAATCCTTTGTTTCTGTCACTTTCACCTCCAAATACTCTTACATAAAGGCCCTAAGACTTGACACTTGGATTATTTCTTGTCAACTAGTCTATCCTCAACATTGGGCATTCCAATTTGATCCTAAGAATGTGTCAAACATGAAATACCCTCTTTGGATTGAACTCCCTTTCTTAAACCTAGCATGCACAAAGTATTTATCTCATATTGCTGCTAGGTTTGGAAGGACATTATTTCTCCCATATGAGACGTCACACTTCATGCACTCCCACCTACACATCTTGGTTGAGACTGATGTCTCAAAAGACCTCCCGAGTAAGATCTTATTCAGAGCCCCTGGTATCCAATTTGAACAATGAATTAATTATCTCAACTTGTTAAACTCATGTTTCTACTATAGACAACAATGCCATATAATTAAAAATTATCTGGTGATACCTCCCAAACAACAAAACCAGCTTGCTAGTACTCCTACTACTACTACTCAACATGCAAGAAAAATAGTACCTCATGTTCATCCTTTACAACCTTCTAGTTCCCATGATGTGACCTATTTCCATGCTCATTTAGTTCCCCAAGATTCTAACTTGGTAGTTACCCACATCTCCCTTCAACCCCCTCCAAATTTTGAGGCTCTTGTGGAGAAAAATCCTCATGAAACAATCGAGGAGGGTTGGGTAACCCAACATAACAAGAAACATAGGTGCAACTCATCACGGGATGCCTCTCCCCCTCCTTCTAAAGGTGTCCCAAAATACCAACACCTAGGAGGTAAGGAATGGAGCCATAAGCCCACCAACTCTTACTCTAACAATACCTCCTTAGCCAGATCTCAGTCTAAGAGAACAGAGACTCTACATGATTATATGTAATTTGTACCCACCTAGAATGCCTATGGTGCTTTAGCTGACAATATGTTAGATTGATGTTTGTAAGAATCATGTCTTGGAATGTGCATTGTATCATACTATGAGAGAGGCATTTTGCTATCTGGAAATTCATCAAGAGAGTTTGCTCATAGATTTTACTATTGCAAGAAGTCAAAATTTCATATTTCAGACTAAAAAATGCCCTTAAGACCCTATGGGGGGTTGGGGGGCCTTGTGTATGAGTCATGACAAAGGGAGGGGGGTTTTCCTATGCCTCTCTCAGGAGTTGTGGGACTCTATTTTGTTATCAGGAGAGGATCTAATGCATATAGTGATGTGGTGTACAATAATGTTTGGTGGCATAAAATTTGGTACTGCAGCTATTTATGCGCCCAATGATGCAGCTGGAAGGACAGCCCTATGGGATTGGATGTGCTTCCATTTACCTAAAGTAGATTGGATAATAGGAGGGAACTTCAATATGGTATAGTGGGAGGGAGATATATTAGGGGGTGGAACTCCACTAAAACAACCAGATGAGGCTATATCATGGTCTAAGTTTAGAAGGACCTAGAATCTTTATGATCCCAATTGGAATAAGAGTGCTAAAAATCATGGGGCTTGGTTTACTAGGAGCAATGCACGATATGGGTATGCTCTCATAATGGTAATATTGGACCACTTATATATAGCAAAAAATATTGATATACTCCAAAATTATTTATCTCATCCAATCTATTTAGTGGTAACTTCAGATCATCTCTTCATTACCTTGAGTATTGGGCATGCCCCCATAAGGAAACCCAAAAATAGTTTACCTTTCAAGTTAAAAACTTCCTTGCTCAAGTGCAAATATTGTGTTAATAGAATAAAGAAAGTGTGGAATATCTTGCCAAGGCCCTCAAGGGAGAGAAGGTGGATTATGTGGTGTGAGAAATCCATCAAAAGAATAGTGGATTACCTTCAAGGTTTTGGAAAAATATTAGCCTCTCTTCGCAGGAAAAAAGAGAAATAATTGGAGCAAGAAGTTGACCAACTCAGCCACCACCTTAGTCAGAATATTAGTAGCATCACTTCTCAAAAGTATTTGGGTGAAAAACAGGTAGAGTTAAGGCAACTCCAAGCCTATAAAGCCCATGGGGCACAAATCAATGAACCTCTTCAATGGATTCATGAGATTGATAAAAATTCAAAAAATTTATTTAATACCAATAACAAGAAAAATAGATTAGAGAGGATAGAGGTTATTAAAAATCCTATATCTAGCCTGCAAATTTTTTTGGAAGACCTCTCATCCTTCATCCAAGAGCATTTTGCAACCCTTTTTAAAAGTGAAAGGCCCAACACAGAAGTTGAGTTTTTTAGAGATTGTTGCAAATAGTGTATATCTTCCAAAGTATCTGAAGAAGATAGAGCATTTCTAGAAAAACCTCTTTCATAGGATGAACTTCATTTTGCCCTCCTATCTTTGGTAAATGAAAAATCCCCAGGCATTGATGGGCTTCCAAGTGAATTTTTTAAGACCATGTGGGAGACTATAGGAGCTGATTTTCTGCATATGTGTGAGGAGGTTATTACTATTGGAGGCCTTGGGGAGGCCACTAATAAAGGATTGATCAAGCTCATTCCCAAAAAATATAAGCTAGATTTTCTTATGGATTGGTGTCCCATTACTTTACTCAATTCATCTTATAAAAATTTGGCCAAGGCTCTGGCTAGAAGACTCCTCCCAATGGCTACAAAAATTATTCACCAGAGCAAACAGGATTCCTTAAAGGTTGCTACATTTTGGATAATATTCTTATAGCTTGGGAAGGTATGGAGTGGGATTGAGCACAAGGGCTCAAGGGACTTTACCTTAAGATTGATTTTGATCAAGCTTATGATCGATTAGAGTGGCCCTTCATCTTAAGCATACTCCACTGGCTTTGTTTTAGCAATAGATTCATCAATATGGTAGCTTCCCTCTTTCCAAATGCTTCTACAAGAGTGGTTATTAATACAAAATTATCTAATAGCATTCCTATGGAAAGATCAGTTAGGCAAGGCTGTCCATTGGCTCCCTATATATTTGTAATTGCAGTTGATTCCCTTGGTTATCTATTGGAATATGCAATTAAAGAGGGGAGGATAAAAGGTATCCCCCTTCCGGATGGCTCCCAGCTTATCAACTCTCACTTTGTAGATGATTCTATGTTTTTTTCTTTGGCAAATCAACAAGATCTTGTGAACATCCTTGAGATAGTTCACACCTTCTATAGGGCCACTGGTGAAAGAATCTAAGAATCTAAGAAATCTGTTATTCCATTTGGATTTTATGATAAGCCAGATTGGATACCCACAACGTGGAAGTGGGTGCAAAGAGGAGAAATCTCTAAGTATTTGGGCTTTCCTTTTGGTGTTGATATTTCACCTAAATCTATGTGGGATTGGTGTATGGACAAATTTATCAAAAAATTGGAATACTAGAAATCTCCAAAAATGTCTCAAGTAGCTAAAATATAGATTACTGGAAAATTTTAACCCCCTTCCATGTTTACTTCTCTTCTCTTTTGACTCCTAGAATGCTGGGTATGATAAGATGAACAGTATGCTTTAGGAGTTTTTTGGGTAAAAAACCTAGCCAAACAAGGCCTCCCAACGGTCTCATGGAGAAATTGTTGTAGATCAGTTTCATGAAGTGGGCTAGTAATCCCGAATATTCAATCATAGGTCTATTAAATTGCATCTAAATGGATGTAAAAGGTGATCATAGATAATGAGCCATGGAAGGTGTTGGTGAGGGAGCATTTAAAAAACCCCCAGGTGGATGTTAAAATTTAGGTAAATATGTCATACACTGATGTTATTTTACAAGCCCCTTATTTATCTATAGAAGGTTGTAATATTCTCAAAGGGATTTGGAAAACATGGAAACAAGTGCATCAATTTATTTCATGGCATACACCTCTAGAGCAAGGCCCCACAAATTTCCTCCAACATAACTTATGGTGGTCAAACCTTGATGCACAACCTCTTGGCATGAATTCTTGATTTCCTGCTAGGTGGCTCTTCAAAAGGGTATTAATTATGGTGGGTGATATTTAGGATTTTTCTCAGTCATCATGGAAAAATTAGAAGAAAATTTAGTCAGAATTTGACCTCTATCCTACTAATAAATTAGTGATTATACGGATCCTTTCCATCGCCTCCTAGATGCCCCAGCCTCTATATTCTCCATTGGAAGCTAGTCCCCATTGGTCTCATTGGAAATGGTTTGACAATCATGAATTTTATCAACCAATCCTTAATTTTTGGTATCAATACATACTTCCTATAAATTGTTAATAGTTTATAGATTTTCTCAATAAAAAATGGAACTTAGAGCTCAGTTGGGCCACTTGGGAAAGTACCTTCGATATTATCAACTCTACCCCAATTCAAAGAAAGTTCTAGATTCTTATTTGGAATTTAGTCCTTCAAGGTCTACCTACTCGAAGTAGGCTAAAATGGATGGGTCAAGGGTAAGGTGATTGCCCTTTTTGTGGTTTGGAAGGGACGGTACAACATCTATTTTGGAATTGTACTCGTACCCACCATATTTGGTGTGAAGTGCATCCATTTTTTTATCCCTTACCACTACCTATGAAAAAGTATCAAGCCTTATTAGGGATTAATTTGATGCCCAATCAAAAATTTCTTCTCTCCATTACCAGGGCAGTTGTCATATTTCATATATGGAAGACTCGATGTAAATCTATTTTTGAAACTGATCAAGAAGATATCTCTAATCTCTCAGTAGCTAACATCTTTGCTATTGTAAAATTCCAATTGCAAGTTGAGTTAACAGGTTGCACCCATAAGGAGAAAGCACTTCAATAATAAATCATAGCTCTTAAGAGGTATATCTATGAGACCTCATCTCATAGATCAGATGGTATTTATAGATTACAAAATGTGGTCGGTGAAATAACTGAGCAACATAGCTCAATGATGTATAATCAAACACACTTGATGAAGCATTTGGGTCAAGTGGAATTAGAAGCTAGAAACACTCATTCCAGTACTCATATTAGGCTTCCATCACAGCATGAGGTGGAGCAGGCTCACTTAGACTCATCTCCTTAAGCAAATATTTTTCCAACATGGCAGCTCCCTTGCAGTTTTTTGTTTTGGCAGTGTAGTAGTCTCTTATCAGTGGATAGTGTGCAGGTTGTCCATTAGAGGGAGTAACCCAACAGTATCTAGTCATTTAGTTTCATGTTAGCACATCTTTTTAGAGTCTTGGTGATGACATGATTTTTCATCCCTATAACAACCACTAGGGATATCTTAGTTTTTAACATGGGTTACTAGGGGATCATTTGTGTGGTTTTTCACTTCCAATGCTTGTAGTCGGGTGTTCTAACTATCATAATAATTCTCATTTATCCTCTGTGTTGGTCCTTCATGATATCATATTGTAATATAATAGTGGGGGTCTGTGTGTGGTCTTTGATGTGCTTATTTTTGGTGTTGGGTGCCCTGCGTGGCCCTGTGAACGCACCTATATTTGTTTTATCCCTACTAGAGGGAATTCTATCATGGTTTCGATGTTTTTAGGTATTCAGAGGCCTATATGTAGGCTCCCAGACCATGGTCTACCTTTATATTGTATTTTTTCTCTTAATATTTTGGCTAATATGAATTTGGTAGCAATTTCAATAAAAAAAGGGCATGATTACAACATTAGCTTGCTCAGATTACAATGGGTTGAATGAGGGGTAGGATGCCCCTTTCTTCTAAGAACAAATGATCAGAGTGTCTTTGGTATTTTTCTACAACAATGAGAAAGGTGAGTGGGCTTGTGTATCTCGAGATCAGACCACTCCAACTTTAGCAGTCACTCCAAATTCTTATTTCCTACACATGTAAATAAGCAAATGTTTAGTAGCACCTGTAGATAATATTGGAAGCCAAAATACAAGTCAAAACCCTTAATAAATATGCAAAAAACATAGATAAATAGATTAAATTACATCTTTGAACAAAAATAGAACAAAATCTTATAGATCTGATCGGGTTTCAAGTTTTTGGATCTGCTCTGCATAATCATGGGGTACGCGATTGAGATTAGGTAACCGTGAACACGACAATATGGAAACCATGGAGTGACTGGTTGAATCTGTGTAACCATGGATGGTGTGGTTTGGTTTAAAATATGGAATCTCTCAAAAGATGCACTCCAAGAATTTGAATCTTAGATCTCCTTAGGGTGCGTACAATATCTTGGTATGATTTTGGTAGCATGATAGTGTATTTCTTCGATCTCCTTTGTTTGATGGTGTAATGTTTATTTTATAAGCAAGCTCAAGGCCTTGGATAGAGTTAGAGTGAGTCACTCAAGGTGCTTCACTTAACTAGGGGATGTGTGAGTGGAACTGAGGTGAGTTGGCTTGATGAGTGAGTGCAACTGAGGTGAGTTGCCTTGATGAGTGAGTGCAACTTGAGATGAGTTGGTTTGATGAGTGAGTGCAACTTGAGGTGTTGGCTCGATGAGTGAGTGAAACTTAGGTGATTTGGCTTGATGAGTGAGTGCAACTGGGGTGATATTCCCAATGCATGAGTGCATATGTAGTGAAGTGGAGTGTAATGTGAAGTATGCCCCATGTGAAGGGAAAAGAAGGTGGGATATGTGGCATGTTGATGGATAGTTATGACTAGATTCCCAAATTTAATAATAATCTATAAAATATGATTATGTGCAAGATTTTATATGTCTAAGTTTGTACTTAGGTAAATATATCTTGTTATGCAATGTGGTGTGGTGGGATGTAAGTGGTGTTGTGTGAGTGCCTAGGATTTTGTGTCTACAATAAGTATGTTAGTTATTTTTTTTTGAAATATTTTTTAATGAGTTTACACAAGTTTTTATGAGGGGTCCTGGTCCCCTCATACTAAGTGGGGTTTGAACCTTGGACCTCTCAAAGAGAGACCAAAGCCCTTACCACTATAGTAAGCTTACAACTTTAAATTATTTAAAATATTAAAAGAGTTAGAAGATTTATTTTTTAAAGTTTGGAGTGATAAGGAATTCAACTAGTTTGTTTGAAATTTTTTAAGAAGTTTAAAGTGTTTTTAATATTTGAAGGAGAAAGAGCTTATTAAAAAATATATAAAATAAAAATAAAGGCAAGAGCCATTATTTCAAAAAACCTTCAAAAATTTGTTGTGATGTCTAGTCTAGAGAACCAGTAAGTTACGCAAACATAATCAAAAAAATAAAAATAAATTAAAAAACTACCTGTAGAAGGAAGAACTTAGGATGAGTAAAGAAGAAAAAAAATAATATTGAAGAGAAGCAACACATACAAAAATAAGCAGAGCAACACAATAAGCCATAATAGACAAAAGTGTCTCATATAGTGTATAAAGAAAGAGGTCGTAATTCAATATTTCTAGTTTTAATACCAAAAGTAGCTCGAGCCAAGTCTTTTTTTGACTTTCGATTGATAAGTCTCTACTCCATTCTTTATAAAGTTGTTTCAAAAGTCCTTTCCAATATATTAAAAAATGTATTACTATTTATAATTGATTCCCAACAAGGAGGTTTTGTGAAGGGGCATCAAAATTTAGATGGAATCATTACTATTCATGAGGATATTCATTCCATTGATAAGAGTGGAAATGTAGGAATGTTACTAAATTTGGACATGAACAAGGCATATGACAGAGTCTCCTAGGAGTTCCTAATTAAGGTTTTAACCAGGTTTAGTTTACATCAAGAATGGGTAAGTTTTATCAAGGGGTGCTTCTCTTATGCTATGTTTTCCATCCTGGTGAATGGATATCTAGTAGGGTATTTTCCAAGCAAGAGGGGGTTGAGATAGGAATATCCCTTATCTCCCTATCTATTTATTATCCAAGCTGAGGCTTTAGGAAGGACAATCTCAATGACTTCGAAATATGGTAGAGTTGATGGGATCACCCCGCTACTGATTTACAACTTGTGTCCCACTAGTAGTTTATGGATGATACACTTATATCATTAAATTCTCTATTCCATAGGCAAAAGACATGCTACGGGTCAAAATGTTAACTATGATAAGAGCAAAATTTATTTTTTGAACACTCTTGGCCCTAGATAGGTTAAGTTAGCTCGTATCTTTGGCTACAACATTGGAGACCTTCCAACCATCTATCTAGGAATACCACTATTTAAAATAAGGATGAAGGTAGGTCTCTGAAACCTAGTGGTGTAGCATTTAAAAAAAAAATTAGGTTGGAGGGGTTCCTTGCTTAGCCAAGCTGGTAAAGCTCAATTGGTCAAGTCTTCACTTCAAAACATACCCATTTACTTCATGTCTCTATTCAAAATGCCAACCAAAATTTATGAGAGAATAGAGAAAATTCAGAGAAACTTCTTGTGGTCCGAAGCGGAGAAGAAAAGAAAAGCCTTAGTATCTTGGGATAAGGTGTGTTCCAAAAAATAAGTGGGTGGACTAGGTTTTAGAAAGTTGAAGAAAATGAATTTAGCCGTAATGGGTAAGTTAGGATGAAAACTGGAAACTAATGTAAATATTAACTGGGCTCACATCCTCAAGGTAAAATATTTGAGATCTACCTCAAATTTCTTAGAGGTAGATAATCTACAAAAAGGGTCATACCTTTGGAATAGTCTTCAAACAACCAAGCCATTTTTATAACAAGGAAAATGCTGGCAGATTGGGGATGGATCCAAATTCACTTTTGGAATGATAAATGGATTAAAAGTATTCCTCTTAGTGAGGATCCATATTTTTTAGGGTTAAAACCTTCTGTTGAGGTTGTTTATGGGGACCTAGTAAAATATTATATAATCAATGAGGAAAATAGTAGGAAATGGAAATATTTACAAGTAGATAATTTTGATTATATAAATCAACAAAATATAAGGAAGATAAATATTCTTCTACGTGTCTATTTATTGAACAATTCTAGATCTTCAAACTCTCTTTTTTGGATGAGCCAAAAGGAAGGAACATACTTAGTCAAATCAGTTTATTATCTCCTTGAAGGGGAGGGATTTAGATGGCTGCTAGTAGCTAAGATTTGGATCAAATACCTCATTCCCAAGATAGCACACTTCTATTGGCTAGCAATCCAAAATAAGGTCTTGACCATAGATAATCTGAGTAAAAGAGACTTCACATTCCCAAATAGGTGTGTTCTCTATAAAATGAGTGAGGAATATATTGATCATATCTTCTGTACCTACCCTTTTATAGTTGAGCTACTAAATAAGATTCTGAATAACTTCCAGGTAGAGTGTGTCCTCCCCAAGTCTCTCTTTGATCTGTGTATTTAATGGGAGTTACCCTTTAAAATTAAAAGGCTATAGATGTTATGGAGGTTAAGTCTTCCACATGTTCTTTCGAGGTTTTGGAAGGAAAGGAACCATTGGATCTTCAAAGACAAGAAGATAAATTGCACATCAGTGGCAAATAGAATTTTAAGTGCAGTCTAGAAAATTTAGGTATCATGAAGTTCAACAATGATTTTAAACCAGACCTAGAGAAATAAATTGCTAGAGTTTTGGGGTTAGCTTCCAATTATCAAAATTCCTACTCATCTTCAATTCATCCATGAACTAATTAAAAATGGAAAAGACCTCCAAGTGGATGAATAAAATTGAACTTTTATGGAGCAACAAAAAGAAATCATGGGAGTTATGGAGTAGGAGGTATCTTTCGAGATCATTGGGGTAGACCACTCTTGGCCTATGCAGAGCCTCTAGGATATCAAACAAGCCATGTTGTTGAAGATAGAGTAGCCTTTATGGGTGTGTCACTTTTTGGTAATATAAATATAAGGAAATTAATAATAAAAGAATATTCACAAAACATCATTAATATTTTGAATGGAAAACACCCTCCAAGATGGAATATAGAAGATATGATAAATGAGATTAACACTAAATTAGAACTCGAAGAAGTGCATATTGTCCATGTATAAAGAGAGTCTAATGGGGCAGATGACTTCTGGAAAACATGTTTGGATGAATTACAGTGTTAGGAGTTAATATTCCCTCATAGTTTTCAAGAAATTATTAATAGCAAATCAGAGGATGATGAACAAAATGAGATCAAAGATTAAATTTTCTAGGGGAAAGCTTTACTATTCATTTGGAAGGAGGAGTTTGAACATTCATGACTGCTACAAGTATAATATTAGGGATGAAGGAAAGAAAAGGGGACTTGACAGTGAGTCTCCAATAGTGATGGATCCTTTATTTTGTAGCTATATCGTGTGTTATTGAGCGAACAAGTTTCTACCTCGGGAAAATTCCACTTTCAGGTTTGGTCTACTCTACTCTTAGTTTTTTTAATAATAATTATTTTGTGACCTACAGGTTGCATCTTGTTTCTCAATGGGATTGAAGCTGGTATGTGGTGCTTCTCTAAGTCCCAATAGTCATGTTTTTGAATCCACCTAAAAAGTATTAGTTATTATTTGTACTAGCAACCAGAGCATTAGAAGGAAATATGACATGATTTATCTTGCTGAGTAATATGTTTCCATGAGTGTCTCATTGACTATAATCATGAATAAGGGACTAGAACTACATACTAAAAGACCTGCATACTAAACTACTTCCTCAAAGATCTTTTTGACTCGTCAAAATGTTTGCTCCAATTGTTCTTGAGAAAATAAAAGAAGCAAAAAATCACTTGGATGAACTAAAAAGGAGGATCTTGATGCTCAAGTCCCAACAAAAAATTTAAGATTTCTATGGGTTTGTTGATTGTTCATTGCCTATTACATCTTTTGTAATATTAAATGATCTTAAATTCAAAATCTTAGATAGTATTTAGGTTGTTTGATCTTCTTGTTTAAGGTCTGAAACCTTATTTCTGGAACCATATTTGGAGTGTAAATCTTATTCTTTGATGTTTATTGTAAAAGTTTTGGGTTTCCTTTCAAAACCCCTTCTTCTACCTTAATAAAAAAAAAGAGTTCATATAAAGAATTGGAAAGAGATCAAATAGCTTATAGAAAATATAGAGGAAAGCAAGTGGCCATTATAAAAGGAAATGAAGCACATTTCAGTATAAATAAAAGGCCTGAGATACACACAGAGTAAAAGAAGAGGCTCAAGGGATATATAGAGTGAAAAAAAAGATAAAGGAGGCTTGCATATTAAGATAAGCTAGAGATAATAATTTTTAAAGGTTTTAAAGTCTATGTAATCCATGATAACAAAACTAGGTGATCCCCTGCAGAAGAAATGTGTGAAGACTCACTAAGCGTTGTATAACATCTAGAACACCACATTTTAGAACTCAAAAACCTACAACATAACAGAGATAAAAAAATAAAAATCAACCAAGAAAGGGTAGCCATTTATTTGGTCTACAAAGAAATAAAGAAGCGGTCATTTATGTGATCAGCGTAGGAAAATAGTTACAATTAAAGAGGAGTGGTCATTCAGACATTATAAGAAGTAAGTAATATCATTCAACCATTATAAGAAATAAAGAAGGTCATTAGGCCAACAAGAGGCCAACATAAGATAATATTCTTTGGTCATCCAAGAGAAAGAAAAATAAAGACCTTTAAGTCAACGTGCAATGGAAAATATAGAGGTTTAGTACATATGCAATAGTCATCCAACAAGGTGTAGTAGAAAGTGTTATCATCAATCCAACAAGGTGAACCAATGATAGTAAAGAGTTGTAGTCCAATAAGCATCCTTCAACAAAGCTATTTCAGTTCACATGCAAAAGAAAGGAATGAGTTAAAGATCAATCAAGTGCATCAAAAAATTAAGAAGCTTAAAGCACAAGGCACATTACCAGGTAGGAGATTCTTCGTTCTACTAGAGAACAATGGCCAAAGGCATAAAAGAGCATGTAAGCATATTTTGAAAATTTTGTTTGCAACTCTTCATAAGGAGAGAAATTTTTTCATTGAGGAAGTGAAAACGTCTATCATAGCATGGGAGAGCATTCAATAGACAAGACAATAGGGTGAAGGCATTTCAGAAATTACGTGCAACAAAAAGGAGCATAACATGCAACACAAGACGAAGAAAGTGTTTTATCTTGAGCCAGCGCAATAGTAACGATGAAGACATTATGCATGGAGTATGTGTTTTACAGGGCAAGGTAACAATTAGGATTTGCTTATAGAAAGTTTATTTTATAAAAATATTTAAGATTTATTTTTGTTATAGGGAGACATAAGGTTATAATTAAAGTTTAATTTTTCTAAGGTTTGGGAGTTATAAGTAATTAATAAAATATTATTAATTAAAGTTTGAGAAATATAAGTAGTTAGTGGAAGTTTTATTAATTGAAGTATTTTATTAAATTTGGAGAGAAGGTTTATTAAAATAAATTTGAGTGGATTAATTTTTTAATTTTTAAGATTGATGATTATTTAAAGTTTTAAACTTTTTTTTTAAAAATGAAAAACTTTAAACTTTAATTTTTTTGAAATTTAATTGAAGTATTTGAAGTTTAGAAATTTTGAAAATCAAATTAGGGAGTTAAAAGGTTTTCAACATCAAAGGTTAAAAATAATTTAAATTAAAAAAAAAATTATATATTATAATTATTTGAACTTGGGAGTCATAAGGTATTCTACTTTTAAATTTGTTTAAAATTTAATATTTGAAGTTTGCAATTGAAAATTTAAATTTTGGAGAAATAAGGTAGTCTACTCCAATGGAATTAATTAATTTTTTATTAAATCTGGGAGTTATAAGGTTGTCAACTTCAAAGGAACATGGCAAGAAAAAATCAAGCAAAAAGAAAAATAAATAATCAAAAAATAGAAATACAAAAACGTGAGTTGTCAAAATTTTTTTTTGGTAGATAAGATACTATAGCATTAATACTGGGTTTTACAGGTTGACCCAAAACCTTTTACAAAAATCAGCCCAGGGTTGTTGATGAACATATCCTTACTAAGGATCCTATATATGTAAAATCTACGTGCCGCAAAAGCCATTACATCCAGTAAGGCACATAGTCTGTTATCAAAAAGAAACTTTCCATACAATATTTTGGGTATACCCCGAGAAAACACACATGCATCATAATTACAAAAAAGAAACAAACATGGATCCCTTCCTTGAGACAATGGAGAAACAAAAAGCTGTAGACACACATAACAGAGTACTAAAAAAACTCCCACAAGCTTTGTATTGACAGTTACTCTTAATAATTCTTTGGTAATTGCTTTCTTTCGTATATGACATGCTTTGGTACCACATACTATCTTGGCCAATCAGCCTTGGAGAACTGAACCTGCTGGCTAGATTTATGGCGATGGCTATCTGGTGGTCCACGTGGCTTTGGTTCGAAGTCTTATATTATCATTTCTTTCCTTCCCTGAGATTATCAACCAACCTCAAATTTCTAAGACGACTAGGAGCCATGTTATCTGACATGTGATTGTCCCCATTAGTCTTTGTCGTATTTCCAAGTAGCATCCACGAAGACTGACAACTCAGATAATTTTTATTGTGAGTCCAATTCAAAAAAGAGACGGGAATACTCCTAGCCTTCGAACTTACAGTGCCTTCCTTGTTGGTAAATTTGACTATCATTATTGGAATTCTTGTTGAATAAGCTCCTCTACTTCACTCGGGACACCGTGTTCCCATTTGAAAAGTTCATCACCATAGACACCCAAATTATCCAGCTTATCAACAATTTTGTTAGCTTCTCGAAAGACATGTTGGGCTTTTTTGTCCTGTCTTCCCTGGAAAAGGATCCTAGCCTCTTCAAAAATTGTTTTAATCCTCCAAGGAGGTGTTTTCCAATTATTGAGGATATTTATAACATGCATAGAGTCTCCTTCTATGATCAAATTGCCTTCTAAGTCATGAGTCATTTGAAGGCCTCTCTACATATCTCTAGCTTCAGCTTCATTGTTCATATTTGTTCCCAAATATTCAAAAAACACAAGCATCATATTCCCATCATGATCACGTATAATGCCACCAGTGCCTGCTCTGCTAGGATTGTCCTTAGCTTCTCCATCAAAATTAAGCTTAAACCAACCTGTAGGAGGTGGAGAGCATTAACATTGGCTATGGGGTTGACTACCCTAGGCACAGACTCATCTAACAAGGTTAAGCTTAAATATTGAGCAATCATGGTCTCCTGCAGATAAGGTTTGCAGCTATCAAAAGGGATAAGGTTCACATTCTCGTTGTCAAAGGATAGGATCCTAGCAATGATAGTTTGATGATCATGAATAGACTCATTAAAGACTCTATGGTTACTTTCTAACCAGACCTGCCAAAGATAGTGATTGATACAAATTTTCCACATGTATCTAAGTCTTTGGCTTGAAAATGGGTAAGGCCACTGGACGAACAAATCAAGTACGGTGGCTGGTTTAACCCATGAAATATTGAAGGCCTGAAAAACCCCACTTAGGACAGTCAAGGAAAAAGGGCACTCAAGGAAAATGTGATAAATGGTCTCCCAATTAGCCCTGCACAGATAACAACGATTAGTGATACAAATACCTTTACGCATCATATTATCAATGGTTAGAATTCTTCCTTGGATAACCAACCATGAAAAGACTGCAATTTTTGGAATTAATTTTTTTATCCAAACTAAGTCCATAAATAAGAAAAATTATGTTTTCAAGAAGAATAAATATACATCTAGATGTATCACTAGAAGATACTAAGGAAATGATGCAAGGTTTAAAATTTTGTACACAATTATGAGAGATGAAAGGTAAAGAGAGTCTTACAGTCAGTTATAAGAGAAGCCAAAGATGAAAAATTTCAATGCTTGACAATTATCTAAGCTCAAAGCTTGATGAAGTAGTTGAAGACTCTAAATATATTTTTATATTACCTAATGATATAGGAAAGATAATGCTTATGGCATTACTTTGTAATGAAGTCCTCAAAGACAAGAATAGAAGACAAGAAGAAATGATTAAATATTTGAAGAACAAACTTATTGATATTACTAGTGAAGCAAATAATTTAAGAGTTATGACAACAAATATATTGTGTGAATCCATAAAATGAAATCCCATGATGATATATGCATGTTGTGATACTAATGATCTTCATCAAAAATAAAAAAATGCATGTTGTGATCCTCATCAAATTGAAAAGGAAAATTGTGATGCAAGCAATGATACTTGTGACTTAGAATTCATGACTAAGATAGAAGAACTTATTGAAAAAATATAATATACATGTGACAAAGGATTTAAATACAGTTTGTGATTATTCAAAGAAATATTATGCTCTCAAAATTTATGATGATAAATGTTCAAATAATGACAGAAATAGTGATGCTCAGAGTTGTGTTGATGTTGATAAGGATAAATCTGATGATCATTTTTGTTATTTTGAAAGGTATCCTAAAGAAATTGGTTCAAAATTATTATGTAAAATGGGATATAAAGACACGGATTTGGAAAAACATGGACAAGGAATGAAAGAGCCAATTGTACTAGAAATAAGACCAAAATGTGAAGGTCTTGGATATATAGGATAGACGAGCAACAATGAATCAAGAACTAAATTTGTGATAGGAAATAGTGACATCAAATCTATGACAAGGATTGATAAAATTAGTAACAATGAAGGACAAACAAGAAATAATGAATTAGAAAAAGAAAAAAGTAATCCTATAACAAGGAATAGATGTAATCATTGTGGTAGATATGGACATAAGATAGAGAAAATTTGGAATATTTATTGTTGTGAAATTTGTGGAGGACATAATCATTTACAAATATTTTATCTACAAAAAGAAAAGAAATATTATAAATTAAAAAAGGATTTTGGATGCATAAACATGAATGAATGGTATTAGATAAAAATATTGTTGTATGGTTTCTATAGAAGGAAACCAAGTATTATTAAATTTTGCTAAGAATATTGTTAGTCTTATCATAAAGAAATAAATAATTATGACCCAAGCATAGCTTGGAAGATGGCCTATAGTGAAAGCATATGTAGTGATGATCCTACAAATATGATAGTCTTATAAATTTTCTAGTGGATGACCTAGAGATAATAATAATCTAGAGGTGACCCGGAGGTAGATTTTTAGAGGTAGTGACCCAATGGGAGTGACTCAGAGGCAATGATCCAAAGGTAGAGATCCAAAGGCAGTGACCCAGAGGTAGACCCAAAGGTAGATATCCAGAGGTAGTGACCTAGAGGTAATGACCCAAAGGAAAAGACCCAAAGGTGACTTAAATACATTGATCTAGAGGTAGATACAGGTATTTTATAAAGGAAGACCTAATGAAAGTGGTATATATCTAGCCATACCAAAGTTAGAGCTAAATAATGAAGAGAAAGAAGAATCAAAGAATGAAGGCAACAAGGCATCCTTCGTGAGATTCCCAGATTTAATAATAATCTATAAAATATGATTATGTGCAAGATTTTATATGTCTAAGTTTGTACTTAGGTACATATATCTTGTTATGAAATGTGGTGTGGTGGGATGTAAGTGGTGTTGTGTGAGTGCCTAGGATTTTGTGTCTACAATAAGGATGTTAGTTATTTTTTTTTTGAAATATTTTTTAATGAGTTTACACAGTTTTTATGAGGGGTCCTTGTCCCCTCATACTAAGTGGGTTTTGAACCTTGGACCTCTCAAAGAGAGACCAAAGCCCTTACCACTATAGTAAGCTTACAACTTTAAATTATTTAAAATATTAAAAGAGTTAGAAGATTTATTTTTTAAAGTTTGGAGTGATAAGGAATTCAACTAGTTTGTTTGAAATTTTTTTAAAAGTTTTTAAAAGAAGTTTAAAGTGTTTTTAATATTTGAAGGAGAAAGAGCTTATTAAAAAATATATAAAATAAAAATAAAGGCAAGAGCCATTATTTCAAAAAACCTTCAAAAATTTGTTGTGATGTCTGGTCTAGAGAACCAGTAAGTTATGCAAACATAATCAAAAAAATAAAAATAAATTAAAAAACTACCTGTAGAAGGAAGAACTTAGGATGAGTAAAGAAGAAAAAAAAAATATTGAAGAGAAGCAACACATACAAAAATAAGCAGAGCAACACAATAAGCCATAATAGACAAAAGTGTCTCATATAGTGTATAAAGAAAGAGGTTGTAATTCAATATTTCTAGTTTTAATACCAAAAGTAGCTCGAGCCAAGTCTTTTTTTGACTTTCGATCGATAAGTCTCTACTCCATTCTTTATAAAGTTGTTTCAAAAGTCCTTTCCAATAGATTAAAAAATGTATTACTATTTATAATTGATTCCCAACAAGGAGGTTTTGTGAAGGGGCATCAAAATTTAGATGGAATCATTACTATTCATGAGGTAATTCATTCCATTGATAAGAGTGGAAATGTAGGAATGTTACTAAATTTGGAAATGAACAAGGCATATGACAGAGTCTCCTGGGAGTTCCTAATTAAGGTTTTGACCAGGTTTAGTTTTCATCAAGAATGGGTAAGTTTTATCAAGGGGTGCTTCTCTTATGCTATGTTTTCCATCCTGGTGAATGGATATCTAGTAGGGTATTTTCCAAGCAAGAGGGGGTTGAGATAGAAATATCCCTTATCTCCCTATCTATTTATTATCCAAGCTGAGGCTTTGGGAAGGACAATCTCAATGACTTCGAAAGATGGTAGAGTTGATGGGATCACCCCGCTACTAATTTACAACTTGTGTCCCACTAGTAGTTTATGGATGATACACTTATATCGTTAAATTCTCTATTCCATAGGCAAAAGACATGCTATGGGTCAAAATGTTAACTATGATAAGAGCAAAATTTATTTTTTGAACACTCTTGGCCCTAGATAGGTTAAGTTAGCTCGTATCTTTGGATGCAACATTGGAGACCTTCTAGCCATCTATCTAGGAATACCACTATTTAAAATAAGGATGAAGGTAGGTCTCTGAAACCTAGTGGTGTAGCGTTTAAAAAAAAAATTAGGTTGGAGGGGTTCCTTGTTTAGCCAAGCTGGTAAAGCTCAATTGGTCAAGTATTCACTTCAAAACATACCCATTTACTTCATGTCTCTATTCAAAATGCCAACAAAAATTTATGAGATAATAGAGCAAATTCAGAGAAACTTCTTGTGGTCTGGAGCGGAGAAGAAAAGAATAGCCTTAGTATCTTGGGATAAGGTGTGTTCCAAAAAATAAGTGGGTGGACTAGGTTTTAGAAAGTTGAGGAAAATGAATTTAGCCCTAATGGGTAAGTTAGGATGAAAACTGGAAACTAATGTAAATCTTAACTGGGCTCACATCCTCAAGGTAAAATATTTGAGATCTACCTCAAATTTCTTAGAGGTAGATAATCTACAAAAAGGGTCATACCTTTGGAATAGTCTTCAAACAACCAAGCCACTTTTATAACAAGGAAAATGCTGGCAGATTGGGGATGGATCCAAATTCACTTTTGGAATGATAAATGGATTAAAAGTATTCCTCTTAGTGAGGATCCATATTTTTTAGGGTTAAAACCTTCTATTGAGGTTGTTTATGGGGACCTAGTCAAATATTATATAATCAATGAGGAAAATAGTAGGAAATGGAAATATTTACAAGTAGATAATTTTGATTATATAAATCAACAAAATCTAAGGAAGCTAAATATTCTTCTACGTGTCTATTTATTGAACAATTCTAGATCTTCAAACTCTCTTTTTTGGATGAGCCAAAAGGAAGGAACATACTCAGTCAAATCAGGTTATTATCTCCTTGAAGGGGAGGGCTTTAGATGGCTGCTAGTAGCTAAGATTTGTATCAAATACCTCATTCCCAAGATAGCACACTTCTATTGGCTAGCAATCCAAAATAAGGTCTTGACCATAGATAATATGAGTAAAAGAGACTTCACATTCCCAAATAGGTGTGTTCTCTATAAAATGAGTGAGGAATATATTGATCATATCTTCTATACCTACCCTTTTATAGTTGAGCTACTAAATAAGATTATGAATAACTTCTAGGTAGAGTGTGTCCTCCCCAAGTCTCTCTTTGATCTGTGTATTTAATGGGAGTTACCCTTTAAAATTAAAAGGCTATAGATGTTATGGAGGTTAAGTCTTCCACATGTTCTTTCGAGGTTTTGGAAGGAAAGGAACCATTGGATCTTCAAAGACAAGAAGATAAATTGCACATTAGTGGCAAATAGAATTTTAAGTGCAGTTTAGAAAATTTAGTATCATGAAGTTCAACAATGATTTTAAACCAAACCTAGAGAAATAAATTGCTAGAGTTTGGGGGTTAGCTTCCAATTATCAAAATTCATACTCATCTTCAATTCATCCATGAACCAATTAAAAATGGAAAAGACCTCCAAGTGGATGAATAAAATTGAAATTTTATGGAGCAACAAAAAGAAATCATGGGAGTTATGGAGTAGGAGGTATCTTTTGAGATCATTGGGGTAGACCACTCTTGGCCTATGCAGAGCCTCTAGGATATCAAACAAGTCATGTTGTTGAAGATAGAGTAGCCTTTATGGGTGTGTCACTTTTTGGTAAGCTAAATATAAGGAAATTAATAATAAAAGAATATTCACAAAACATCATTAATATTTTGAATGGAAAACACCCTCCAAGATGGAATATAGAGGATATGATAAATGAGATTAACACTAAATTAGAACTCCTTGAAGAAGTGCATATTGTCCATGTATAAAGATAGGCTAATGGGGCAGATGACTTCTAGAAAACATGTTTGGATGAATTGCAGTGTTAGGAGTTAATATTCCCTCATAGTGTTCAAGAAATTATTAATAGCAAATCCAAGGATGATGAAAAAAATGAGATCAAAGATTAAATTTTCTAGGGGAAAGCTTTACTATTCATTTGGAAGGAGGAGTTTGAACATTCATGACTGCTACAAGTATAATATTAGGGATGAAGGAAAGAAAAGAGGACTTGAAAGTGAGTCTCCAATAGTGATGGATCCTTTATTTTGTAGCTATATCATGTGTTATTGAGCGAACAAGTTTCTACATATGGCAAATTCCACTTTCAAGTTTGGTCTACTCTACTCTTGGTTTTTTTACTAATCATTATTTTGTGACCTACAGGTTGCATCTTGTTTCTCAATGGGATTGGAGCTGGTATGTGGTGCTTCTCTAAGTCCCAATAGTCATGTTTTTGAATCCACCTAAAAAACATCAGTTATTATTTGTACCAGCAACCAGAGCATTAGAAGGAAATATGACATGATTTATCTTGCTGAGTAATATGTTTCCATGAGTGTCTCATTGACTATAATCATGAATAAGGGACTAGAACTACATACTAAAAGACCTGCATACTAAACTACTTCCTCAAAGATCTTTTTGACTCGTCAAAATGTTTGCTCCAATTGTTCTTGAGAAAATAAAAGAAGCAAAAAATCACTTGGATGAACTAAAAAGGAGGATCTTGATGCTCAAGGCCCAACAAAAAATTTAAGATTTCTATGGGTTTGTTGATTGTTCATTGCCTATTAAATATTTTGTAATATTAAACGATCTTAAATTCAAAATCTTAGATAGTATTTAGGTTGTTTGATCTTCTTGTTTAAGGTCTGAAACCTTATTTCTGGAACCATATTTGGAGTGTAAATCTTATTCTTTGATGTTTATTGTAAAATTTTTGGGGTTCCTTTCAAAACCCTTTCTTCTACCTTAATAAAAAAAAAGAGTTCATATAAAGAATTGAAAAAAGATCAAATATCCTATAAAAAATATAGAGGAAAGCAAGTGGAAATTGTAAAAGGAAATGAAGAACATTTTAGTATAAATAAAAGGCCTGAGATACACACAGAGTAAAAGAAGAGGCTCAAGGGATATATAGAGTGAAAAAAAAGATAAAGGAGGCTTGCATATTAAGATAAGCTAGAGATAATAATTTTTAAAGGTTTTAAAGTCTATGTAATCCATGATAACAAAACTCGGTGATCCCATGCAGAAGAAATGTGTGAAGACTCACTAAGCGTTGTATAACATCTAGAACACCACATTTTAGAACTCAAAAACCTACAACATAACATAGATAAAAAAATAAAAATCAACCAAGAAAGGGTAGCCATTTATTTGGTCTACAAAGAAATAAAGAAGCGGTCATTTATGTGATCAGCATAGGAAAATAGTTACAATTAAAGAAGAGTGGTCATTCAAACATTATAAGAAGTAAATAATATCATTCAACCATTATAAGAAATAAAGAAGGTCATCAGGCCAACAAGAGGCCAACATAAGATAATATTCTTTGGTCATCCAAGAGAAATAAAAATAAAGACCTTTCAGTCAAGGTGCGACGGAAAATATAGAGGTTTAGTACATATGCAATAGTCATCCAGCAAGGTGTAGTAGAAAGTGTTATCATCAATTCAACAAGGTGAACCAATGAAAGTAAAGAGTTGAAGTCCAATAAGCATCCTTCAACAAATCTATTTCAGTTCACCTGCAAAAGAAAGGAATGAGCTAAAGATCAATCAAGTACATAAAAAAATTAAGAATCTTAAAGCACAAGACACATTACCAGGTAGGAGATTCTTCGTTCTACTAGAGAACAATGGCCAAAGGCATAAAAGAGCATCTAAGCACATTTTGAAAATTTTGTTGCAACTCTTCATAGGGAGAAATAAATTTTTTCATTGAGGAAGTGAAAACATCTATCATAGCATGGGAGAGCATTCAATAGACAAGACAATAGGGTGAAGGCATTTCAGAAATTACGTGCAACAAAAAGGAGCATAACATGCAACACAATATGGAGAAAGTGTTTCATCTTGAGCCAGCGCAATAGTAACGATGAAGACATTATGCATGGAGTATGTGTTTTACCTTGCGCAAGGTAACAATTAGGATTTGCTTATAGAAAGTTTATTTTATAAAAATATTAAAGATTTATTTTTGTTATAGGGAGACATAAGGTTATAATTAAAGTTTAATTTTTCTAAGGTTGGGAGTTATAAGTAGTTAATGAAAGTATTATTAATTAAAGTTTGAGAGATATAAGTAGTTAGTGGAAGTTTTATTAATTGAAGTATTTTATTAAAATTGGAGAGATAAGGTTTATTAAAATAAATTTGAGTGGAGTGATTTTTTAATTTTTAAGATTGATGATTATTTAAAGTTTTAAACTTTTTTTTTAAAAATGAAAAACTTTAAACTTTAATTTTTTTGAAATTTAATTGAAGTATTTGAAGTTTAGAATTTTTGAAAATCAAATTAGGGAGTTAAAAGGTTTTCAACATCAAAGGTTAAAAATAATTTAAATTAAAAAAAAAATTATATATTATAATTATTTGAACTTGGGAGTCATAAGGTGAATCTACTTTTAAATTTGTTTAAAATTTTAATATTTGAAGTTTGCAATTGAAAATTTAAATTTTGGAGAAATAAGGTAGTCTACTCCAATGGAATTAATTATTTTTTATTAAATTTAGGATTTATAAGGTTGTCAACTTCAAAGGAACATGGCAAGAAAAAATCAAGAAAAAAAGAAAAATAACTAATCAAAAAATAGAAATACAAAAACGTGAGTTGTCAAATTTTTTTTTTTGGTAGATAAGATACTATAGCATTAATACCAGGTTTTACAGGTTGACCCAAAACCTTTTACAAAAATCAGCCCAGGGTTGTTGATGAACATATCCTTACTAAGGATCCTATATATGTAAAATCTACATGCCGCCAAAGCCATTAAATTCGGTAAGGCACATAGTCTGTTATAAAAAAGAAACTTTCCATACAATATTTTGGGTATACCCTGAGAATACACACATGCATCATAATTACAAAAAAGAAACAAACATGGATCCCTTCCTTGAGACAATGGAGAAACAAAAAGCTGTAGGCACACATAAGCAGTACTAAAAAAACTCCCACAAGCTCCGTATTGACAGTTACTCTTAATAATTCTTTGGTAATTGCTTTCTTTCGTATATGACATGCTTTGGTACCACATACTATCTTGGCCAATCAGCCTTGGAGAACTGAACCTGCTGGCTAGATTTATGGCGATGGCTATCTGGTGGTCCACGTGGCTTTGGTTCGAAGTCTTATATTATCATTTCTTTCCTTCCCTGAGATTATCAACTAACCTCAAATTACTAAGACGACTAGGAGCCATGTTATCTGACATGTGACTGTCCTCATTAGTCTTTGTCGTATTTCCAAGTAGCATCCACGAAGACTGACAACTCAGATAATTTTTATTGTGAGGCCAATTCAAAAAAGATACGGGAATACTCCTAGCCTTTGAACTTACAATGCCTTCCCTGTTGGTAAATTTGACTATCATTATTAGAATTCTTGTTGAATAAGCTCCTCTACTTCACTCGGGACACCGTGTTCCCATTTGAAAATTTCATAACCATAGACACCCAAATTATCTAGCTTATCAGCAATTTTGTTAGCTTCCCGAAAGACATGTTGGGATTTTTTGTCCTGTCTTCCCTGGAAAAGGATCCTAGCCTCTTCAAAAATTGTTTTAATCCTCCAAGGAGGTGTTTTCCAATTATTGAGGAGATTTATAACATGCATAGAGTCTCCTTCTATGATCAAATTGCCTTCTAAGTCTTGAGTCATTTGAAGTCCTCTCTACATATCTCTAGCTTTAGCTTCATTGTTCATCCTTGTTCCCAAATATTCAAAAAACACAAGCATCATATTCCCATTATGATCTCGCATAATGCCACCAACGCTTGCTCTGCCAGGATTTTCCTTAGCTTCTCCATCAAAATTAAGCTTAAACCAACCCGTAGGAGGTGGAGACCACTTAACATTGGCTATGGGGTTGACTACCCTAGGCACAGATTCATCTAACAAGGTTAATCTTAAATATTGAGCAATCGTGGTCTCCTGCAGATGAGGTTTGCAACTATCAAAAGGGATAAGGTTCACATTCTCGTTGATAGGATCCTGGCAATGATAGTTTGATGATCATGAATAGACTCATTAAAGACTCTATGGTTACTTTCTAACCAGACCTGCCAAAAATAGTGATTGATACAAATTTTCCACATGTATCTAAGTCTTTGGATTGAAAAGGGGTAAGGCCACTGGACGAACAAATCAAGTACGATGGCTGGTTTAACCCATGAAATATTGAAGGCCTGAAAAACCCTACTTAGGACAGTCAAGGAAAAATGGCACTCAAGGAAAATGTGATAAATGGTCTCCCAATTAGCCCTACATAGATAACAATGATTAGTGATACAAATACCTTTACGCATCATATTATCAATGGTTAGAATTCTTCTTTGGATAACCAACCATGAAAAGACTGCAATTTTTGGAATTAAATTTTTTATCCAAACTAAGTCCATAAATAAGAAAAATTATGTTTTCAAGAAGAATAAATATACATCTAGATGTATCACTAGAAGATACTAAGGAAATGATGCAAGGTTTAAAATGTTGTACACAATTATGAGAGATGAAAGGTAAAGAGAGTCTTACAGTCAGTTATAAGAGAAGCCAAAGATGAAAAATTTCAATGCTTGACAATTATCTAAGCTCAAAGCTTGATGAAGTAGTTGAAGACTCTAAAGATATTTTTATATTACCTAATGATATAGGAAAGATAATGTTTATGGCATTACTTTGTAATGAAGTCCTCAAAGACAAGAATAGAAGACAAGAAGAAATGATTAAATATTTGAAGAACAAACTTATTGATATTACTAGTGAAGCAAATAATTTAAGAGTTATGACAACAAATATATTGTGTGATTCCATAAAATTAAATCCCATGATGATAGATGCATGTTGTGATACTAATGATCTTCATAAAAAATAAAAAAATGTATGTTGTGATCCTCATAAAAATGAAAAGGAAAATTGTGATGCAAGCAATGATACTTGTGACTTAGAATTCATGACTAAGATAGAAGAACTTATTGAAAAAATAGAATATACATGTGACAGGATTTAAATATAGTTTGTGATTATTCAAAGAAATATTATGCTCTCAAAATTTATGATGATAAATTTTCAAATAATGATAGAAATAGTAATGCTCAGAGTTGTGTTGATGTTGATAAGGATCAATCTGATGATCATTTTTGTTATTTTGAAAGGTATCCTAAAGAAATTGGTTCAAAATTATTATGTAAAATGGGATATAAAGACACGGATTTGGAAAAACATGGAAAAGGAATGAAAGAGCCAATTGTACTAGAAATAATACCAAAATGTGAAGATCTTGGATATATAGGATAGACGAGCAACAATGAATCAAGAACTAAATTTGTGATAGGAAATAGTGGCATCAAATCTATGACAAGGATTGATAAAATTAGTAATAATGAAGGACAAACAAGAAATAAAAAATTAGAAAAAGAAAAAAGTAATCCTATAACAAGGAATACATGTAATCCTTGTGGTAGATATGGACATAAGATAGAGAAAATTTGGAATATTTATTGTTGTGAAATATGTGGAGGAAATAATCATTTACAAATATTTTATCTACAAAAGGAAAAGAAATATTATAATTTAAAAAAGGATTTTGGATGCATAAACATGAATGAATGGTATTAGATAAAAATATTGTTGTATGGTTTCTATAGAAGGAAACCAAGTATTATTAAATTTTGCTAAGAATATTGTTAGTCTTATCATAAAGAAATAAATAATTATGACCCAAGCATAGCTTGGAAGATGGCCTATAGTGAAAGCATATGTAGTGATGATCCTACAAATATGATAGTCTTATAAATTTTTTAGTGGATTACCTAGAGATAATAATAATCTAGAGGTGACCCAGAGGTAGATTTTTAGAGGTAGTGACCCAATGGGAGTGACTCAAAGGCAATGATCCAAAGGTAGAGATCCAAAGGCAGTGACCCAGAGGTAGACCCAAAGGTAGATATCCAGAGGTAGTGGCCTAGAGGTAATGACCCAAAGGCAAAGACCCAAAGGTGACTTAAATACATTGATCTAGAGGTAGAAACAACTATTTAATAAAGGAAGACCTAATAAAGGTGGTATATATCTAGCCATACCAAAGTTAGAGCTAAATAATGAAGAGAAAGAAGAATCAAAGAATGAAGGCAAAAAGTCTTCTTACCAAATAATATAATACAAGAAGGTGTTGGAAGTATTACATTATTTTCCCCCCTTATAAATATTAGTTTGGTAGTTGATTTATATTTTATATAATGTATGTGTCAATATAAGAGAAAGTGCAAGGTGTCAAGAGAGATAATTAAAAGTCAAATTGATATGTGGCAAGATGAGATTTTTATCTCAATATGAGTAATATGAAAGGATGCATCTCCCAGCTATTAGAAGAGAGCAATTATCAGATTATTGAAAATTTGTGTAAATTATATACTGGAGACATCTCTCCATGCAATGTAATCAATCCTAAATCATTCTTATAATATTTTGATATTTTTGAATTATATTTGTGAGATATTGTTGTTATTATGATATTGAGATTCATTGTTAGTTTGATTAATGACATATATTTGATTTATACTTGATCATGGATAAAAATTTATGAGTTAATCTATCTAGAAAGCTGACACAAACTTTTATGGTTGAATGTGAAATTTGCCAACAAAAAATAGTTTGTACTCTAGGAACTCTACAACCATTGTCAATCCCAAACAACATATGGATATATATCTCCATGGATTTTATTGAAAGGATTCCTAAATCCAAAGAAAAATTATTCATTCTTATGGTGGTGGACCATATCTTGAAGTATGCTCATTTTTGTTCCCTCGTCCATCCTTACCATGCTTCCACCATTGCTCAAATATTCATGGACTCCATTTTCAAACTCTATGATATGCCCAAATCCATTGTGTTTGATAGTGACCCCACTTTTACCAATTGAATTTGGAAAGAATTTTTTAAACTATATGAAATTCAATTGTGAATAAGCTTGGCTTAATATTCATAGATGGATGGAAAAACTAAAATTGTCAATAAGTGCTTGGAAACCTACCTTTGTTGTTTTACCTACAAACACCCAATATAGTGGGCTAAGTGTTGCCTTTGGATGAATGGTGGTACAACACTTCATTCCATACAACTTCTAGAATGACTCCTTGTGAGGCATTTTATGGTATCCACCTTTATTTTGCTCTTTATATGTTTCTAGAAACTCTAGAGTTTAGGTGATGGATGCAACTCTTAAAAAGCATAACCAAATTTTGTAGCAGTTGAAGGAGAACTTGGTGTTGGCTCAAAATTAAATGATATAGTAGACTAACCAACACCATTTTGAGTGTAGCTATTAGGGGGCTGGGAGTGATCCCCTTATGCTCCCTAGGTATTTGTTGGTCACAAATCTGCCTAAGTACAAGATTTCATCACTTGTGCACCTTAGACTTGGCCAACATTGAAAGGCCGAGGAAAAAATAAAATTCCTTCAAACTGATCTCCAGAGAGGGCTGGCTCCCTTACTAAATTCTACACTGTTTGAAGACTAGGGATGTAGGAAAGAAATTGAAAAATAACTGAAAGAAAGGGAAATATAGCCATAGTCTGAAGTGTAGAATTTGGGGCAGACTAAGAACAAAAATTCCACCAAGTTTTATAACAACATATAATAAAAGGAAAGCAGCAGAATTTAATTCACACCTTTGTAAAGATAACCTCCAGATCGCATTTCAAAATCTACTCACTAACCAGCAACGTTTGAATTCATAATGCAGAATTCAAAACTTAACAGCAAGAGCATGAGAATAAATAGAAATGATTTTAAAAAAAGAATGAAATCACACACATAAGAATGCTTGCAAGTTTTAGAAGCCAAGTCTCTTCTATTGATGCAGAGAACTTAGAGAGTTTCCTTGCAAAATATCTAACCTCACTTTACAATAAGAATTTGATTAGTATTTATAGAGGTTTTCGCCTCTTTCATTAAATACATGTGGAGGCAAAGTGTCGGCCACTCAGACACCAATAGCAACAACTTTATCCTCGACCACAACAATGAACCAATGAGCAAATGCCAAATAAAATAATTGCTGATTTTATCACATGGCATATCAAGCTTCAGCACAAATCATCAGTCCAGTTACAATCTCCATGGTGGCGCCTTGGAAATGCATGCCCACGAAGTGGTTGATGCCTCAAAAATGAACAATATTGCACTGGAATCAAGAGCACATGCTTAAAATTGGTAGCTTCAGCGATCATATCACCTCAAGAATTATCTTTATCAATATTAATCTCTTTTCAAGGAAGATTTGCACCAAACTTCACCCAAAATTACATCCATAGGAAAAAGTGTTCAATGTGTGAACACACTTAAAAAATAAAAAACACTTTTCAATGTGGCACCAACGATTATAACGAAATGTCAATGTGACACACTACAAAAAAATTCCAATGTGACAAAAATGCCAATATTTTTGGTGGCTCATGGGGTATTCAGCTCGCCTAAATGTAATTGATTCCAGGCATTTATTCATTGGGTACAAAGTTCCCACTTGCAGCTGCATCTGATGGTTAGCTACTTGTATCAGCTTCATCTTGCTTTTTGATATGTGTTGCAGTGGATTCATATATCACAACTGCTTCAACCCATCCATCTATGGTAATCACCTCCCGATATTTGAGAGTACCCACAAGATATCGAAAAGTCTCAACCTTTTCTATATCAAGATGTTTGGCCCTTTGACTGAGCTCCAATAATCCAGATTCAATGCGAATGAACTTTCTCATTAATGGTAACACATGCTCTTCGGTGATGGGCTCCTCCAAATTATCAATATCTGAAGTATCCGTCATGAAAACAACCCATAATGTATCCAAGTCTTTCTTTGCGAGAATATTTCCTTGATCATCAACAAAACTAGGAAAACCATTATCTGCAAGTGTTTCAAAATAAACCAATGAAATACGTCTTTCATGTGCAAAGGTCTCTTGCAACTGATGAGCTTCTTTAATCAGATTCATCTTGGAGAAATAACTGCGTAATGTGATTTTAGAACTCGCCCAAGAATGGGCTATATCACTCATTGGATGCATCTTGAGATTTATTTGAGTCATTGCTTGGATCTTCATGGCCATTTCCAATTTTAGCTCTAAATATTGCTCCATGTTGTCTATTATAGGTCCACCATATGAAACATTTGTCTAAACATCCTGAAGGAACAAGAGCACTAATGTAGCCTTGGTCACAATTTTCTTATAATTAGTCAACATCTGACTACAAGCTTCTCTTGTCCTTGGTGAGGGACACATAGTGCATTGATTTTGTTGCCAATTGATTCTGCAAGTTCTGAAGCTGATCCTGCAAAGCTTGAATTTTTAGTTGTGCTTCCTGCTTGGCTTCCTAAAACTGTGTAGCTGTCTACTTGCTCTCTGCTATGTCACTTTCCAAATGCATCACCTATAGCTGCCACTATTGAGATTCAAATTGTGCTGCATCAGATTTAGCCTGTTGTTCCTCTAAGGCTTCCTTGAGCTTTTTAATTTTCTCTTTAGCTTAAATGAGAAGATCCATGTAATGTTTTGCCTGCAGATACATGGAACTTGATGCCTCCTGTATGGTGCCCATGTGCTCAATTGGATGCTTCTTTGTGAGGTCCTCAGTAATAGCTTGGTATGAATAATCACTAGATGTCATTTCTCTTTGAGGTTTCTGAACCCGAGGAATCATGGTCATCGTGTGCTTCTCCATTGCTATGGGATCAAAAGTCACTTTCTTTACTGGTTGGGCCATGGCTAGTGAATCCTTTCTCTTATGATTCTTCCACCACCTAGATGAACTTTGTTGTGCCTTACTGAGTTTTTTCGCTATTGAGCGCTCAGGTAGCAACTCTATCTCAGATACTAGTGGCTCCTCCATGGCAAAAATTGGGGAAGAAAGAAAAATAGCTTGTTGGGGATTGGATTCAACCATAGGAATGGAAGTGGAGGGGATCTCAGCTACGCTTACTCGAAGAGGTGCTTGCATTCTTATGGAAGAATGTGAAGGTATGGAAGATAAAACAGAGGGTAATGGAAGGGCAAATGGATTTGGGCCATATGCAAATGAATTGAAGGCAAGAGAAAAGGATGGAATGGGTAAAACTGAAGAAGCACTAGTGACCTGTGACTATGGGATAGAAGTGGGAATGGGAGAGGTGGATGTGACAGGAGGTGAAGTAGACATAGGAACTATGGATGAAAAAATAGTGGTCACCAAATGCTTATTAATGAGAGAAAAAGAAGGAAAATGCATACCTATGGGCTCCTCTCCTTTTGTGCTTATGATCATTTGAGCCGATGGTAAACATTGTTGTATCACAATATTTTCTTCTCCTTTAGATTGTTCCTTCCCCATGTTCAGATCAATTGATGTCACCATTGAATCAAAGTGTGTTGGCTCAATTGCTTGTGATGAAGACTATTTTATGCTTAGTGCAAAATATGCTCCACTCCTAGGCTTCTTTGCTATGTGAGGGAAAGGAATTTCCATGGCTGCACTCCTTTTATTTTGTAAAAATTGCTCTTGCTCTTCCTCTTCAATAAAAATCTTCTCTTTTTCCAATACCTCCACTTGTCTGATCATTTCTTGTTCTTTACCTAGACTACTAATACTTTTAGGCACCAAATCAGCAAAGGAGAGGGGCTGATACTTCTCATAATTATCATCATAAATCTTTGAAAAATAATCATCTATAGCCATCGAATATTTTATTTTGAGCTTATTTTGATGAACTCTCATGATCCACCAATTGGCAATATTTTCATCAGACCAATCAGGAAATTTGGTCTTCATTTTCTCAAACAAACCTTCAGGAGAAACCTGTTCTGAGTGATTGGCAAGATCATATTCAACCTCTATTTCATAAAAATCATGCCAAGGAGGAAGTGACATCATCTTATCTACATGCCATTCAATGTCATGCCCTTCAAGATTGTTCCTTTGTCGCACAATATCTTCTCTGGGGCAACAATGAAATGTTTATGCCTTGATTAAACTGGAAAAAATACCCAAAGTATCATACTTCCATCGTTGGGGGAGCTCAACCAATCCATGATCATAGAGTGTCTCAAAAATCAGGTCATTCTGCCCACACTGAGTAACTATGATATCACCAAACTTGAAAGGCATAACACATGTATTTTTTTTCCTATTACATGACCCATAGGTATAATTTATAAAATCACTTTGTCGGGTTACTTCCAAGGCAAAAATATGTTCAGTTGTAAAATATGGTAGCAAAAAGGTTTACTAGTAAAACCATACACTCTAACTACCACGCCTTGGGTTAGTAAGAAAACATCACTTTTTTTTTTATCAACCACTCCTGCTTGTAGGGCCCGAGGCACTCTGTTGCATACTCCATACATTATCTCCAAAGAAGGCCCTAAAAAAATTCTATTGAAGTTATAATAGGACTCATTTTGGGACAAACTTTGAGTCCATGAGTATACTGGTAATGCTTTTCCTGCTTCATCTGTCTTGTTTATTGCTACAAAAGCAAAATGAGAGTGCATATGGTAGAAAAAATACCATGTCAAGAGGGAACAATGCCTAAAGGTAAGATCTTCTCCATTTTGTACCTTTCTCAATTGTGAATGTATCCTCATTTCTAAGAAACTTGCCCAATCAAAGAAAATTGAATTTGGAGTTGCTGTCGTGGCAGTTGGAGCATAAAACCCTGGCTGTGAAATGAATTGGACCAATGATGCTTGCCATTTTTGTACTACAAAATCTAAAGATAATACCATTAGCCATGCTATCATTGAATACAAATTTGGGCTCTTGAAAATTTTCAATGGTGTCGGTATTTTTGGCAACTCTTCCAATCGTGGGGTCTTTAATAACTGGCTCTCCATGAACTGCCGCATCTGAATGGTAGGTTGATACTTCTCCTCCTTAAAACTGAATTTTTTTAATGTAGTAGAAGATGAAAGTTGTGCACCGCAAGCAAACGCATCATGTATGGAACTAGCCGAGATACTAAACAATACTTCTCCGTGGGCATTTTGGTCAGTTCTTGCAACAGTGTTGTAGCATTGTGCGATTGCCCGGATCAGCTTAGGACATGGATGCACAGTGTACACAAGTACCAGGAGAGATGAGAATGAAATGATATAGTACGGGGACTCCCAACAGACATATGTTATGCAGCAAACTCAGCATCTAGACGCAGTATTTCTACCCCCTTGTTGGTGATATTGTAATATTTAATCTATCCCAAGCGATCATCATAAGGTTTCAATTCCATATCTTCAATCGTTTCTTCTCGAGCTCTTCGTGGCTTCTTCGCGATCTTAGGCCTTTTTTGTACATTCACCTTCTTGGCCTCTGCAGCTTTCCTCCCCATCTTCAGCTTTCTTTGAATATGCAGTAATGAACAACAAACCCTGGAGCAAAAGGTATTCACAAGACTTCGATATAGAAACCCTACAAATGTTTTGATTGAAAACAAAAGGATGGGCCTCCTTTTTATAAATTTCCATACACATATGTTGGAAAGCTTTCTAATTTCATGGGCACTGCATGCATTCCAATAATGCTTTTATTTATTTATTTATTTTTATGCTTCTTACCACTTCTTGAAATGCGAGAAGTGGTAGTCTCTTTTTTTTTTTAGAAAGTGTAATGAGTGAGCGGAGTGAGAAATGGTAATGAGCGAAATTTACGGATAGTGCAGCACGGAGATGGGGGGTGCATGGGAAAAAAAATGAGCAAAAGGATTTAAATGCATAATGGTTTTTCTTATTTTAGTATCATTGGTTTTTTTTTTTTTTTTTTTAGATGGCCGAAATGGTTTATTCGGGGGATGGAATGGGAATTTCAGGACCCGAAATAGTGTTTTCGGGTGTTCGAAATGAGTATTTCGGAAGGATAACGAAGACTACGAACGGGGAGTGGTGGAAGACATGTATATTGGTGGGTCCGAAAGGGCTTTTTCGGGACCCAAAATAGTCTTTTCAGGGACCCGAAAAGGCTATTTCGGGGGAATAGGAAGAAATTTCGGGCATGCATGAGCACACACACACACACACACACACACACACACACACACACACACACACATATATATATATATATATATATTTTAAAATAATGGAAGGGGAACGGAATGGGAATTTCGGGACCCGAAATAGTGTTTTTGGGGACCCAAAAAGGCTAATTGGGGCGGGAGAAAAACGAGCTCGGGAAGCATGCAAATTTTTATTAATTATATATATATTTTTTGGTTGACTATTCAAAGGGCAAGAGGGAAGGCTTTTGGGATCCCGAAAACACTATTTCGGGATTCGAAAAGGGCGTTTTCGAATCTGAAAAGGGCGGTTCGGGCATGAAGGAATGAGAGGGATGGAATGAAGTTTTATAATATTTTTTTTGAAGTCCGAAAAGGTATTTCGAAGGCCCGAAAAAAGAATTTCGGGCATTTCAGAGGCCTAGAAAAGGAATTTTGGGTTATGTATTTTTTTAATTTAAAAAAAAGTGTTTGGGAGGGAAAATTCAAATTTCGGAATTTGAATTTCGAATTGAGCATGGAGGGAGTGGAGAGTTTTTTTTTTTTTTTAAATTTCTTGCATGGGGGAGTTGGAAAAAAAAACATAGCCAAAATCCCAAAAAACAAGGGTTCCAAGGTAAGGCCATGTTATAGAGCGAAAAGCGGGGAAAATGCAAGCCTTTGCTTTTTTTTTTTACACCTCCAGAACCTTGGACCCCCTAAACACCTCATCCAACTTGATTTTTTGGTTTTCAAGTTTTTAAAGAACTCCCTAGTTAAGCATAATCTTCCTAGTGTAGTACTCAGATGGGTGACCTCCTAGAAAGTCCCGGGCTCTGCACACTTTTTCATTTTTTTTTTTTTATTGATAATAGGCCTTCAAATGAAGACAATTAACTGGAATTAACAGTGCATGACCATCCATATCTTGCAAATAAAATTAATTAACTTGATTGGCACTTGTGATTTGAAATGGACCTTCCCATATTGCCTCGAACTTGTGATGTTTGCCAGGATTTGATTTCTTTTCATTCCACTTCAATACAAGATCGCCAACCTTAAAAGTCCTTTCAGAGACCTTTTTACTGAACCATTTCTTTGTCATATCAGCATGTTCTATAAAATCCTAGAATGATTTCTCTCGTTCTTCTTCCAACTGTAAAAGTTGAGTTAATCTCATGTTCATAGAATCAGATTCATCATCCTCGTCATCAATCAAATGCCAAGTCTGGAGGGCTGGTAATTCAATATGAATTGGCAAAACCGCTTCTTTGTCGTATACCAATGAATAAAGGGATGTATTGATAGATTTTTTCACCGAGATGCGATCAGCCCACAATGCTTGATTCAAAAGTAGGTGCCAGCTCCGCTTATTGTCACCAAGGGTCCTCTTCAAAATTTGAAATAAATTCTTGTTTGTAGATTCGGCCAAGCCATTCCTCTGCGGATAATAATTAGATGAAGTTTTCAAATAAATTCCATACTTACTTGCAAATTCACTGATTTTGGCACCTATGAAAGGAGTACCATTATCTGTTACAATCGCATTTGGGATACAAAAGCGAGTGATCAACCACTCAAGAAAAGTGATGACCGTGGCTTGATCTGCCTTTTTAGTTGGAATTGCTTCAGTCCATCTAGTGAAATAGTCGGTTGTAGTCAAGATGTACCTGTGACCAGTAGATGAGTTAGGATCAATGACCCCGATAAAGTCTAGGCCCCATTGCTAAAATGGTACTTCTACTTGAATCGGGTGAAGAGGTAATGATGCATTCCTAGTTCTACCGATGTATCTTTGACACTTATCACATTTTTGATTAACTTTGAAGGCGTCTACAAAAAGAGCAGGCCAAAAATAGTCTGCTTGAATAATATTTAATGCCATGGGTCTACCTGCATAATGACCTCCTAATAATCCATAATGGAATTCTTCTAAAATTTTCTCCTTCTCTGATTATTTGACACATCTAAGAAGAACCCCATCAATATTCTTATGAAACAAGCCATTTGGAAACAAGACATACTTGAGGGCTTACAGTCTAAATCTTCTTCTCTGTGAGGCATTCGGATGTGAAGGACATTTCCAGAATAAAAATATTCAATTAGCTCCTCTGTCCAATCTTGATCCACTATAGAATGATTGTCAAAATTACAATTATCTACTACATTCTCATACTCATGAATTGTGGATCTAGAGGAAGTATTCTTTGCAAGCTCTTGGCACAATGCTTGACCTCGAACAAGTTTGGTTGGTCAGATATCAACATCAAATTCTTAAATTTTAGAAACCCAGCCAACTCTCATATCTCCAAGTTCTCCTTGCATAATAAAATTTTGGACATCTGGATGAACAACATAAACTGTTGTTTTACTCTGTGAAACAAAGTTTCAAAACTTTTTCAGAGATTTCATTACTGCATACACTTGTTTCTCAATGAAGTTATACTTATCTTGATGTGGTTGGATGACTTGGCCTAGGAAATCAATTAGACGTTCATTTTCATCATCTCCCTTCTATGTAAGCACCACTGCATAAGCTTCTTGTTCACCAACAGCATAAAGGATAAAATCCTTGGAATAATCAGGGTTCACCAAGATCGGAGCTTGAGTGATCCTTTCTTTGATCTCCTCAAATGATTGCTTCCTCTGCTCAGTCCATTTAAATTCAGAATTTTTCTTTAAAAGCTTTGTCATTGGCCTTATTACTTGAGCGAAATCTTCAACAAATTTTTGAAAAAAATTAATTTTCCCAAAAGAAGATTGCAAATCCTTCTTATTGGCTGGCAATGGAAGCTTCAAAAGATCTTGGGCCCTAGATAGATCAATAGCTAGGCCATTTTTTGAAATTACATGTCCTAGGAGCTTTCCCTCCTTTATAGAAAAAATTGACTTTTTTGGATTAATAGATATGCCAAATTCTTGATATTTTTCAAATACCTACCTTAAATGAGATCCGTGCTCCTCCCTATTGTGAGAAAAAATAGTCATATCATCCAAATAAATCACAATAATGCGATTTAACAACTCACCAAAAGCCACATCCATTGCCCTTTGAAAAGTTGCACTAGCATTTGAGAGTCCAAACAACATTCATTGGTAAGCAAAGGTTCCCCATTTTGTGGTGAACGTTGTTTTATGTTGGTCCTCATCCCTGACCCAAATCTGGTTATACCTAGAGAATCCATCCAACAAAGAGAATCTCTGAGCTCCCACAACCACATGAAGAATCTGGTCAATCTGAGGCAGAGGATAATGATCTTTCAGCGAGGCTTGATTCAAATTTCAAAAATCAACACATAGGCAAATATCTCCATTCTTTTTCCATACTGGGACCATATTTTCCACCCAAGTTGAATGCTTGATGGGGTAAATGATTTTAGAATCCAACATTTTAAGAAGCTCCGCCTTCATCAATACTTCAATCTTGGGATTAACTGGTCTCTGATTTTTTCTGAAGGGTTTCACCCCATCATGCAACTCAATAGTATGTTGTATTACATCTTTGTTATATCCCTTAAAATCATGGTAACTCCAAGCAACCGTGTCAGGAAATTCATGACATAAATATCTGATTTGTTCTAACTCCTCGAGAGTACAATCCGTCCTAATATTTATCGATTTTTGGGGACCCAACTCCAGTTTAGTATACTCCTTCTCATCTACTTTGATCCTATGCTTCTCTGCCCTATCATTTTGATCAAAAAGGCTTTCAAGTGTAATCAATCCTTTTGGGATATGATTATTCCTTAGTTGAATAAGCCCTTTGGATTCCTCCTCATCAAGCGTTCTCTCTTCCACAGTACTTGCTTCTCTTATCAAAAAATTTACAATCTGCTCATCACTTTCGAATACTTGCCAATACATGTTCTTTTTTGAGACTGAAGGTCTATAAACTAACCTTACGATCTTAGGTTTCCTCACTACATGCTCAATCGGAGAGAAGTTTTCTCCAAGAGATGCTAGAAGATCAGCATGCTTATTTAGCTCTCATGAAATGGATTGAATATTCAATGTTGTGAAAGCCTCAAACAGGTCCCAAACTTTGTTGCGGTACACCTTGAGATAATGCTGCTTGGAGATGCACTTGTTCATTACTTGATTCAAAATCAATTCAGAGTCACCAAAAATCTATAATTGTTCAATCCCCATTTTTTTTGCCTTCTTCAAACCTAGGCACAACACTTCATACTCAGCAGCATTGTTAGTACAACTCCAGGTCAGTCGATATGAATATGTTTTTTGTAGGCCAGAGGGAGAAATAAGAACAATCCCTGCTCTTGCACCATTTTTACATCTTGCTCCATAAAAATACAACGTCCATAATTGAACGGGCACAAATTCTTGATCATATTGATCAAGAGGAATATTTATTTCAACCTCTTCAGGCTTTGTAATGGAGTAACAACCAATTTTAGTTTCCATCATGGCATTAAAATCGAGCATTGAAAAATCATCCTCTAAGCAAAGCTCATCCAAGACTTCATCCATCAAATCAGGATTTTCCAATTCTTCAGTTATCATGTTCACATAATGTGTGGACTTTTCTTCTTCCATATTCTCTATATGAAAAGTAGAAGGCTTCTCATTGTAAATCCAGATTCTTCTTCCTTTGAAAGGAATCTCCAAGTGAGAATAATCCAGAGAAAGGTAGCCTCCCAACTTGGCAGTGAATTCTCTCGACAAACACATACTGAAATATGGTTCCAAATCAACGACAACTACCTCTTGAATTACTGTAATTTGAGGCATACTATGTAGAATAATAGTAATATCCTTGATTACACCCACTGTTTTCATGGGAGTCCTATCCAACTACAAGACACTAGGGCTACTTCTTGTATACTCCATACCCATGACTTCACAAACTGCCTTTGGCATGACAGTTGTCATAGCACCAAAATCAATCATTCAGTTGTGCACTATCCAACCCTCCATCCTAAGTGACAAATAAAATGGGGGTGGTCTATTTTTTCCAGTGGTTGAAGTAGTTAATGTTTGAGCAAAAATCATCTAGGTAGGATTCTTCTCATTATATTTCATAGACTTCAATGATTCTTGTAACAAATCAACTTGCCCAGGTAATTGGAATGCATCATAGAGACTAACCTTGGCTGGAATCTTCTTCAATTCTTCAACAATATTGTATGTAGATGCACCAGACTCCCTATTTTCAACAATGTCTTCATATTTGCTCTGATATTGCTGAGTGGCTTCTACCCTTAGTATTTTAGTCAAATATGGGTACTTGAGCTTTTCTCTAGCTTGTTCCTCTATTTCAGATCTTGCCTGCGAAGCTGAGGCTTTTTCTTGCAATCTTTCCTTTGCTCGTGGTGGCAAAAGATATTTTAATAGAACATGTGAATCTGGATTTGGTATTGAAGCAAGAGCTTTCACATGTACTTGTTTCTTCTCATTTTGCATCTTTGGATCAGTCGGTACCCTTAATGGTTCCATCTCTATTGGATCTACCGTGACTGGCTTCTTCCCAATTCTCATGAGAACTGAGACTTGTTCTTCAGATGGAACCATAAAATTATGATCTACCTCAGTAATCATGTTAACTTGTCCTCTAGAAGAGCTTGTGGCTAATATTTGTACATAGTTCAAATGAACCATACAAGTCTCCTCACCATGTGGATCATTACATGTAGAGAACCAATATATTCTTTCAGTAGGGCCCGCTTCCTCATTCATCAACACAGTCGGGTTCTTCTCAGGAACTTTGCTTGTTGAAGTCGCTTGTTCTCTAGTGATCGATGGAGGTTGAAATCTCCTGGGTTGGAAATCTCTCTTGGCCTACTTTGTTTCAATAATTGTGATTTTATTTCCCATTGCTCTTATAGTTGAATTAGCAGATTTTACCTCTTGTAATAGCGTTGTGTAAGGATCAAGATTTGAGGGTGTAGGAGGTGCTAGTATAGGTAGAGGTGATGGCAGTGTAGGCAATGCTGGGAATGAAGTGGGAGCTGGTAATTGCAGAATGCTTGGTCCAGAAAATTATGGAATAGTTGGAGCAGGGAGCTGAGGAACTGTAATGGGTGTGATATGAGGCGCACTTGAGCTCCATGATGGAATAGGATACATGGAAGACATAGGCTGTGAAAATGAACTAGAATACAAATGTTGAGGAAGATCAGGTAAGATAGACATTGTTACCTTTGGGGGAAGCCTACCTATGGCAATCAAGTCTGCTTTCGCATTTTGTGCTTGTTCAAATAGCTCTAGGAATATAGTCATGTTGGACTGCCGGATAGCCAAGCCAATGTATGTGTTAAAAGCTCTGAGATAATAGAATGCAGCTTGCTCGTGAGTGGGCCGAAGACCTTCAGGAACTCTCTGCCAGATTCTGGTAAATCTGACATTGAAGTCTGCTATCTCCTCCTACAGATGCCTTTGAATTGCATTAAATTGATGCAACAAGGAAAATGGATCGACTTGTTCATGAAAGTTTTTGATTAACATCTCTCCTAATTGATCCCATGATGCAATAGTGCCTGGTTGCAATGATCGGTACTAACACAAAAATTTCCCTCTCAGTGACAACACCAAAAATTTTATCATCACGTCTTCGTCCATTATGTCATGGATGGTCGCCAAAGAGGCTACATCTTGAATATGCTCATAAGCAGTTTTACCAGTACCATCATAGGTTGAAAAAGCTTTCAAAGAAGCTTGAGAGACTGGATTTTGTACCTATAAATTCAAGGCTCCCAAACTATTCCATGTCGAGAACTGCCTTGGTGGAGGATTCTGAGCCATTTGGACTGGTGTGTGTGGCTGAGGAGGTGGAAAAATAGTAGCAATACTAGATGAACTTGAAGGAACAGAAAATACACCAACAATTTGTGAGGATGTTGCAGAGGACGTAAGTGGTGGGGAGACCAACTTAGGGTGTCCACTTAATTTTTGGTTGTCAAGTTCAAAAAACTCAACGAGATTTTCAAAATTTTTGGCCTTCGATCTTGTGATCATGAAGTACAGCTCTCACTGTCTCCACATTCGAAGGCTTATGGGTAGTGTTGAGTCACCAAATGTTCTAAGTATACGACATGAAGGTGAACATTAAACCTCAATACTATTGAAAGTGAAACTTTTAGGGTCCCAACAGGCATGCCAAAAATTGTTGGTCACAAATCTGCCTAAGTACAATATTTCATCACTTGTGTGCCCTAGACTCGGCCAACATTGAAAGGTCAAGGGAAAAAGAAAATTACTTCGAACTGATCTCCAGAGAGGGCTGGCTCCCTTACTAAATTCTACATTGTTTGAAGACTAGGGATGTAGGAAAGAAATTGAAAAATAAATGAAAGGGAAATATAGCCACAGGCCGAAGTGTAGAATTTGGGCTAGACTAACAACAAAAATTCCACCAAGTTTTATAACAACATATAATAAAAGGAAAGCAACAAAATTTAACTCACACCTTTGTAAATATAACCTCCAGATGGCATTTCAAAATCTACTCACTAACTAGCAACGTTTGAATTCAAAATGCAGAATAAGAGCATGAGCATAAACAGAAATGATTTTAAAAAAATAAGGAAATCACACACATAAGAATGCTTGCAAATTTCAGAATCCAAGTCTCTTCTATTGATGTAGAGAACTTAGAGAGTTTTCTTGCAAAATATCTAACCTCCCTTTACAATAAGAATTTGATTAGTATTTATAGAGGTTTTCGCATATTTTATTAAATACATGTGGAGGCAAAGTGTCGGCCACTCAGCCACCAATAGCAACAACTTTCTCCTCGACCACAACAATGAACCAATGAGCAAATACCAAATAAAATAATTGCTGATTTTATCACATGGCATATCAAGCTTCAACACAAATCATCAGTCCAGTTTCAATCTCCATGGTGGCACCTTGGAAATGCATGCCCATGAAGTGGTTGATGCCTCAAAAATGAACAATATTGCACTAGAATCAAGAGCACATGCTTAAACTTGGTAGCTGCAAGAATTATATTTATCAATATTAATCTCTTTTCAAGGAAGATTTGCACCAAAATTCACCCAAAATTACATCCATAGGAAAAAGTGTTCAATGTGTGAACACACTTAAAAAAGAAAAACACTTTTCAATGTGGCACCAATGATTACAACGAAATGTCAATGTGGCACACTACAAAAAAATTCCAATGTGGCAAAAATGCAAACAGTATTATAACCCCCCACAGTTATGACTTTGATTTCTATCATCATCTCTATCAAGAGGTTGCGTCTAGTGCCCTCCACCTCATGCAAGGGCATCAATCCTAGGAAGTTTGGGAGGGCATGGGACATAGATCCCATCAGATGATCTTCAATATTTTTTACCCAAGATTGATTCCTTTCTTCTGGATATCTTCTTTAGCACTCATCATTCTTACTTCTAGCCTAGGCTACTTTAGGGGAAAAGAGAAAAGAGAGGGAAAGTAGGAAACTAAACGTAAAGTAAAATGCAAAAAAGTAGTAAATACAAAAAAAGTAAAGGAAATATGTAAAAGGTAAGAAATGAAACCTATCTAGCCTAGCCTATGGGTGGCAATGCACCAAAGAAAAATAATAAGACCCCCTTGATTCCCTAATGGGTTTATATGAACACATGTATAACATCGAATAGTACATAAGGAATATAGGCTCCCCGAGAACATGTAGTAGAAATAGAACACCCATATCAGAAATAGGACAAAGATATATGAAAGAGTTATAGATTCTTTATTCAACATGAACTTTGTGTTACATACATTAGATATAAGAGGTTTTAAAACTACTCGATAGGTCATGCAAGGCTCAAGCTAGACCGAGATATAAGGAGGAATGAAAGAAAGCACATCTCAAAAGAATGGGAGAGCCTTCGATGTTTTCCAATGAGAAGAAGAATATATATTTATAGATTACATTTAGAGCCTTTGCCCCTTCTAAAATTAAAAATTTCTTGCCCAGGGTACTTTGTAATTGTAGCACCCTAAAATTGGCACAGTGAAATTGTCATAATTACATTCACCTTAGTAAATAATTTAAAATTCAAATTTAACCTCCCAAACCGCCCGTTAACCATCGGGTAATCCGTTTCCCCATTTTTTGTGCCATTTTTAGAGGTTGTTTTGACCGTTTGATGATATCATCGCCGATCAGACGATATCGTCCCAGATCTGACGATTTCGTCTGGGCTAGGACGTCCAGACGATCTTGTCGCAAAACTGATTTTGCAAAGTTAGCTTCTGTTCCAACGGGCCTCTAATCCAGGCAGAAGCGTGTCTGCACCGTTAGAGACCCTCCCCCATTGGAGATCTCCCAAATAGGGATGATCTCCAACCTCCTAACTACTCCCCTAAGCTTATTTAATCCTTAGGATCTTCCCCTCCCAACCCCTGGCTGAATTTCCTCGTAAATTGATTTTGCATGCATTAGAATACCTAGAACATTATTTTGCCTCTGTTATTTTGAAGTTTTCTTGCAGGGACCTCATTGATCTTCAGCCGGAGCAAGCTCAGATCATCGCAGACGATCTCGTTCAAATCTCGGATGATCCTGTCGTAATTCGAGATGATTTCATCATTTCCAGATGATTTCGACTGTAATCTGCATTGGGGGCAATCAGTGCCCAGAGTTTGCACTTTCTTTTATTCCTTTCATTGTTTTACTCTGCATTTTAGTTAATTTATCCTTATTGCTTACTATTTTGCATTTGGAGTTCACCCATATAACTTAACTTGCATGATAAGATCAGAATTTATCATTAGAACATCGTAATTTGTTTGAATTTCTGTTCATAATTGTTTTCCAGTGTTCATACTATCATTTTCTGTTGTTTCCCCTCGTTAGCACAGTAGTATTCTCTCGTATTTTGCATCTGTTCTTCTCTTTGTAGTGTCTCGATGAATTCGTCCGACGAATTCGTCAGATCTCAGACGATCTTGTCTAATCTCAGATGATTCTGTCGAATTCCGGACGATCCTGACTGCTTCAAACATCAGAATCTCCATCAGACATCCGGGTCAGGTATTCTTCTTATTCTTCCTTAATTGTTCTATTTTTTTGTCTTAAATTTGTTCTCTTCATTAAATCTGCATTTTCATATAGATTAATTTAGACTCATTTGGCCAAACCTAGGATATGAATGCTTAAAGTTAAAAACGAACACATAAAAACACATTCCAAACCTAGGCGTGGAAACCGCCATTAAATGTTTCCTGGTGAACCCACCATCCATCGAAAAATCATCAAAATACACCTCCCTTGAGAGGCGGGACCTTCGCAAAGTCCTCTCAGTCCGAGGTACCGCGACATCCTTTTCCCATCCCCCTTTCGGGCACGGATCCTATAGCCTGAAGGTAAGGATGCGAAAAATTTGGAGCGATACATTTTGGTGAACCCGACGTGAATGCATCATAACCTTTTGAAAACAAAAAAAAAATAGAACAACTAAAACATAGATGCATTTTTAAACATTTAAAGTTTAAAATCATGTTTAGATGGTAGCTCCTAAGAAAATATTAGCAATTACTATAAATGTAGAAAACCAATTGGCAGCCGTAGAAATCAACTCTATGCTTAATGTGCCTGAAACAAGTAGAAATCAATTCTCGTGGAACGAACTTGATAGAAGACTTAGTCTCATCTCATCTAGGTCCACACAACTTAAGCAAATCAAGAGGCTAGTCCTAGATAGAATCCCGGATCCTCATCAACTAGTTTTTTATCATGAACTTCGGAGAGCCCTGCCATAGATGGTTAGCTTATAGGAGAGCTCTAGTATCTTCGAAATTGTTCACCTTCGAGGAATACCTCGAGAACGCAGCCATAGTACACCAGTTCCTAGGTTGTGTAGAAGACCAAGAGGTTGTTCTTACAGATAGGGAAATATGGAATAGAGTTCCGCGAGCTGTGCTATATCGAGAGTATTGCCATGAGCTTTACTTTTATCAACCAACATCTGAGACAGATAATATCACTATAGCTCTTTTCATCAAATTTTTAAAAGAAAACTTTCAATTTGAAGAAGAACACTTCATGACTCCTGAACAACTCGAGCCTATTAATGATATTTATAAATTATTTATAGAAAACTAGATTATTACTTTCAGTCTTATTTCTTGCATTTATTGTGTTGATTGTCTTTACAATATTATTTCAAAAAAAAAACTAAAAAACTAAAAAACATAGCAAAAACTTAAACATTTCATTTCAAATATTGTAGTAGGTATATAGTAAATATATACCTCTTAATTTGTTGCATATATATATATATATATATATATATATATATATATATATATATATATAAATAAAAATAATTTGCTGAAATCAAAATTTAGCACCATGCCTAAACTTAGGAATGGTAAAGAAACTTTAGGAGAAGAAGAAGATTGGTTACAAGATACAACCGGAAACCCAAATGTCCTTCCCGAAGATCCAACTTCGGAAGGAAAAACTCTAGTTCAACCGGAAGATGACCTAGGTGAAGATAAGGAACAAGAAGGAAGTGTTAAAGAGGATGGATCCTCATCCCCTAGAATAGCTCCAAATGGAACTATTGCTTTTGACAACATAGATCATTTCAAGAAATTTCTCAGTGATAACATTGATGACCTTAATGTGGCAATTCGTATTGATAAAGGGCAAATTAGTGACACTCAAGCAGCTTTGGAACATATGTATGATGTGCGCATTAATCCCTTATCTTTCATTGATCAAGAAAGTGATAAGGCTGGACCATCCAATACGGATATGGTCTCTATGATTCAAAACATGTCAAAACAACAGGCTATCCAACCTCCTAAGGAACCTGTTATTCAACCTAAAATCATTCCCACACAAAAGAAACCTTCCTTCACTACTTTATTCCGCCAAACTATTGAGCAATATGCTTCAAGTAAACAAAAACCTAAAACGAAGCCAAACACCAATTTTCAACAATCCGGAATACAACATAATACAACTTCAAAATTCCTTCATAATACTTTTCCTACCAATAATTTGCACAATAGTAACATGGCATCTAATCTTCATGTTCCTCCATCATATGCCCATAAAACCCATGTCAATGCCCTACCGAACCAATATGGGGGGCAAACTAGTAATCTGGAAGCCATGGTGAAACAGTTAGCTTCACGTATGGACCAGATAGATCCCTACCGTCCCTCGTATAATTATCGAGAGATATGTAGTCAACCTTTGGATCCCATAGTTGTAGCTCAACCATACCCTAAGCATTTTCCCATGCCCATCCTGCCTATATATAAAGGAACCGAAGATCCCATAGAGCATCTTCGCATGTTTAGGATAGCATGTCATGACATATCGCATGATGACTTGCTATTATTAAAAATGTTCCCAAAAAGTTTAGGTGGAATGGCATTAGAGTGGTACTATCAATTGCCCACTCATTCTTTGAGAAACTTCGAAGAAACAATGGAATCATTTGTCCATCAATTTAGTGCCTACATCGAGAGGCATGTAACTATTAAAGATTTATACAATTTAAAACAAGACAAAGATGAATGTTTTGCCGATTTCTTAGCTAGATGGAGGCAATTGACAGGAAAACTGCACTTTGTGCTACCTTATAGGGAAATGTTGGACATTTTCATCAACAATTTACAAGAACAAATATCTTATGAGCTATCGACTGCTACCTTAACTACCTTCGATCAAGCTATAGATTTAGCTCGAAGAGTAGAAGATGCCCTCATTAGGAGAGGCCAACTTAGGAAGAAGGATGATGAGAAAACATCCAAAAATCAATATAAAAACAAACAAGTCGTCGGTGACGGAGTCACTGACAACAAAAATGTTGCTAATATCAATGCAACAAAGACAACAAAAAAATTTATATTGAAACCTCCTGACAAGCCTCCTCGAGAATTTACTAGATTAAACCAACCCTTATCAACTATTTTACCTCAATTACTCGAAAGAGGTTTGATCCAATTACCAGCTATCCGGGAACCCGATCCAACTATACCCGGATACGGAGCCGACTTACACCGTGATTTCCATAGAGGACCTGGACACTCTACCAACGCTTGTAAAAGGTTGAAACATAAAATACAAGATTTGATTGACAATAATGAAATGGAAGTGCAAGCCTTCCAACCTAAACAAAACCCTCCTAATAATACTCAAAAGACCGTTCCCCAAAATCAAAATCAAAATGCCAATCAAACTCTAGACATATTTCAACACCCTTTACCTCGACATGGTAAAGAGGTAGCCAATCAAATCGAACATCATAATGTTCCCCCTCCTACCCGATATGTAGGAACCATTAGCGGACAATTACCTGTTCAGGATCCTCAAATATTTGACACAACCTTATCCCTGGTTACGACTAGGCCCTTACATAATTTTCAAACTTCGAATTCTAGTGATATAGAATCAGATAGTGAAAGTGAACTAGACATTACTTCAAACCAATCGAATAGTTCTGAAAATGAATCAGATCCTATTCAACCCGTCACAGATGCTATGGTTCCAGAAGAACCATTTCCTAGACGAGTTACTACTCGACCTTCTTCTAATATATTCCTTTCTAATGAACAAGCCATCAATGCTCAACCGAGACCAGTTCAACGTCTTCATTATAACATTGTAGGTACCATTGGAGTCGTCACCCGACAACAAGCTCAAAATTCCCAACAAGAACCAAACCATAACGATGGATCGGCTCCATTCATTTTGAAAAACCCCAATAAAGGGAATCATGCTCCTACTGTTCAACCTAAACCCCCTTACAATATTAATGAGCAATTGTCCAATACTACGGCCATAATTTCCCTTTTGGATTTATTAAGATCCTCTCCCACCCATAGGGATGAGTTGATGCTTACATTGAGCCAAATGATGGTACCTCAAAACATTCAACCTCAAGCTATGGCCAATACTATCATCACTCGAGAGATTGATTGTATTGACTTCCGGGATAAAGATATCCCACAACACAGTTTACATAAGGATAATCCCTTATACATTATCGCTCTAATTGGAGATGTAGCTGTCAAAAGAGTTTTGATTGATAATGGCTCATCTCTAAACATTTGCACTTTTGACTTCTACCAACGATTTGGCTTTAGAAGTGATGAAATGAAGAAAACCGATATGATTATCAAAGCTTTTAATGACGAAACACAAGAAACGTGTGGAGTTATTACCCTCCCATTGCAAGTTGGTCCTAGAACCCTAGAAACAACCGTGTTTATTGTACATTGCCCAACATCGTACAATATACTTTTGGGTCGCCCTTGGATCAACGCCATGCGAGCGGTCCCATCAACCTTACACCAATGTGTTAAATTTGAGTTTAAAAATCAGTTGGTCACTATCCATGGTGACCCTAGACCTTTTGATATGTGTGCTTTTGCGGAACCCGTTGGAGTGCAATTTTGCCCTGCTCTGTCGTCCACACATCCTAGTTCTTATTTTTCATCTAAAACTGTGAAACACACACCCATAACTTCACCTATTTCCCCTCCATTAATTTCATCCTCCTATATAGATCGACAACCCTCTAAACAAATCATTTTAGAACCTCAAAAAGATCTTAAATCTACAACCAATCCTTCAAGTTCTATCCCTATAAATTCAAAACCTATAGACACATCTATCATTCCTCCCACATCTAAAGATATAGGTAATAAGCCTTCTACATCTTATGCCCTTTCTGATGAACTTTTACCAGATTTATCCACAACCTTAATATCAGAAAAAACAAATGCTTTCATGCAAGATTCAATTCTTTTAAATAAATTGCCGCCATCTCCTCGTACTTTGGGCCTCCCACAACCTATGGGAAGTACTTACCAAGTCGGGAGTTGTGCCTTCATTTATAAAGGATATGACCTGGGGAAGAATCCCTCGAAATATCAAAACTCATCATGAAGGATATGCTCGGTGTTATTTTACCAATGATTATATTAAAGCTAAACCCATGATGCTTAAAATGGGATATAAAGGGAAAGGCTTGGGACCTTTCCAAAATGGCATGAAAGAACCTTTCGAGGTAGAACCGTGGCCTCGCCCGTTGTGGTGTGGGCCTATTTCCTAGTAAGGGTCAACCCTTTCCTTTTGACGATGATGATCACGTCATATGTTATCAAGATTATTTGGATAGGCATGTTGATTTGCCTCTTAAAAATCAGTCGTTTTCATGCAACATGCTATCCATAGCTTACCCCGAAATGATTGTCGACCCCGATGAAGAGTTGGAAGGAGATATCTTCCATGATGTCTCTGTTGAAGAGATGTTACACAATGGATTTTATTTTGATGGTTCTATACCAACTATAGCCCAACTTGAGGCCACTAATCCTCAAAATGAATTATCTAAATTAACCTTACAAGAATTACAAGAATTGGGCGTTTCACCCGCCCCACCTAATTTTGAAAGAGATCTACACATGGAGGTAGAAAACGTCATTAAAATTAACATTGGAACTGAGGATAATCCTCACATAATCAATATTGGATCAGAATTAAGTCAAGAAAAACAAGAACAATACATTGCATTTCTTAAAGAGTATGAAGATGTCTTCGCTTGGACATATGAAGATATGCCAGGTCTAGACCCTTCCGTAGTCATGCATCATCTAGTGGTCCATCCGGATGCTAAACCTGTTAAACAAAAACTTAGAAAAATGCATCCCAAAGTGGCTCTGCTAGTCAAAGGGGAGTTAGAAAAACTCCTGAATGTTATCTTTATACAAGCTATTGATTATGCGGAATGGATCTCAAATGTAGTTCCAATCACCAAGAAAGAAGCTACCAAAGTTAGGGTTTGCACAGATTTTAGAGATATTAACGCCGCATGCCCTAAAGATGACTTTCCTCTTCCAAACATGGATCAAATCATTGACTTTACTGTCGGGAGTGGGATGATGTCCTTAATGGATGGATTCTCTGGTTATAATCAGATCAGGATAGCTCCTGAAGATCAAGCTAAAATAGCCTTTATTACCCCCTGGGGTACCTTTTGTCTGGAAAGTGATGCCATTTGGCTTAAAGAACGCAGGTGCAACTTATCAACGAGCTATGACCTATATTTTTCATGATATGATGCATGATATCCTACATGATTATGTAGATGATATTATAGCTCGCTCTATTATTGAAGATAATCATTTAGATGATTTGAGAAAAGTTTTTAATCGATTACGAGAATATCTTATTCGATTAAATCCAACAAAATGTATATTCGGAGTTAAGTCCGGTAAATTGTTGGGGGTTTTAGTTTCTTTACGTGGTATTGAAATCGACCCTCTCAAGATTGCGGCCATCACTGATATGCCCGCACCTACTAATATATCTGAGTTACGAAGTTTACAAGGTAAGCTTCAAGCTATCCGTCGCTTCATTGATAAGCTGGCGGACAAAACTGGTCCCTTTCTTAAACTCCTTAAAAAGGATGTCCCTTTTAAATGGGACACAGAATGTAGAGAAGCTTTTGACCTTCTCAAACAATACCTCCTTAATCCACCTGTGCTTTCACCACCTAAACCTGATCGCCCATTCCTCCTATATATTTTAGCTTCAGATTCTCCCTTAGGAGCTATGTTAGCTCAACTTGATGATGAAAAGCGAGAACGTGCTAATTATTACATTAGTCGAACTTTCATTAGTTATGAAACCTGCTACACAGCATTAGAAAAACTATGTCTAGCAATCGTGTTTGCTACGCAAAAATTACGACACTATATGCTTAGTCAAAAAACTTATGTCATTGCTAAATACGATCCCTTGAGGTATCTCATGAGTCGACCTTATTTATCGGGTCGCACAACCAAGTGGGTTCTTGCTCTAAGCGAGTTTGATCTCACATTCATAGGACAAAAGTCTGTTAAGGGTCAAATCATAGCAGATCAATTAGCTGCTGCACCCTTAGAATCTACTCATCCCCTTATCATCGAGTTTCCAGATGAATGCCTTCAATTAGAGGTAGACCATATTGAACAATGGTCCTTATACTTTGACGGAGCCCGATGCATGAGTGGGGCTAGTGCGGGTATTATTTTAATATCCCCACAAAAACATCTTATTCCTCTGTCCTTCAAATTGACATTTGCTTGCACCAACAATACTATCGAGTATGAAGCTCTAATCCTTGGATTACGAGCTGCCCTAGCGCTCAAAATTAAACACCTTTTAGTTTTTGGTGATTCCCAACTGGTTATAAACCAAATTAATGAAGTTTATCAAACCAGAGATGATAAACTGCGCCCATATAAGGCCTATGTTTTACAATTAATGTCTCTATTTGATCAAGTTACCTTGGAAGCTATTCCTCGAACTAGCAACCGTGCAGCTGATGCTATGGCCGCAACTGCATCTCTCCTGCCCTTGGAGTTAGATGACGAATATGCCACTATCATTATTCGTCGACTCTAGGAACCCGCTTCAAATAAGTCATGCTTAGAGCCTTTGGATGTGTTTCTAATCAATGAAACTACTCCTGAACCTTGGTATACAGACATATTTGATTTTCTCCAAAATGGGACTTTCCCTGCCAATTCTAATAGAAACCAGCATCGGTTATTACGTCGACGAGCAAGTCGATTTGTAATAATTGGCAATACTTTATATAGGAGATCTTTTGAAGGTATCCTATTAAGATGTTTAAACTTAGAAGAGTCTAAATCAGCCTTGAGTGAAGCCCACGATGGATCTTGTGGAGGACACTTTAGTGGTAGTGTCATTGCTAAAAAGCTCCTTCGGATAGGATACTTTTGGCCTACCATGGAAACGGATGCACATGAGTATGTGCGCCATTGCGACAAGTGCCAGAAACATGCCGACCTTGTCCATGCGCTCGCCCAAGAGCTGTAGGCTATTTCATCTCCTTGGCCCTTTTCCAAATGGGGTTTAGATATTATTGGCAAAATCAATCCTGTGTCATCTGATGGACACAAGTTCATCATAAATGCCACTGAGTATTTCACGAAGTGGGTCGAAGCTATGCCTTTAGCTTCCTGCACCGGCACACAAGTCTCTAAATTTATTTTTAATCAAATCATTTGTAGGTTCGGAATTCCTGCAAATCTCATCTCCGACAATGGAACTTGTTTCAAAAATAAAGATGTTAAAAAATTATGTCAAAAATATAAGATTCAACATCGCTGGTCCACTCCCTATTATCCTCAGGGTAATGGTCAAGCGTAAGCATCTAACAAAACCTTAATCAAAATTCTCAAAATATTGGTCAATAAAACTGGCCGTGGATCGGCACATTCAATTATACCCAGCCTTGTGGGCCTATCGAACTAGTGTTCGAACCCCCACGGGAACTTCACCATTTGTTTTGGTTTATGGTGCTGAAGCAGTTTTTCCATTTGAATTGGAAGTTCCTTCTTTGGCTCTGCTACTTCAAGATACCGAAGTAGGAGATGAATATCGAGCTGGAAGACTCGATCCACTGGAACTCCTAGATGAAAAATGCATCAATGCTTTGGAGCATCTCCGTGCTTACCAAAACAAGCTTAAAAGATCATATGCTAAGAAAGTTCGTCATCGATCCTTTGAGATCGGCGACCTTGTTTTAAAAGAAAATAAAAAAATACAAATGCAACTAAGGACCTTAAAGGTAAATTTGAGCCCAACCGGCTTGGACCATACATTATTACTCGCTAAATTTGAATCAGGAGCATACAAATTATCTACCTTAGATGGTAAAGAACTTAAAGAACCCATGAATATTTTGCATCTTAAACGTTACTATGCATAAATTTGGTCATTTCATCCATGTATATATTTGGTCAAAATCACTATCTTGTATTTCTTTCAAATTTATAAATTCAAAAAAAAAAAAAAAAAACATCAAAAACATTCATAATCATCAAAAAAATCTTCAAAACTATTTGTTGCATTTATTTATGGCACTTGTTAAATTTTTTTGCTCAAAAACAAAAATAAAACCAAAAATCAAAATAATGATAAAAATATAAAAACAACAATATGCTTGACTCTTTCGAAACCAAAACAATATAAAGAAGAAAGAGAGAGTCAACATTCTCAAAACTTCTCAAAAATCATTTATATATATTTTTCTTACAAATGTTGCAGTTATATGTTTCAAATTATTTTTGGATAAATTAGCATTTATTTGGAATCCCTCACTTGCACACTCACAAAAATAAATATCTTGATTTTATCTGGCATGATTACTAATCTCTCTTATATCAAAGTCCACAAAATTCAATTAAATAAAGTTTGAGCATAGAGAATTGATCTTGTTATTTACTTAAACCAAGCACATCTTTTCACAATAAAATGATTATATTTGTAATTTCCATGTTTTGCTACATAGTAGAAGTGATTTCTTGAGCGAAAAGTTTCCCCTGCTATCCTATCATGCACATGGTCTAGAATCTTTGAGAATTGGCAAAAGGACAAGCTCACCCCTACCCAGAATAAAAATCCCTTGCTCTACAGCCAATCCGAGCAAGTATCCCTAGCAAAGAAAAAGAAAAGAAAAGTTCAAAAAAAAAGAGAAAAGAAAAATGTTATTTTTCAAGCACTATCTCAAAAATCAAGCAAAAAAAATACAAAAAGAAAAAGAAGCAAAGTTCAAAAGAAAAGCAAAAGAAAGCAAAAGCAAGAAAGCAATAAAATCCCTTTCCCTACCCTTTGAAAAGAAAAGAAGGGTTGATGAGCTTGAATCCCTGGAATTCTCAATTATTCGAAAACCGTGAGGTAAGCCCCATAACAGGTGGTTTGTGCCCAACCCGCTTGGCCTTGGGTAACTCCTAGCGTGGTGATATGTCCGTCACATTAGCGACCTTCTTTTGTACTGGACCTATGTCTTGCTTATGGATTAGCTAGCTCTTGATAATCCGACCTACATAGTAGTCTAGTATGGTTATATGCATCTACATCATGGTTAATGAACACTTATTTGGTTTCTTCAAATCACTTGTATCATAGTATCTTGCTCAAAACTGGTAAATGCACAAAGCAATTGCACACACATTTGTATTTGAGAGATTTTGTGTATCATTATGATAAATCAAGATCGGAAATGAATTCACATATGCACATGGGATTCCTTATAAATCTAACTTTTGTCTTCAAAATACTTTGAAATATTATTTTTGCAACTTGTTTGGAATAAATCAAGTACAGTTGTTTACCATAAAGACAACTATATAATAGAAAAATCAAAAATTTCTTTCAAAATATACACTCAAAACATATATATCCAGTTGACTTTCGCGACGATGGTATAGTTCCAAAACCAAAATTGGAATTTTATGCCTAGCGCAAGTCCTCATTTTCATATTTTTCTGTTTATCAAAAATCAACCATGCAATAAAACTATCTTTTTTTTGGATTTTCGCGATGATGGTATAAGTCTATACCTACATATTCTATGCCTAGCGCAAACCATTGTAACAATTTTTATTCCCCATTTATTAAAAATCATGAAAAACATATGACTTAATTCATTATGTTACACAAATTATGCTTTTAAAAAGCAAACACATTTTCATTATTTCATGTCATTATGTTAACCTTCAATTTTGCAATGATGGTATAATTCCTAAAGAATTATCCAAAATTTTATCACACTTAGGAATTTATGCCTAGCAAAAATCATTTTAAACATTATTTCATGCATACTATTTTCATGAAAATCTGAAAACAAACCATCATCATCATCATCACTTTCATCATTGCACCAAAGTCTTAAGACAGCCTCTTAAGCACTCTTTTACTTTTAACAATATTTCTATAAATGGGACTAGCTTGACGACCGAGTGAGCAGCGACTCCATGAAATGGTCTATACTAGCGACAATGTCCTTTGAAATTATTGTTAGAAGTCTCTCTTTTATTTTTTATCACATTTCATCACAAACAATCAATTTGTTACATCAGATTATTTCATTTAAAATATTATAGCATGACATCAAAGTTATAAATTTTCAAAATGACATAATTTCATGAATCCTCAATCCAATTATCAAATTAATTTCATCATAAGCATACACATAATACAAGTCATATGATCAAAAACATATCATATATATGTCAACAATATATATACATCATCAAAACTGGATTGGTATGCCACAATCTGTACCTCGGCATACTCAATCCTCTATCAACAAAAAAATAAAAATACAATGTCAGTCTGTACAAAGCTGTGCAGCCCTCTAGCCTCGAGAGCCCCTCGAGCTCTTCGCCTCATCTCCTCCCCCGCCCTGAGGTGGACGAGGTGGCCCCATCGCAGTCTGAGTAGTCCTAGTCCTCGACCGGGACGTGGTCCTCGACGACCCGATCCTGATCGGATCTGCAATGTTGGCTGGCAGGGGTAGTCTATCCGCCTCCGGCACCAACCGATAATACAATGTCCGGTAGAATGTAAGTTGGGCAATAGCCCGTGTCAGCTCCCGCAGCTCGCCCCTCCGCCCGTGCCCCGAGGCATGCAATCTCATCCTCGTAGCCGTGCCACCTCAGCTCGATGGCGTGCAGCCTCATCCCGTAGAGTCCGCACCCGTGCCTCGGAGACGATCTCTCTCCACCCGGAGAGTAGCCATCTCGCTACTCTCTCCCGTGTCAATGCCCTTGCCCTTATCGGGCGATGGTGGCCTCTCCATCTATGGAGATGGGGGTCTCGCCTCCCTCCTCTCCCTCTCGTCGTGGCCTCTCCCGTGCCTCGTGGCCTCCTCGGCTCTCTCCCACCGTGACCCCGGGCCGCCTCCATCGCTGCCTGGCATCGCCTCCCTATCCGATGCACAACCGCATGAATCGGACCCTGTGCCCTCGTCATCCGAGGAGGGCGGATGCCTGCATACCAGGCATCATAGCCATCGGCTACCCCTATGTCGTCACCATCCACCGGCTGGATGGGGGCATCGTCCGCGTCCCGGCTCTAGAATCGCTGCATGTATGGCGCCCCGCTAACTGTGGTATTATCCTGGATAGTCCGAGAAAACTCATAATCCCTCAGAGATGGGATCCCTTGCTGCAGACCGAACTATCGCAAAACTCGGTCATAGCGGTGGAGCTCCACCTCTCCCCTCTCCATCCGCAGCCAGCAAACTCGCCCCGACGCGAGCCAACTCCTCGTCCATCCTCGGCCCACCCCGGATGCTCCCTCCATGGCCTCCAGGTGATCTGGTCTGGGACTAAGTCATCCAATAGTCTCCGGGACATAGGGAGGTCGATCCGCCGCTGTGACCCTCTCTGGAGCCACCAGTAGAAGACTCGGGGCCTCTCCCCGTCTACCCCTGTCAGAGGAAGCCCTATCGGCCTTCGCACTGCAATGTGCTCCCAACACCAAACCTGTAGGAGCGATGTCATCACCAGACATCGGCCGCCCTTGTACACGACCCCATATAGGATCCTGTACAATCGGCATAGTACAAAACTGCCCCAAGAGAACCTGTACCCGTGGTCCCGCATGTCGCAGATCACATCTGCAAGCATCCACGACACCCTGCACCCGCTCTGGTGGCACAGCAAAAGTCCACCAACCACTCCCGCTAGCACTCGTGTGAGTCTAGATGCCCCAGGAATCTGGCGTAGTGCCTCGATATTAACTTCGCCCTTCTCCAGGGCGAAGCTCGGGTCACCACACAGTCGTCCCATAGCGTGGCCCTGATTGGCCGTAGGAGTGATCAAGCGTCCTTGTATGGGGATTCTTAGAATCCTCCATACATCCTCTAGAGTGGGAGTCATCTCCCCTGTCGATAGCCAGAAACATGAGGAACCCGGATACCATCTCTCTGCTAGGGCTGTTAGTAGCCCCATATCTGTGGACACCTGTGGCATCTCTGCCACATGCTGCAAGCCGGCTCGTGCCAGTCGATCTCGCTCCGCCTGTGTGAGAGCGGCCAAGTCATCCCTCAAACCTCCATACTTCCATTCCCTGCTCTTTAGCAAACCTCTCTCGCAAACATAAACAACAAAACAACAAACAATCATTAATAAACAAATCAAGTAATTAATAATGCAAGTTAAAATTCAATTTTATGCAATTGATGATATCGCCCACTATTGGACGATATCGTCCCAAATTTGAGCAGAATCGTCTCCGATTTTGCAAGCCGAAATCGTCTCTAATTTGACGAAATCGTCCCCCTTTTGCCGTTGACGAAATTGAGACGATTTCGTCCCGACGACGTCGACTGCCCAAAAATGGCCGCGATGCTCAAAATTCATCTAAAAATTACCTACAAAGCATGTAAAATTAAATTAAAGCATTCTAGTTAAGTCTAGACTCTTACCCGTAGACCGCGTCGGACCTCTGTCGATCTGTGCGTCGTCTCCACCATTTTTGCTTCAGATCTCTAAAAAACAAAAAAATGAATTAGGGTTTTACCCTATTTTTCTTAATTTTATTCAAAAATAATTTTTTTGCTTTTTCGCGTTTTTACCTCAAACGTTCGATTTGGGTAAAAACACGGAGGGGGCACCATAGTCAGCTGTCGTACGATTCGACCAAGAATCGTCGCCTAAAAATGGGAATAATTTTTGCTTTCTCGTAGATCGAGAAGAACTCATCTTTAACGCATTTTCTTCGAAAAATTCGCTAAAGAGGGGGCAAAATGTAGCACCCTAAAATTGGCGCAGTGAAATTGTCATAATTACATTCACCTTAGTAAATAATTTAAAATTCAAATTTAACCTCCCAAACCGCCCGTTAACCGTCGGGTAATCCGTTTCCCCCTTTCTATGCCATTTTTAGAGGTTGTTTTGACCGTTTGACGATATCGTCGCCGATAAGACGATATCGTCCCAGATCTGACGATTTCGTCTGGGCTAGGACGTCTAGATGATCTTGTCGCAAAACTGATTTTGCAAAGTTAGCTTCTGTTCCAACGGGCCTCTAATCCAAGCGAAGCGTGTCTACGCCGTTAGAGACTCCTCCCCATTGGAGATCTCCCAAATAGGGATGATCTCCAACCTCCTAACTACTCCCCTAAGCTTATTTAATCCTTAGGATCTTCCCCTCCCAACCCCCGGCTGAATTTCCTCGTAAATTGATTTTGCATGCATTAGAATACCTAGAACATTATTTTGCCTCTCGTTATTTTGAAGTTTTCTTGCAGGGACCTCATTGATCTTCAGCTGGAGCAAGCTCATATCATCGCAGACGATCTCGTTCAAATCTCGGATGATCCTGTCGTAATTCGAGACGATTTCATCATTTCCAGACGATTTCGACTGTAATCTACATTGGGGGCAATCAGTGCCCAGAGTTTGCGCTTTCTTTTATTCCTTTCATTGTTTTACTCTGCATTTTAGTTAATTTATCCTTATTGCTTACTATTTTGCATTTGGAGTTCACCCATATAACTTAACTTGCATGATAAGATCAGAATTTATCATTAGAACATCGTAATTTGTTTGAATTTCTGTTCATAATTGTTTTCCAGTGTTCATACTGTCATTTTCTGTTGTTTCCCCGTTAGCACAAGTAGTATTCTCTCGTATTTTGCATCTCGTTCTTCCGTTTGTGTGTCTCGATGAATTCGTCGGATCTCGGACGATCTTGTCCGATCTCGGACGATTCTCGTCGAATTCCGCACGATCCCGATCGCTTCAAACATCGAATCTCCATCGGACATCCGGTACGTATTCTTCTTATTCTTCCTTAATTGCTCTATTTTTTTGTCTTAAATTTGTTCTCTCGTATTCATTAAATCTGCATTTTCATATAGATTAATTTAGACTCATTTGGCCAAACCTAGGATATGAATGCTTAAAGTTAAAAACGAACACATAAAAACACATTCCAAACCTAGGCGTGAAATTGGAAACTGCCATTAAATGTTTCCTGGTGAACCCACCATCCGTCGAAAAATCATCAAAATACACCTCCCTTGAGAGGCGGGACCTTCGCAAAGTCCTCTCAGTCCGAGGTACCGCGACATCCTTTTCCCATCCCCCTTCCAGGCACGGATCCTATAGCCTGAAGGTAAGGATGCGAAAAATTTGGAGCGATACAATAATGATGATGTGTAATCTTGAGGTTGCTCAAATCTAGAGTTGTTGGAGGTGAGATTGTGTCACCCATGCTAGAGATTTTTTATAGAGATATCTTGCTATTAATGTTTTCAAATTCATGGGTGCTCCTTTAGAGGTCTAATTATGGTCTCATAAATGTTGTACATATTCCCAAATAAGAGATCATACATCGAGGAGGATTGTGCACCTCTACATAACCTATGATGTTTAGGGTAGCAGTAGTAACACCAATTAGGAGGGTGGGGGTTAGCGGTCCTCCATGCAGGGGTTTGGGGGTGAGATCCCCTAAATAAAAACTTTCCTTCCTAATTTTTTGGGGTATAGTTGAATGTAGTTCAATTAAAATTTGGTTATATCCCTGATTTGGTTAGATTCCATCATGACAATCTTTCTCTTTTGCTTTATCCCATTGTTTTGATTATCACTATGGGCTATACACATCTGGTCACTTGGTATAGTCAAGCATCCCTAGGCCAAAATTTAATTCTAGTTTTGATTTACTAAGGATCCTCATGGTCTTCACTAGGATTTTGGTTGTATTTTTTATTGTTAGCTTCTACCTATGGGTCTAGTTATCCGACCCTTATGCTTGTATTTATTTATGCTCATCTCTAGGGGTTCAATTTGTCCAATTTTTGCTTTTACTTCTATATAGTCGATCAACCTAGTATTCTACTAGAACTAGCCTTTCAAAAATGGCCAAAGGGACTTACTCCATCCAAGTGCAGTGATAATTCACTACAATAGCTTCAATGTATGTGATATGGTCTTTCGTTGACTCCAACCCTGCAAATAATCATCTGTGCAACTTCATGCTTATCAAAAATTGGTAGCATAATTTTATGGATTCTTCTAGAAGATTGTGTTACCACCTTCTTCCAAAATCTTTCTAGTCTTTCATGCATCTTGTCTCAAGAAGGTACTCGATAATCACATTCAAGTCCAATCAACACTCCCTGAGTTAGATGATGAAGGCTCAATCATCTTGGATCCTGAAAATATTTTGGACCAAATAACCCACAGTCTCTATAATCACACCATCACTAATTTTTTGGTCCAATGGCAAGGTTTATAACTATAAAATGCCACATGGGAGCCTCTTCAGTAGTTATAGTAGTAGTTTTGTTATCTCCAGCTTTGAGGATAAATCTTTCTGAATGGGAATGGCATGTTAGGACCCTATTCTAACCTTACTATGTATTTACCCCCTTCCTAAAATGAGGATCCCATATTAAAGATATTATGTAATATTTTGTAATGTGTGTGTGGTATTTGAGATGCCTAGACAAGTGGGACTATTTAATATAATTGTTATAAATAATGTAACTACTTGTTTGATAGAATATTCTAGCTCAGGTGGCCACTTGCATGTTAAGCCAACCCTTGAGAATTATAGTTATGGTTATAAAGAGTCTTTAAAAAGGTAAGGGGCATAGATTAAGGTATATAATATATTATTGTATTGAAGCTCTACTTCTAAGGAGGTTGCCCCCTCAAAGAGTCTTGCAATTTTGTAATGTGTTCTTGCTTTCTACAATATAATATGTTGCATTTCCATTTCATATTGCAATATTGTTAATTCAATATCATTTTTGTTATTATTGCAATATTATGTGCATGTGATTTTATTTTACTACAAGGTTCATAACATGTGACCACCCCTTAAAGTGATAATCTTGATAATCTAGTTTTCAATATCTTCTACTGGTTTTAGCTTATTATTTTACCTCTAAAATGCTTTGTGGAACCAAAACATACCAAAATGTTATTTCAAAAAACTTTCTCTATATTTGTACATCTATTTTTACCCCTCTACCTATGCATGACTAATTCACTCTAGAAGGTGAGTGAATTGATATGATATGCTAGCTCATTGTTCCTATGAATCAATCACTTCTTTCTTGGTAGCATTTCAGTTATGTAAGTCAATTGCTTCCTCTTGAGTAAATTAGTCTTTTTGTCCTTTCTTATACAAATTAGGGTTTTGAAGGCTTTTATCGATTGATTCTAAAAAAAATTGTAACTCTCCAAAACAAAAGAATCTCAAGGTACTAACTTGTTACTACAACAACCTATGAATTCCCTATATTTTTTAAGGGTCTTATCCATACCCCTAATATTTCAATTTATCATGTTGATTATAAATTTTTGTTTTTACTTGCAGGCTTAGCCCCACTTCTTATTAAAATTTGAAATTTTTTATTTTGTTTCTTCGTATCAATATCCCTCTGAGTTTCTTTTTCTCTTTATTTTTGCTTATTTGGTCTTCCTCTCCTTTTTTCATTCCCATAGACACTTTAACCTTCATCAATCTCTTCAAAAAATTTATACTTTTTTATCTAGGCACGTGACCTTTTTGCAACATGGGTTTATGCTAAAAATGCTTTAAATATATTTTTTAAATCTCATGACTCTATTTTAATCCATTCAAAAAATGTTGGAAAGATTAGAGAGAACACAAATTTTCATGCCCAGTATATCATAAACTAATTTGTCTACACATTTATGGAAAAAATGCTTTAGAGACCTTAAAATGTAAAATAAATTACTTAATAAAAATAGTAATTTTCTATTTTTCAATTTTTGTAGCCAAAATGCATCTCTAGCTATGTTGAAACATCATTAAAAGACAAGATAGAAAAGGACAAGTTACATGTATGTAATTTTCATTTAATATGCACTTCGTAACTCATGGAAGGTGAATCACCACATTTCCATATGGGTGACCTTCTAACTCATGGAAGATGAACCACCACATTTCACCTTCCATATCCAATATAATAGATTTCCAATACATCAATTCTTGTATAAAGAGAGATGCACCCCTAACTAGAAAAGGCATGAGTAATGGATGTAATGTTATAGCCTCACATGGAGTGTGGGCTGAAAGCAAGTGCAAGGAAGCATGATCAAGAAGCAAGAAATATAAAGCAAAGTGCAATCAAGGGATAAGTGCCACTTCTTGTTCCAGATCATAGGAGAAGATTTAAAATATTCAGGTGAAGTAAATCTAGGTAACATGGAAAGAAAGTCATTTTTTAAGTCCTTATTGAAAGTAAGGATGACATAGTTGGAAGTATGGATGCCCTAGTTATCAATAAGAGGAAGAGAGAATATATGGAAAACCTTGTCCAGGTAGTAAATACTACATTAGAAGTGATTATCAAGGATAATATGATTGAGCATGATATAATGGTTCTTAAAACCATAAGGTTAATATTTGTCTTCCATGGATACTAGCCATGCTTTTATGAGATTCAAAATTGGATCAAGTGGAAGTGGGGATTGAATTCAATTTACTCCATCATTTTTCTTCTAAAAGGATTTTTCCTCATTATTTTTTATTGTTCATCAATAAGAGATAAAATAGTGTATGGAGGCCCTTGGTTTAGGAGAAAATATGCATTATATTTAAGACCTTGGAGTGTGATTTTTTTGTGGATATGGAGACTATTAAAATGTGCATAAAATATAGAAGGAACTAAAGGTGCAAATAAGGGAAGGCAAATTTTAAAGCAAAGGAAGACAAGGAGATAAATTTTAAAGCAAATGAGGTGAAGGAGCTCAAGCTTAATCCAGGTAAATCATCTTTACTTTCCTCAAGTAGCATAAAATCATCTTCTTACAATAAAAATGAAAGTAGTACAAATTGTATTCATTACACTTTAGGGTTTCAAGATTAGTACAATAAAGAAAATCATATGAAGGATATCCAAGGAATTTGAGGGTTTCCATGCCAATATAAGAAAGTAATGACTATGGAGGATCACCTATGCACGTTAGGATTTTCAGGGCAACATAAATCTTTAGAAGATAAGTCTCATCATGAATAATATGAAAAAAATAGAAGATATTGATGAATATGAGAGTGTTGGTGGAAATTAAAAAAAGAGAGGAAGATCATCAAAGCATGAACAAAGAGAAAAAAATAGATATTGATTTAGGAAGCCAAATAAAAATATTGTAGGTGTTAACAAGTGGGCCTAAGCCCACTAATAAAAATAAAAAGTGTTGATGATGAAAATGATATCATAGGATATTAGGGGTATGAATAAGACCCCTAAAAAAATAGTTATTAAGGAATTAATAAGTCATATATGGCTTCTATTGGGGGCCATTCCCATCAAAATACCAAAATATTACATTTGCTCCACTTTTTATCACAATTATTTCATTTCTTTTTTCTCTTAAAAATATTCTTCAACTTCCTCGAAGTGTTATGTTTCCACAATTAGCTTCTTGACATCATTTTTATTAAGACATAAAATATCACTTGGTCAGTTGCCTTCTAAAATTTGGATTTCATTGGGATGTAGATCAACACCATAATTCACTAATTTATCTACTAACTAATTTCCTTCTCTATAAATATACTCATACTGCTTGGAGATTGCCTCTAGTAATAGATGATGAGCATCAACAATAATATTATTTTTTATCCGAGTCTCCACATTCATTTATTTTAATAGCATTGATGATAATTTAGGAGTCCCTATCAATTGAAATTATTTCCATTTTTTTTCTACTACAATTTTAATCCCTATAAGAAGTGCCCTATCCTCTGCATAGTTGTTAGTTGAAGTTCCATATGATTATAAATAAGCGAGGATAATTTTGCATTCACTGTTTCTAAAAACACCATCTCCACTAGCTTTTTTTGGATTTCCTTTAGAAGTGCCATCAAAATTAATTTTGATAAACCCAATTTCTAGACATTTCCATTTTACCATAGATCAAAGTAGATCATTTGTTTTAATTTCGTTGTCACAAATGAATATTCCATGTATATTCAAATTCTATATCCAAGTTGTTAGAACCTCTTTTCTGCAATTGAGACTTCCCATGACGAGCACTATATTTGTAGACATTCTATAATAGAGGTAATAATATGGTTTCAAAATTGGGCATAATTTTGAGATTTATTTGTAAAATTTTGTTATTCCTTTCAAGCCATAAATTCCAAAAAATAATGGTAGGGCCAATCCTCCAAAAAATACATAATTATTTAGGTTTAAAATAATTTATCCAGCATTTTATCAACTCTTTCAATGTTGACGGAGCTACCCAATATAATTTTGTATTTTTTAAAAATAACCCCAAATGGTGTGAGAAAATGGACAATGAAGAAGTAAATGGTTTGATGTTTCTAAATACTTCTCACACAAGGCAAATCTGAAGGGTCCATAATATCCTCTTCTTTGTAGAATATTTCATGTAAGAATATTTCTTTGAACTACTAACCAAAGGAATGTTGAGGCTTTAGGGAGAGCCTTAAATAACCAAACATTCTTCCAAGGAGAATATTTGGAAGAAGAAATTTTTGATTGCTCTCAATTCTCATATCTCAACTTAACCAAGTATCCACCATCCTTTGGTAAATTCCAAAACAAATTATCCTTTCATGTAAAAATCGACAAATGAAACTCTTGAAGCATCTTTTGAAGTTAATCTACAATTTTTTTGAGTTCCTCTCCTTCAACTAAGTTATTGAAAGAAATCCATGATTTGGAGTTGTTGCTTATATTAATATAATCTTTGACATTTGGACCTTTACAAGCTAGGCATGCTTGAGCCAATGGTTACCATTTTGAGTCGGAGATAAGAGGATAATATTTCAACCAAGCATCAAACCAAATATTTGCATAACACCCCTCATTGATTGACCATCTAATATGTTTCTTTATTAATTGCAAACTATTTGATATGAATCTCCATGTTGACAATCCATTGGGTAGAGTTTTCCTAAATTTCATTGCAACAAAAGAACCTATATATTTTTGAAGTAATATTTCTGCATAGTTCTTTTATTGATATTTGAATTATCTCCACCCAATATTTGCTCCTAATTCTAAATTTATAAGTTTACAATTCTGCAAGCCTTTTCCTCCAACATTATTTCCTTTACAAACCCTATCCCACTTACAAAGAGGAAACCTAAAATTTTCTCACCACCTTTTCATATAAAGTCTTTGAATTTTATCAATTTCTAATGTAATACCTATTGACAGTCTTGAAAGTGACATAATATAAATATGAATGGATTGCAATGTAGTCTTTATGATTCGTAGCCTTCCTGCCATAGTTAAGAACTTACCTTTCCAACCTGCCAAGAAAGCTTTCATTTTATCCAAAAAAGATATCCAAAGATCTTTTTTATTACCTTTATCATACAAAGGAATACCCAGGTCGATTGATGGAAAATTTTCAATTTTAAACCCTAAAATATTCACAATATTTTGTTGTAAATCTAGGGCAGTATTAATAAAAAATCTTAGATTTTGTAGTATTTACAAACTGTCAAGTAGCCTTATCATAGCATAATAATATTGATTTTAACTCCATGGCCTCATTTACTAAGGGATGGCCCAAAATAAAAGTATCATCAACAAATTGGAGATGAGATTCAAAGGGACCATTTTTTGCAACTTGAATACCCTTGATTTTTCCTTCCATTTTTACCTTTGAAAAGGCTCTCCCTAATGCTTCCGCCAGAATAATGAATAGATAAGGAGAAAGTGGATCACCTTGATGAAGTCCACAAGATGAATTAAAGTACTTAGTAGGAGAAACATTGATCAAAATAGAAAATTTTGCAATGCTACAACAACATGTAAAAAATTCCAAGAAACCCTCTCATATGCTCAAAGCCAAATTTTCTAAGAATAGAATGTAGAAAATTCTAGGAAACCCTCTCATATGCTTTGTTCAAGCATACCTAGTTTTTTCATGGAATGAATAGAATGTATGGCCTCTTGTGCAATAAATATACCATCAATAATTTGTTTACCATGAACAAAGCCACCTTGTTCCTTTGAGATAAGACACCCTAGAATGCCCTTTAACCTATTTGCCATAATTTTTGAAATGATATTATAAGTCATATTACAAAGGCTTATTGGACAAAAATTATCAAAATATTTTATGTCATATTTCTTAGGAACCAATGTAATAAAAATATCATTGATCTTACTTATTATAACCTTCCTTTTTTGGGCCTCTTCAATCACAACTAACATATCACTCTTCAATAAATCCCAAAAAAATTAAAATAAAATTGTAGGAAATCCATCATGGCAAGGTGCCTTGTTAGGATGAAAAGAGAAAACTACTTCATGGAGCTCCTCCATAGATATCTTCTTCATCAAGCTTTCATTTTGTCCATGAGTGATAATTGATGTAATATTTTGAAGAACACAAGCTTATACTGAGAGGGGGGTGAACAGTATAAGATAAAACTTTTCACTTTTCAATCCAAATGCAATATTATCCAATATTATCAATTGCAATAATGAAACAATGCACAAATCACCACACACATAAGAGACATAAATTTAATGTGGTTCACCCAATGTGGGCTACATCCATGGAGAAATATTTCTTATAAATTTTCTCAACAAATTTCTTGGGAACCAATTCCCTATTACAATATTTGTGGACCCCAATCCATAGGAGATACCAATCCCATCTCATATGGTTTGTGGACCTCTATCCATAGGAGACACCAATCCCCTCTGCTATGGTTCATGGACCTCTATCCACAGGAGACACCAATCCCCTCTGCTCTGGTTTACTCCAAAGCTTACTCACAACTCTGCTCCAAAGCTTGCTCATAACTCTACTCCAAAAATTGCTCACAACTCTACACAAACCTACTCACAAATCTCCTTCAAAACCTTCTCACAACTCTTCTCCAAAACTTGCTCACAACTCTACACAAACCTACTCAAAACTCTGCACAAACCTGCTCATAACTCTGCACAAACCTACTCATAAATCTGCTCCAAAACCTACTCACAACTCTGCTCAAACCTGCTCACAACTCTACATAAACCTGCTCACAACTCTACTCCAAAACCTACTCATAATCCATGCTCATATCTTTCCCAAAAGTGCTTTCTTCAACTAAAGCAATTCAGACATATTCTACCCAAAATTCTTTTTCTTTCATGAACATATAGAAAATGATATGTACTAACAAATTCCCAATATGTTCTTTACATTATGTCTCTTCCACATGTCTCACAAAATATATTTCTTGTCTAGCATTGGATAAATTTACTCTCTATCTTTACCTTTTTATTTCCAATGACCATGCAATAGATGTAAATACATAAAATAAAAGGCCTCCAAATTTTCACAACAATATTATCAATTTATTTTAACAACTCTCACATAAAATTTCCTTTTTGCCTTTTTACAACTTCAATATTAAAATACTTCCATTTTGCCTTATTACTATCTTTGTAAATAGTCACACATGGTAAAGCTTTTGAAAACAAAATATCTACTTATGCCTCCCACTCTATAAAGTCAACAATAATGTCACAAAAGAAATTATCTCTTTGTACCTTATTGGCTGCCAACATCAAAGTGAAACTTCCTCTTTCAAAATATTTATTGCCACTTCTTACAAAAGGAAATTCATGCATGAGACTCAAACTTGGGTCTCTCTACTCCAAACCTTATCAATGCAAAGCAAGCCACTCTGGATACACTATCCGTTGAGTAGAATACTTTACCACCTACGATATAAAGTGCCTTCATCAATGTAAACAATCAAATATTATTATACCTATGTTGTCCTTCTTGTCTTCAATTAACAAGTGTCACCCAGATCAACATTTTGCATAGCCTTTCCAAACTTGTTGTCCAACGTCAAACAGAATCATACCTTGAAAATGTAATCAGCTCCTCAACTCGATCAATCTAAAACTTTAAACCTCTTATGCACAAATGTAGTTCATGGTGGCTCTATCTTCAACTTCACTGATCTGGTAGGTAAAATATAGCTATAAATATCTTCTTTCGCTTGCTTGATTGCTCACCACCATAACAATTGTCATTCAACTTATCACCCACTATGTTCTTCTTCTTTTTACCGCATGTGATGCAACATAACATTTTATTTCAATCATTTGTGCTATCCTCACTAGATGGTGCTTTCAAAACTCACTTTCCTCAACCTTTTGACTATCCAATTCGCTGATGCGCTAGATAACTGGGTACTTCATCTACTATCTTCAAAACCTTTTATATTGCTTTTGACGTCCAATAAATTTCACTTCAATCTACACTTTGTCGTCTCAATTCTTCTCTCCTTACACACAACAAGTGTCTTTCACAAATGACAACAAGGAGCTCTCATAAATACAATGAAGGCTTTGATGAATGATGGTAAAAAGACACAATGAATGGCAACAAACTCACTCTCTCAAAAGGGCAACGAATGACAACAAACTCACTCTCTCAAAGGGGCAACGAACAACAGTGAAGGATTTCTCATAAAAAACCATTTGTAGCATGAACTTCAATCTGATATTTATACTCTTTCATGTGGTGCCCTAAGAGGTCGGCCCATATTTATTTGTTTTGAAAACTTTATAATACCTCCATGAATGTTGGTGCCAATTTCCTTTTCAAGAAACTTTGGGTTATAATATTTAAATTAAATATTATAACATTCTTTTAAAACTTTAAATATTTAAATCTTATGTCCCAACCTTTGTCCTTATTTAAAAACCTTTGCCTTGTTTTTTAAATATTTTTATCCCAAGCCTTTAAACCTTCTCTTTATAATATTTAAATTTATTAAATATAATCCTTTACTTTAAAACCCCACTTTTTTTCTTTGTCCAACCTTGTAAACTTCTCATCCTTGAAGAATATTTTTGCCTTGAATACCATGCACCCTTTGACATCAATGACAACTCAATATTTCCAACAATCTCCCCCTTTGTCATTGATGGCAACCCTACAAAAAAAATCTTCTATTGCAATTGGATTCCAAATCTGCTCCCCTGACAAGCTGCTCCCCCTCACTGAATTCTCCCCCTTTGACATCAATGGCAAAGGGCTCCTTGGGGCTAAAAATAAGACACTTAGCATAACCCCCTCACCACCTCATTTTCTTGAGGTGATCAATTTTGAGATGGGAGTGAAGTTACTCCCAACTTTCCTCTGAGATACTCAAAAGTTTCCTTTGGAAGTGGCTTGGTAAAGATGTCAACAATCTGTTCCTTTGTAGTAATGTATTCCAATTTGACTTGTTGATCAATCACTTGCTCTCTCAAAAAATGATATTTGATTGAAATGTGCTTAGTCCTTGAATGCATCACTAGATTCTTTGAAATATTAATGGCACTTGTATTATCACACAATATGGGGATAGGATGATCATGTTCTATTTTGAAATCACTTAAAGTTTGCTTCATCCATAAAACCTGTGTACAACAAGCAACTACTGCAATGTACTCTACCTCTGTAGTGGATAAGGATATTGATGCTTGTTTCTTGCTTAGCCAAGAGACTAAACAATCTCCAAGAAAGAATGCTCCTCCACTTGTGCTTTTTCTATCATCAACACTGTCTGCCCAATCCACATATGTATATGCAGTGAGTGTGAAATTATTACATTTGGGGTACCATAGTACAAAACTCATAGTTCCTTTCAAATACTTAAATATTCTCTTTACTACCTGTACATGTGTTTCTTTTGGTGCAGCTTGAAATCTTACCACCAATCCGATTGCCTGCATTATATCTGGTCTAGTAGTTGTGACATATAGTAAACTTCCAATCATGGATCTATACAATGTCTGATTTGCTTCAAGAGACTCATCATCTTTACTTAACTTACATCCTGTAACCATGGGGGTACTCATAGGATTGCAATCCTCCATCCTAAACTTTTTCAACATTTCTTTCACATACTTGGTCTGAGAGAGAAATATACCTTTATCTGATTGTGAAATTTGCAACCCAAGAAAGAAAGATAACTCACCAAGCATAGACATCTCAAATTCATTTTGCATACATTTTACAAATTTTTGACACATCTTGTCATTACTACCTCCAAAAATGATATCATCCACATAGACCACTACAATCAACAAGTTATTTCCTTCATTTTTGATGTATAGATTGCTATCAACTATACCTTTTCTAAAACCCTATTCTTGGAGATACTTATCCAATCTTGAGTACCAAGCCCTAGGGGCTTGCTTTAGTCCATAGAGAGCTTTCTTTAATTTGCATACATAGTTCAGCTTATCTGTCAGGCTGAAACCATCTGGTTGCTCTATGTAGACCTCTTCCTCTAAGTAACCATTGAGAAAAGCTGATTTTACATCCATTTGATACACCTTGAAGTTTTTGAAGCTTGAGAAAGCCAAGAACATTCTTATGGCTTCAAGACATGCAATGGGAGCAAATGTTTCTTCAAATTCAATCCCCTCAACTTGTGCGTAGCCTTTGCACACAAGTCTTGCTTTATTTCTGACAACCTGACCATCTTCATTCAACTTATTTCTGTAGACCCATTTGGTGCCAATTACATTCTTGTCTTTTGGATGTGGGACAAGTTCCCAAGTCTCACTCTTTTCTATTTGGTCTAACTCTTCTTCCATTGCTTTAATCCAGTATTTGTCTTCACTTGCTTCATTGAAATCCTTGGGCTCAACTTTAGATAGCAAAGAAAAATTTGCATGTTCACCTATTCCTATTATCTTCCTCCTTGTTTGTCTCTCATCTGGATTCCCAATAATCAATTCTCTCAGATGATTCTTTTGCACATACCTGGATGGTGTCTTAGGTGGTGCCCTTTGTGTCTCATCTTCTTCAGTTTCTTCACCTTCTTCTTCTTTGCAACTTTCTCCTTCTTGATACACAATCTCTTGAGTTGGTTCTCTTAGATCTATTTCTTCATCAACTCTTACATTTGTACTTTCCACAATTTTATGTGATCTTTTATTGTAGCATCTATAGGCTTTGCTCTTAGTGGAATAACCAAGGAAGATACCCTCATCACACCTGGAATCAAACTTGCCCAGATTTTTCTCTTCTCATCTAATGTAGCATTTGCTTCCAAAAATTTTGAAGTACTTCACAATAGCTGGTCTTCCCTTCCAAAGCTCATATGGGGTTTTGTGGTGATTTACTCTTATTTGAGCTCTATTGATAATGTAAATAGTTGTATGAATTACCTCTTTCCAAAATGCATCAGAAATCTTAGACTCATTTAACATAGCCCTAGCCATACCCTGAACAATTTTGTTTTTCCTTTCAACTACTCCATTTTGTTGTGGAGTTCTTGTTGTTGAGTATTGTCTCTTGATTCCATGTTGTTCACAAAATTCTACAAATTCACCTGAAGTGAATTCTCCTCCTCTATCTGATCTTAGACACTTGATATTTTTGTCTGTTTTATTTTCTACTAGTGCCTTGAATACCTTGAACTTTTCAAATGCTTTTGATTTTTCCTTTAAGAATGTTACCCAAGTCATTCTAGAGAAATCATCAATAAATAACATGAAGTAACTCTCACCTTGTAAACTCTTTGTCCTTGTAGGCCCACATAGATCGGTGTGAACTAGCTCCAAAGGCTTGGATGAAGAAAACTCCTTTGATTTGAAACTTGTTCTTGTTTGCTTACCATGCTGGCATTGTGCACAAACCATGTTTGGGGGTTTTGCTATCTTGGGAAAATATTTGACTGCCTGTTTGTTGCTTATTTTTACTATGTTGTCAAAGTTCAGGTGACCCATTCTTCTATGCCATAACCAAATTTCATCCTCTTGTGATAGAAAATATTTTTCTCCTTTAATTTTGCACAACATGTAGAGATTGTTTGCAGTTCTACCAACATCTGCAATAAGCTTTCCTATTTTGGATTTCCTGATCTCACATCCATTTGGGTGAAATGTGACTGTGTGCCCTTGATCACATAGTTGAATTACACTTAGTAGATTGTGCTTCAATCCTTCAACATATAACACATTTTCTGTCCTTGATCTTCCATTATCCAAGCTCAAAGTCCCTTTTCCAACAATTTTGGCAGAAGCATTATCACCAAATTTCACTGTTCCTCCATTTATTTTCTTGAGAGAAAGAAATTTACTTTTGTCACCTATCATATGGCTTGAACAACCACTATCAATATACCACTGATTTCCTTCATTTTGCACATGAAGAGTTATTTGTACCAACATGGACTTTTCCTTTTCTTGTTCCTTTTTCTTTTTCCAAACTTTTGAGGACATCTCCTTCTGAACTATTTGACCTTCCTCTTTCTTGCTTGATTTAGGAAGTTCAGGAAATACTTGTTTTACACCATCTAGCTTTGTGCCCAAAATTATTACATTTGTAACACATGACATTGTTATTCATGAGAGGTGCAAAAGAATTGTAATTTCTATTGATGATGCCAACATTATTTTTCACATAGACCCTGCAATGTACAACTTTATGACCATATTTGTTACATGAAAAACAATAACCATGGAAGAAATATTTAAACCTATTTGATTGCCTTGGATGATATGGTCGCATGGTTCTTTCATTTATGTTCCTGTGATTGACTTTTGTCCATGATGATTCTCTATTTTCTTCCTCCTTCAATACATCAACATAGGTCATGGGCTCTTTTTTACTTACTTTCTTTGATGTCTTTGTTCCTTTTGAGCTTGACTCCTCTTTCTGTTTCTCTAACCTTATATTTTGCTGCAACTTATCCTTAGACTTTTCTACTTCCTTTCTTAGAGAGACAACTTCATGTTCCAATTTTTCACATTCTAATTCTTTTACCTTTAATTTCTCAACCATAACTTCTTCAATTATTTTTGTCTCTTCAACCTTCACTTTTAAGTCTATGAGATCTTGTAGAAGCTTTGTATTTGTTTCCTCATCCTCTTGAACTTGAGCCTTCAATCCTGAATTCTTCTTTCTAACCCTTTTCAATTCTCCAAGAGCAACAATAAGTTCCTCCTCTATGTTAACCATGGTTTCTTCTTCATTTTTAGGATCTCTCTTGTTGATTTCAACCATAGGAGCATCTTCTATCACTTCAGTGGCCATGTGTGTTCTTGTAAGATCTTCCTTCAAGTTGTTAGGCTTTCACGAAGGAACCCGCTCTGATACCAATTGAAGAACACAAGATTATACTGAGAGGGGGGTGAACAATATAAGATAAAACTTTTCACTTTTCAATCCAAATGCAATATTATCCAATATTATCAATTGCAATAATGAAACAATGCACAAATCACCACACACATAAGAGACACAAATTTAACGTGGTTCACCCAATGTGGGCTACATCCACGGAGAAATATTTCTTATAAAATTTCTCAACAAATTTCTTGGGAACCAATTCCCTATTACAATGTTTGTGGACCCCAATCCATAGGAGACACCAATCCCCTCTACTATGGTTCATGGACCTCTATCCATAGGAGACACCAATCCCCTCTGCTATGGTTCATGGACCTCTATCCATAGGAGACACCAATCCCCTATACACTGGTTTTCTCCAAATCCTGCTCATAAATCTACTCCAAAACCTACTCATAACTCTACACAAACTTGCTCATAAATTTGCTCTAAAACCTACTCACAAATCTGCTCCAAAAACTGCTTACAAATTTGCACAAACCTGCTCAAAACTCTGCACAAAGCTACTCATAACTCTATACAAACCTGTTGATAACTCTGATCCAAAACCTGCTCATAACTCTGATCCAAAACCTGCTCATAACTCTGCTCCAAAACCTGCTCATAACTCTACTCAAACCTACTCACAACTCTGCATAAACCTGCTCACAACTCTTCTCCAAAACCTGCTCATAATCCAGCTCATATCTTTCCCAAAAGTGCTTTCTTCAACTAAAGCAATTCAGACATATTCTACCCAGAATTATTTTTCTTTCATGAACATATAGAAAATGATATGTACTAACAAATTCCCAATATGTTCTTTACATTATGTCTCTTCCACATGTCTCACAAAATATATTTCTTGTCTAGCATTGGATAACTTTACTCTCTATATTTACCTTTTTATTTTCAATGACCATGCAATAGATGTAAATACATAAAATAAAAGGCCTCCAAATTTTCACAACAATATTATCAATTTCTTTTAACAACTCTCACATAAAATTTCCTTTTTGCCTTTTTACAACTTCAATCTTAAAATACTTCCATTTTGCCTTATTACTATCTTTGTAAATAGTCACACATGGTAAAGCTTTTGAAAACAAAATATCTACTTATGCCTCCCACTCTATAAAGTCAACAATAATGTCACAAAAGAAATTATCTCTTTGTACCTTATTGGTTGCCAACGTCAAAGTGAAACTTCCTCTTTCAAAATATTTATTGCCACTTCTTACAAAAGTAAATTCATGCATGAGACTCGAACCTAGGTCTCTCTACTCCAAACCTTATCAACACAAAGCAAGCCACTCTGGATACACTATCCATTGAGTAGAATACTTTACCACCTATGATATAAAGTACCTTCATCAATGTAAACAATCAAACATTATTATACCTATGTTGTCCTTCTTGTCTTCAATTAACAAGTGTCACCCAGATCAACATTTTGCATAGCCTTTCCAAACTTGTTGTCCAACGTCAAACAGAACCATGCCTCAAAAATGTAATCAGCTCCTCAACTCGATCAATCTAAAACTTTAAACCTCTTATGCGCAAATGCAGTTCATGGTGGCTCTATCTTTAGCTTCACTGATCTGGTAGGTAAAAGATAGTTGTAAATATCTTCTTTCGCTTGCTTGATTGCTCACCACCATAACAATTGTCATTTAACTTATCACCCACTGTGTTCTTCTTTTTACCACATGCGATGCAACGTAACATTTTATTTCAATCGTTTGCGCTATCCTCACTAGTTGGTGCTTTCAAAACTTGCTTTCCTTAGCCTTCTGACTATCCAATTCGCTGATGCGCTAGATAATCGGGTACTTCATCTGCTATCTTCAAAACCTTTTATATTGCTTTTGATGTCCAATAAATTTCACTTCAATCTATGCTTTGTCATCTCAATTCTTCTCTCCTTACACACAACAAGTGTCTTTCACAAATGACAACAAGGAGCTCTCATAAATATAGTGAAGGCTTTGATGAACGATGGTGAAAAGACACAATGAATGGTAGAAAACTCACTCTCTCAAAAGGGCAACGAACGACAGCGAACTCACTCTCTCAAAGGGGCAACGAACAACAATGAAGGATTTCTCATCAAAAACCATTTGTAGCATGAACTTCAATATGATATTTATACTCTTTCATGTGGCACCCTAAGAGGTTGGCCCATATTTATTTGTTTTGAAAACTTTATAATACCTCCATGAACGTTGGCACCAATTTCCTTTTCAAGAAACTTTGGGTTATAATATTTAAATTAAATATTATAACATTCTTTTAAAACTTTAAATATTTAAATCTTATGTCCCAACCTTTGTCCTTATTTAAAAACCTCTACCCTTCTTTTTAAATATTTTTGTCCCAAGCCTTTAAACCTTCTCTTTCTTGAAGAGTTTCTGCTTGGAATACCATTCACCCTTTGACATCAATGACAACTCAATATTTTTGACATATTTTATAGAATTTTTTCTTATGCCTCCTTATCTTACCTAGAATCTGCCAAAATATTTTTAAAATAATTAATTTCTTCCTTCCTTATATCTTCTTTGTCCTCAATATTTATTTCATCTAGAGTTATAATATTTTTGATATGAAAAAGCAATTCCAATATGGATATCAAAGCATTGTTAATATACAGGTTGTGAAGAGGATCTGTACAATTGGGTTTTGTGCTAGGGTTGTGGAGGTTGCATGAAAAATATGTGCAGATGGACGATGTGCTAGGGCAGCCAGGTTGTGAAGCGGTTCTATGCGAATGAGCAACTATTGGCTATGATGGATGGGAACAATGTTGTAGTGGATGGTAACAGTATTGTGGCAGGTAGGAATGGTGTTGTGGATGATGGTAATACTATGAGTGAGAATGGTGGAGAGGGTTATGGAAGTGATGAGGGCAAGAACTATATTGTGAGATTTGGTTGTGCAGAAGGTGGATTTAGTTCTACAAGGGGGTTCATTGCTATGGGTGAGGTCAAGGGTGGTGGCAAGGTGGTGGTGGGGGTGGAGTAATTTGGGTGGCAAACTATCGGGTAGCAGGTCGTTGGTGATCTTAGGAGGATTTTTTTTGGATGATGGGATGGATATTCTTGTCAATGATAAGGGGGTGGGGTTTTAGCCTTTTCCAAGTGGAAATATTGGTGGGACTATGGCATGTGATGGTACCCCATTGGGGGGGATTTTCATAAGCCATTCAACCCCAGCGTTGGTGTGTCCTTTGTAGCATTAGTATCATATGGATCAAGGAACCCTAGTTCAAAAGTGGTATTTGATATTTCCAAGAAGAAGATACTCTTAGGGTTTCAGAGGAGCTGATTAAAATTACAATGGATGATCGTGCACTTAACCTAGTTGGAAAATTTATAGGGATCCATCTTGATCTTGATGCAGTCCGTAGATGGGCATTTTCCAAATGGAGGCCTTAGGGCCATTTGGAAATTATAGATCTGCCTAAAGCTTTCATAATGTTTAAATTTAATCATGAAGAAGACTCCAAGAATGTGCTTAGTGGGAAGTGGTTCTTTGGGAAGCAAGGTCTCTTCCTTCAAAGGTGGACTCTAAACTTTTTTCCTAATTAATAAAGGATAAACACAACCCCCATATGGATCAGGTTACATGGTTTCCCTTTTCAGTACTACCATGATGATGTGTTATGGGGTATAGCCAAACGAGCAGGTGAATTCATTATCATTGACAAAATAACAAGAGTCAAGTCAATATTAATATATGCTAGGATATTTATTAATGCAAACTTGGAAGTAAATTGACCAGATTCTATTAAACCGGTCTTGAGTCTAGGTACTTGAATATAACCAATTGTCTATGAAAATTATTCAAGGTTATGCATTGAGTGTAAATATTTTGGATATCTCTTAGGTCAGTGTATGACAAAGAATCTAATGAGGAAATTCTAGACTAAGGTAGATATGAAGAACAAATCGGCCCAGATTGAGCCCCAAAATCAAAAAAGGGTAGCTTTTGAAAAAGGGTTGGAAATGCCTTAACCCTAGATGGATTTATTCAACACATGGGGCCAACTTCAAAGAAAAGTATGAAAACCAAATTGAAATCCTTAGGTTTAAGCCGAGAGGATCCCGAGCCAATCCTTAAATGTGGGATTCAGAAGCATGTTTTTTTGAAAAAAATTGAAAAACTTGTATTAATACAAAGAGCAGATACAAGAGGGAGCAAAAACATCCCAACCAAGAACCAGGAAGCAAGAAACCAAGACAAAGTGCAAGAGGGCAGCACTTCCCATCTCTAAGCACAAGAAGAAAACCAGGCGCGAAATCGTGACATGTCGCGATATCGCGACAGTCAAGCCAGCCGAGGCCACAACCGAGCAACCGGTCGCGAAATCGCGACAGCCAAAGCCAGCAGCCCCTGACCACCAAAAATGTCACGATATCGCGACGGATTCTCCACAAAGCAGTCAGCCCTCAAAAAGGTCGCGATATCGCGACGCATTTTCCTTTTGCCACCTTTACGCCAGAAGTGTCGCGATATCGCGACAAGATTGCCCTTCTGCAACAAATCCTCCCAAGTGTCGCGAAATCGCGACGAGTTAACCACTTGGCGACCATTCATCAAAAGTGTCACGAAATCGCGACCAGATTTCCAAATAGCTTTAGCACGCCAAAAGTGACGCGAAATCGCTACATGTTTACTCCTCAGAACCCAGTGCTCAAAAATGTCGCGAAATCGCGACAAGTTGTCCCCTTTGAGCCCTTTCCTCAAAAATGTCACGAAATCGCGACGGTTTTTCTTCATTATGCCGAAAGTCCAGAACCGTCGCGAAATCGCGACAACATTTCTTCTTAACACCGAGACGCCAAAATTGTCACGAAATCGCGACGAATTTTCCTCTTGAGGCACAAGCTCAAAAAAGGTCACGAAATCGCGACGTCTTTTCCAAAAGTCATCAGTCCGCCAAAAATGTCGCGAAATCGCGACAGTTCTTCTTTCTGGCTCCCAGTCTTCAAAAACGTCGCGATATCGCGACGGTTTCTCCCCTTGTCTCCGAATCACCAAAACTGTCGCGATATCGCGACTGTTTTCCTCCTTGTTGCCCCTGCATCCAAAGCGTCGCGAAATCACTGCTGCTTCCTGCCAAAGGCCCCAACGACATAACAGGTCATGAAATCGTGACACCTTCCAGCCCTTAGTCGCGACAACACAACAGGTCACGAAATCGCGACAGCAACTCGCCAAGGGTCGCAATGGCGCGACATGTCGCGATATCACGACAGGAACCCTCCAAAGGCCGTGGCGACGAAACCTGTCGCGATATCGCGATAGTTTCCTGCCAAGGGCCGCGACAGCACAGCAGGTCGCGAAAACGCGATGAAAACCATCCTTAGCACAAAATTTTCTCATTGGCTCAAGAATTTTGCAAGTCCCTGTCTAATCACAGCATCTTCCATAGGCATGTCACTGTGCAGCTGTACTCCTACCTCCTTTTCCGCACCCATCTTTGCAAGGAAATCGACCACCGAATTTAAATCATGACTCACATGGATAGGGATCACATCTTCTAATTCCCTCCAAAGGTCCTTGATTTGAGAGACTAAAATCTGTATCTTCCAAGCTTTCAAAGCAAAGTTCCTCATACAATCAAGAGCGCCAACCAGAATTTGAGAATCTGTCTCAAGGATTATCTTTCTGTATCCCTGATTGACAGCCCAGATGGAAGCAATTTTGATAGCATAGGCTTCGGCTTCATTATTGGTGGCTCTTCCCAGACCCTGCAGTTCCCAGTAAAGCACAGTTCCAGCATGATCACGACACACAACACCGATTCCAACATTGCCCGGATTGCCCTTTGCAGCTCCGTCTATGTTAATTTTAACCCAGCCTGCTGGGGGGGTTTCCAACTGGCTATGTTCTTTCTAACTGGTGCAACAGCTCTCTCTTCCTGTGGACCCAGCTCAACCGAAATTTCCTCTTCAGCATATATGGCAACCGTCTCTGTGACTTTGCTCCAGATAACCTGCCATATTCCATCTAGCGAGGAGAAGGTCTCTCTAAAGATTCGAGCATTTCTTTCCAGCCACACTTGCCACCAGATGAAGAAAAGACCAAGTTCCCACCCCAGTCGGAGGGCTTTAGATTTAAATCTACCTTTCTTCCATCTTTGCCAGATATTGTTCCGAGTCAGAGCACCATTACTCTGGAGTTTAAAATGAGAGAACCACCGATTCCAAATCTGACCTGTGAAGGAGCACTCAAACATCAAATGATCAGCAGTCTCCTCATTCTTATGACATAAAATACACTGAGAAGGACCAATGATTCCTCTGTTTCTGAGGTTATCAAAGGTGAGAATGCCATTGTGCATAAACTGCCAGGCAAAGAAGTTCACTTTCGGCCAGCACTTGGAATGCCAAATCTTCTTCCAATTTTGAACCGAAAATACATGCGGGGGAGGCTCTGGGAGGATCTGATCATATCCAGCCTTCACTGTATAAACCCCAAGGTTCCCATGTCCCCATGCTAACTCATCCTCTTCATCTCTGCCCGTGAGAAACCTTGCTGTCAAGATGTTGGTCAAAATGGTTGCCAGCTCCGGGGGGATTGTGACTGGCCACTCCTCCAACCGCTTAAACTTCTTGAATTTATACTCACCCAATTGGCTAGTGTTGAAATAATTCTCAATAGTGACCCAGCCCTTGGATTCTATGGCAGTTTTAATTGGAAGCAATTCAGGAAACTCAGCAATGATGGGTGGATACTGGTCCCATGAGTCAGTCCGTAAACGTGCCTTTTCCCCTCTTCCCACTTTCCAGAACAATTGGTCTTTAATAACTTGAGATCCCAACTTGAGAGCTTGCCAAACTAGGGATCCATTACCATCCAAAGGGAAGCGGCTAACTTCAAAGGGGTGAACTTGGCCCAGATATTTGCTGGTTAAGATTCTACTGAATAATGATGATGGCTGGGAGATCCATCTCCAATACAATTTACCTGCTAAGGCTTTGTTGTTGAGTTTAGAGCTTCTCAATCCCAACCCTCCTTTTTCTTTGGGCTGAGTAACTTTATCCCAGCCAACCAAGGCCCATTTCCTCTCACCTTTTGCTCCTTCCCATAAGAATCTTCTGGCCAATTTGTCCAGCTCTTTCCAAATAGAAGGTGGGGCAGCCAGGATAGAGAATTTATAGATTGGCATGGCCTGAATAACTGACTGTAAGAAAGTTAATCTGCCGTCGTAGCTTAACCATTTATGAGACCAATGGTTCATTCTGTCTTTTATGCCATCCAAAAGATCTTTCCAAATGTCATTTTTCAATTTCTTGAAGTGCAAAGGAACCCCCAAGTAGACTATAGGAAGAGATGTTCTAGTGAAGCCCAAAATCTCTATAATTCTGTCCTGTAGCCTTTGGTCAAGGTTGAAAAAGACCACTTTGGATTTTTTGTCATTGATAACCTGATTGGAGGCCCTAAGGTAAACATTAAGAGAATCTCTGATTCCCCTGGCTTCCCTGAGACTGGCCACTCCAACCAGGCCAGTATCATCCACAAATTGTAAATGAGTCAAAATTTCTTCACCAACCTTAATACCTGTTATCAGGCCTTGATGTCTTCTTTTCAAGAAGAGTCTACCTAATCCTTCAGCCAAGATAAGGAATAGATAGGGAGAGCAAGGGTCCCCTTGTCGGAGACCACGAGAGGCTCCAAAAGGAGGCGAGGGAAGCCCCTTAATTAGAACAGAATAAGAAGGCGTGGAAACACAGCTCATAACCCAGTCTATCCAGTCCTGGGAAAAACCAAAGGCAGCCAACATCCTTGACAGGAAGCCCCACTCCACTCTATCATAAGCCTTGGACATATCCAGTTTGATGAACATTCCTTTGTTACCAAAATTTTGCAATGAATGAATAGCCTCCTGGGCAAGAACCACTCCATCCAGGATCTGTCTACCCTCTACAAATCCCCCTTGTTCTGAGGAAATGATGTTATGAAGGAGAGGTTTAAGACGTTCAGCGATTATCTTTGTGATAATTTTATAAATCACATTACATAAGGCAATAGGTCTGAAGTCAGAGATATGAACCCCTTCCTCCCCCTTTGGAATTAAAGAGATGAAGGTGTGATTTAGTGCCTTAAGCATTCTCTTATTAGTTCTGGACTCCTCTATAACAGCCAAAACATCTTCCTCCAAGGTATCCCAAAAGGCCTGGAAAAACTCAATAGGAAAACCATCTGGACCGGGAGATTTGCCTGTGCTCATTCCAAAGACCACATTCTTCAATTCATCTCTATCAATGGGTCTAAGGAGAGCCTGATTTTCTTCTTGAGTGATAATAGGGGGAATAACATCAAGAACTTCATTTTGAGCCCCCACATCTTGCTCCCTATTTTCTGCAAAAAGCTTGGAGAAATAATCCACTGAGTGGGAGTGCATGCCAGGAAGAGTATCAAAGGAGTGTCCATTCTCATCTTGTAGTACTGCCATGTTATTCATCTGTCTTCTAGCACAGGCTGATCGATGGAAAAACTTTGTATTTCTATCTCCTTCCAATAACCAAGAATTTCTAGCCCGCTGTTTCCAGTAAATTTCCTCTTGGTTATCAATGTCCTCAATAGATTTGCGCAAGGCATCATCTTCAGTTTTGAGCTGTTCAGTAATTATTCCTTCCCTGAATTGTTTCTGCACCTCCTCCCAGCGGGCCATCAAGGGGGCTCTTTGCAGCTGGAAATCCGACTTATTGGCGTGCCTCCACTGTTTCAATTTAATTTTGACAAAATGAAGCTGTTTGTGGAATTTAAACATTGCTGTCCCAAAAGGTGGACGACCTTCTTCCCACCATTGCGGAATTTTCTCATGAAGGTCCTCCTTTTGTAGCCAAAAATTCTCAAATCTAAACGGTTTGTGGTGCTGCCCTGTCTGAGTCCCACCCTCCAGCAGGATGGGAGAGTGATCGGAAATCGGGCCGTCCAAAATCTGGAATTTAACATTCCACTTCACAAATGCCTCCTCTGAGACCAGAAAGTGATCCAGCTTTACCTTCCGACAGTGTGGCTCCCTCCTCTTGTTAGTCCAAGTGAAAAAAGTTCCAGGGCCTTGGATATCCACTAAGTGAAAAGCCTGGACCTGGGCAATCAGAAGCCTGTCCCCCGGGTCCAAAACAGGGGTTCCACCTTCCTGATCCCGAGCAGATAATTTGGCATTAAAGTCTCCAACAATGATCCAGTCAAAAACTTGTCTTGAGGACCTCATGTTGTGAACAACTTTCCATTGGAGCCTCTGACCATCAAGGCTTTGAGCCCCATAGAAATTTGTAATTAAAACATGCTCAGCTATGACATTATTCCTAAAAAGAGATGTGAGAACACCCCTCCAGGCTATATGTTCTAAAGCAGACCATTCCAGAGGGTTCCAAAAAGTGACAATTCCCCCTGAGGCACCTTGAGCAGCCACATCCATATAACCAGCTCCCCTCCATATTTTACTAACTGTTCTGCACATAAGTTCTAAAGACATTTTTGTCTCCTGGATGAGCAAAAAGTCTGTTTTGCATTTTCCTATGAGTCTTTGAACAGCAGATTGATGGGTTCTGCTGTTTAAACCCCTAACATTCCAAGATTGAATAATCATTGGAAACCTTGAGAGCAATAAGAATCAATTGTTCTCACCGATCCTCCAGTGACCAGCTTGTCTCCTTGCGTTGCTATTAGGTCCTTATTAGACTTCCTGCCTGCTCCTTGAGAATTGTTATTCTTGGATCGCTTTTCCACCTGAGTAATCCCTAGGGCTGGCCTTTCTCTGTTCTTTTCTGCACTTCCCATACTGACATCCTTACTTTCCAGCTGAACTTGGGAATGTATTATCAATGCCCCTGGATTCTCCTCGGTTGCAAAATGTCCGTGGACTCATTTGCCTGTTCTAGGACTGGAGGAGATGAGGGAGAAGAGTGTGGGAGGGTATTGTTAGTCTCAATATTTCCATCCATTCCTTCCATGGCTTGGTCCTCTTGATCAACTAGTGATTTAAAAATTTCATACCGGTTCGCTGGCCTGAGTTGAGCTTGCTCCTTGCCAGTTTTCTTCTGTTTTCGCCTTCGTTTGGGTTGTTCAAATCCATCCTTCTGCACATCATTTCCCTGTGCAATATTAACAGAATCTTTCTCAAGAGTGGACTTCCCTTCCCTTGGGCGGTTTGGTGCACCCCGCGGAGCCTCCTCTTTTGTGTTTCCAAGGCTTGGACAAAACCTTGCCAAATGGCCATGCTTATGGCACACTCTGCATCTAAAGGGCAGGGCCTCGTAATCCAACTGCTGTATCCATGACAGACCTGCTAACTCAAGTTCCACCTCTGTCGGGAGAGGCTGGCTTATATCCATTTCTACATAGATTCTAGCAAAAACAGCTGCATTACCCTCTATGGTATCTCTAGAGACACCCAGATGTCTGCCAAGAGAACTACCAATCATCTCCAAAACCTGCTCACCCCAGAACTCCATCGGGAGAGCGTATAATCGAATCCAGACCGGGACGGCCGTGGGTTCGATACGAGGATCGAAACCCACTCTCCAGGGTTGAACAAATAACCCTGCTGGGCCATGGTTTCTTTTTTCTGATTCAAATGCTCTATTTTTGTCGGCTAAAGAAGAGAAACTAATAATGAAATACCCATTACTTATGAACCATAAGGAGTACTCACCGTGAGGCTCCCAGTTCTGTCGGACCCAGGTGTGCAAAAAATTTAGGGTAGGCCGAATACCCATGAATTTACAAATCAGATCATGGTTAGCGCGGTAGATGACTGTGTCCTCGACCATTTTTGGTTCAATGACAATCTTCGGTCTGGAAGCGGCTTGCGGGAGGCATCCATTAACGCGATGAGCAGTTGAGTTCTTGCCCGCATTCTTGAGGAACGATTGAAACGCATTTCTCTGGGCTTCAACATTGGAAGATGAAGCATTCTCCTTTACCATCTCAGCATATGAGTTCTTTCTCCCAGGTAGAGGGTCTGGAGGAGACCCCATAGGGCCCTCCTGGGGCGGCAGAAAACCCTTCAGAGAACCACAACGTCGAATCACCAGAGGCCCTGGATTTTCCAGCACTCCAGAAACCCTAGAGCAATGCCCGACGCCTGCTCAAAAAATTTCCCGCCAAATCGCCAGAGCTCCGTTTCGAAAAAATGAATTTTTTCGGATTCAGAAGCATGTTGAACAAGTAAGTGCTCCATATTATTCAGCCTCCCTTATTATTTAGAATTCTTTTGATTATCTCAAAAATCATAGAATGGAGGAATTTTTAGATTCTATATCACCAAATATGCCTTCTCCTCCTAAGTTTCTAGCTCCCATTAATTTTGAGAAAGGGTCTCCAAGCCCAAAAACCAGAAGCCATAAAAAGGGATTATGGATGTGGGGATTGAGAGAAAAGTGGGAAAGCCCCCAAATAAAGAATCTCAGAAAAAGGAGACAAAATTAGATATAGCCAACATGACTCAATTGGTGTTAGGAGGGGATGAAGGATTGGTTCCAAGAATAAAATAACTAAATATAATGTCCTTTAATAATATTTCTCCTCACATATTGAGGGATGGGAAGAAATTATCTTTCAATCATGGTAAATAAAATTCCTTTCCTAGAATGTGAGGGGCCTTAATTGTCACTTGAAACAAAGATTAGTGGCTTCTCTTAGATTTAATAATAAGTTGGATATTATTATTTTACAAAAAACCAAGGTGGAAGATAGTAGAGTAGATTTTATTAGAGGAGTTATTTGAAATAATGCAGATTTTTGTGCTAACCCAGCTCATGGGGCATTAGGCGTTTTGTTGTGTTTGTGAGATTCAAATACACTAGTGGGTTTAGTGTTATCGACTTCTAATAAAATAACAAATGTTATATTTTGTTGTAAAGAGACTAATAGGATATGGATCTTGACTAGTATATATGTCCCAAATTCATATGTTGGTAAAGGTCTTATGTGGGAATCTTTGAGCACTTTGAGAAAAGGCCTATGAGGTGAAGCTTGGATCTTGTCTAGAGATTTTAATTTTTTGTTGTATCATTATGATAAAAGAGGAGGCATTACTGGCACTTCAAGAGTAATGGAATATTTTAGCTCTTTTATCAATACAAATGAACTTATGGACTAACCTTAAAGGAAACAAGTTTACATGGATTAATAGAACGATTGGTATCCAACTCATCCAAATAAGATTAGATAGAGTCCTTATATCGAAAGAAGTATGGTTTTTTTTGGAGATACCTCTTTATTGTCTCTCTCGAAAGTGGGTTCGGACCATAACCCTCTAGTTTTTAAATTTTCTCAAGGCATTTTTTAATTTCCTAAACGCTTTAGATTCGAAGCAATATGGCTAAAATACCCAAGGTTGGAAGATAATATTAGTGAGTGGTGGTCTCAAAAATTCTCTAGGTCATTAATATATCAAGTGGTTGAGAAATTAAGGTGGGTTAAATTTAATATAAATATCTAGAATAGAGAGGTTTTTGGTCGTGTGAATGTGAAAAAAATCCTTGAAGGCTTAGCTTAAAACTTTGGAAGCTAAGATTGAATTTGGAGAGTTTTCTATGGAATCCATATTTAAAGAGAATACTTTATTGGTATACCTACACAACACTCTAGCGTGTGAGAAAATTCTTTTGAAACAAAAATCTTGAGCCTTATGGTTAAAATAAGGAGATATGAATACAATTTTTTTCCATGTGTCCACTTGGAGGTGTAGGAGTATTAACAAGATTAATGAAATTTTAGAAGGAGATGGTCAAAAATCTATTGATATTCACAAAATTAGATTAGAAGCAGTAAACTGCTTTGAATCCCTACTGGGAGAGAAATCAAATGGGGATGAATAGACAAAAATAAAGTTAGTATCTAGCATTATGCAACTAGTTATAGAAGAGATGAACTTTATTTTTATTAGCCCTTTTGAAGATGAGGAAACTAAAATGGTGGTATTTTACATGGGAGGGTTGAAAACTCTAGGGTCATATGGATTCTCTCATATCTTCTTCCAAAGATATTGGCACATTGTGGGAAGAGATATTAGAAATGCTTTGAAAGAGGTTCAAAGAATATGATATATTTTGAGGGACGTTAATTCTACATTTTTTATGCCTATTCTTAAGTCTCACAGGATAAAGGATTTTAATGATTTCAGACCTATTATTCTGTGCAACATTATGTTCAAAATTTTCTCCAAGGTTTTAGCTAATAGATTAAAATTTTTCCTCTCAAATATCATTGATCCAGCTCAAACAAGTTTTGTTGCTATAAGAAAAATATTGGATGGGATTATTGTTGTGCATGATATCATTCATTCTATAGATAAAAGTGGAATATCGAGTCTTTTTCTCAAACTACATATGAACAAATCTTACGACTATGTCTCCTAGGATTTTTTGATAAAAAGTCATGCATAAATTTGGGTTCCACCATCACTGGCTCGATCTTATTAAATAATGTATTTTGATGTTTTGGCTTGTGATATTAGTGAATGGGTCTATAGTCAGGTACTTTAAGATACAAAAGGGGCTTCACCAAGGGGACCCTCCTTTCTATTCACCCTTCTTGCTGAGGAGCTCAAGAGAGATATAAAATTTGAGTTGGGTATCAAGGGTATTAGTCTAAATTTACACTCTTATCGCATCTCTTATAACTAATTTGCAGATGATACTCTTTTGTCCATTGTGGAATACATTTCTTAAGTCAAAAAGGTTAAAGATATTTTGATATTTTTTGAAAATATGATGGGTCAAATGATTATTTTCCACAAGAGTAGACTTTTTTTCTTGAATACCCCCCTTGATAGGAAAAGGAATATTGCAATAATTTTGGGTTGTGAGATTGCAGCTCTACTATATTCTTATTTAGGGATGCCCTATTCAGTGGTGGAATGAAAGAGAATCTTTGGGAAAGGATTCAAAAAAATCTCACTAGTTAGAAAAAGGATCTTCTTAGCCAGTCTAGAAAGGCACATTTAGTTAAGGTAACTCTGTAGAGCATACTAGTCTTTTCCTCTCTATTTTCAAAGCCCTAATGAAAGTAGTTCAAAATATTGAGCAGCTTCAGAAGTCTTTCTTATGGTTTGGTTTGGAGAGTAAGAAAATATTTCATCTTGTCTCATGGGAACAAGTTTGTAAAGAAATCAAAGTTGGCGGTTTAGGTTTTAGAAGATTCAAGTGGATGAATGAAGCTTTAATGGTAAATAAAGCATGGAAGTTGATAAAACATTGGTTAGGTAAATATTGTGTTGGTTAAATATATTTCTACCAGCTTTAATTTCCTAAACGATCCTTCACCAACCTCAGGATCAGCCTTTCAACTCAGTATTTTGAGTGTATACAACATGTCTTCTTTCCTTAGTAGTTGGTCTCTCCTGGATGAATTCACCTAGAGTATTACCAATATTCTTCAAAACTTCCTTATTGATGAGTTTATAAGGAAGTTTAAAAAGCCTAATCCATAACAGAAGCCTTTTAATAGCTTTTATGTCCACAAAAAAAATCTCACTCCAAGGTCTTAAATATAATGCATATTTACCCCTAAAACACGAGCCTCCATCCATTATTTTATCCCTTATTTCTGAACTAGAAAAAAATGAGGAAATATCCTTTTGGAATAAAAGTCATGGAGGAATTGGAATTCAATCCCCACTCCCACATGATATAATTTTGAATCTCAAAAAAACCTAGCCAATATCCATAAAAATTACATGTTTAAGAACCATTAAATCATGCTCAATCATTTCATCCTTGATGATAACTTATGGTGTAGAATCTGCTACCTGGATTAGGTTTGCCATAGATTAACTCTTCCTCTTATTGCTAGCAAGGGCATCCATACTTCCAACTTGATAATTCATACTTTCAATAAGGACTTTCGCAAATGAATTTATTTCTATGTTACCTAGATTTTCTTCAAGTGAACCCTTTAAATTCTCCCAAGATTTGGAACAAAAAGTGGAACTTGTTCCTTGATCACACTTTGCTTTCTACTTGTTGCTTCCTTGCTCACAATTCCTCATCACTCTTAGCTTGTGCTTGCATTCACTTTTTGCTACACTCACTCCTATCTCATGTTCATACTCGCACTTGGTTGCACATGCTTTTAGTTCCACTCTCTCGATTGATGTTGGCACTCACTTTCAACTACACTCACTCCTAGATCATGTTCGCTTTTGGCTGCGCTCACTCCTAACTCATGTTGGTACTTGATTCTATCTGCACTCACTTGTAGCTCACGTTGGCACTCGCTTCCAGTTGCAATCACTCTCGATTTGCATTGACACTTGATGAGTGGTTATTTACCACAAATTTTTGTATCAGAATTACTTCATTTACTTGAATAATTGATATGTTTATGAAAGTTATTATTAATAAAATGAAATTTATTAGTAAAAATGATTAATTATGGTAATATGACATTTATATTTTATTTGTATCAAATTTATCCGAGTTTTGTGAAAAATGCAAGAAAATGCATGGATGATTGATAAAGGAATCATAGAACCTGTGGAATGCACCTCAGATGAGAAGAAGAACCATAGAAGTTTGGGAAACAACGGTAATTAATCTTACTAAAGCATATTACTGAAGCATATTACTAAAGTATATTACTAAAGTATATTACTAAAGGTAGTTACTGAAGGTGACTACTAATAGTAATTACTGAAGGTAATTACTGGAGAATGTTACTAGCAATTACTATTGATCGTGGATGACATAATCAAGTGGACGACACATTACAATGGACAACAACATATATATTTTCAACCTACCTTGCTTCTCGCATAATTATCTACGAGAATATCTCCAGTTGACAAAGTTCTTATTTATTGTAATGAGTTTATTTTGGGACATTTGAAATGTAATCGCAAAATATTGTTAAGACTTCCTAGAATAAAGGAAATAAAGTCTTAACATCTATCTTGTGAGTTAGTTAGAATAGATAGTATCTTGATAGAATTATGTGTAGATGCCACTTGGACCAATAAGAAAATTTATATATCCAAGTCAAAATAAGAATTATATTAGGTTTTAGATTATTGTTGATTCATGTACATTCATCAGTCCACAAGTTACGCATGACAAATACGTGGAAGAAACTATTCAACATTGTATTAGTTTTAGTATAAAATTACATAGAGGACCTTGAGAGAGGCCTCGTTAGTTAGCGCTGGAATAATATTGTATTACAGTTTACAATCTATTCTAAATTAAGTTACAATTATGAGGAAGCATGTATAGTTGAAGCTCCTGCAATAAAACATCATTTCTTCAAATATGGTATTCTGTATCAACTATGTAGTTTGTTTAATCTTTGTTTTGTAAATTGTAGACTAATTACCTGCATTCATAAAGTATGCATAAATATTAGTATGAAAAATAAAACTTAGTTACTGATAAGGTAAATTAGGGGAGAAAGACTTACACTACCACTTTAGGAGGCAGGACCCACTCCTCATTGACAGTACCTGAGCTCTCTCGCCCGTGCATTAGATTAAGATTAGTTAGACTTGCATTTCAAATTATATAAAATAAAATAAATTGCATGAGGATCCTCATATCATAAATTAGTTCTTTTAGATTAAAACATATCATATATTAATTGCAAATAATCAGATACATCAGTAAATTACATCATTAGTAAAAGTTAGATTGCATTTATTTACCATATCTTGCAAAATTCATCTCTGCATAATTTTTATATTTCTTTTTGTACACGTGTACGCATGAATTCTGGAAAGAAAATTGAGCTAGACTTAGTATTAACTCCTATGATATAATCTATACCAGATTGCTACTTTTTAAATCTAACCTTGATTTACCTTGGATTGATAAAATTAAATGTAAGATTCTACAACCAATCATTTTGGTGTCGTTGTCGGGGAAATTAATGTCTTAGTAGTTGGTCAAAAAATTTGCTTGGCAATGCAAAGCGAGTGGACTTACTTGTACGCATGAGATCATGTGGACACATGGGCCCTTGGTGTGCATACGAATTAGAGTAGATATTTATGTATATGGTAAACATGAGACCTCCCTACTGTAGATAAGCTGCAAAGAGCCCCGCATTACGACATTTCCAGGTTCATTTTTCATAAGAATTTCATGTTTTACTGCTTTCATAGATTAAATTTCAATTCCTGCAAATTTTAATTTTTGCAAATTTCTTTCTTTGGGTAATTATTTTTGTTAAACTAGTTAGGACCTATAAATAAAATTGGGAAGTAGGTGAACGCTGAAAGTAACACCCTATTTTTATTCTATAGGAAGTAGTTACATTGAGTGACACAATTGTAATGAAATCCTCCTATCCAATAAACAATAAGAAGTTACCTTTTATTTCAGCAATTTTATTTTCACCTAATTATTACTAAAGTTGGTTGTATGGATTCATAGATCATGGATCACACTTAATTTTAGTAGAATTATGTCGTACGTTTTCCCTAATTTTGCTAAAATAGGCTATATGTATTCATAGACCGTGGATCACATCTTATTTTAGTAAGCATTAGGTCTATTTAAAATTATACATATATATATATATATATATATTTTTTTTTATTTGTTAAAATAAAATTCTGAATTTTATATTTAAGTAAACAGTAAGATTGAAACATAAAACAAAATCAAAACCCAAAATTAAAAAAAAAAACATTTTTCAAAAAGAGAAATTAAATAAATGGTTGAAAGTAGTCAGATTGAAGTCATAGACCTTAGAAAATTTCTGATACAGCAAGAGGTTAATCCTCTTGTTGATCAAAATTTCATAACAACCAAACCAGAATGGGAAGCACTGTGTGAACGTGTTGACTCTATCAACGAAATATCAGAAGAACTTAAGAAGATAAAAAAAATTAATATAGAAAAAACTTTAAGGGTAAATCATCCTACACCTTATGATAATCTAGGAATAAGTTGTGAAAATTGGCTTTGGGATAGAAGAGCAATAGTAAATCTAGTAATTTATCCTTGGAATCAATACCTTGAGGATTCCCTCACTGTTCACAATTTTCTTGCAAAAATAGAGAGGAGAGAATTAGCCCTGCAATACAACAAGAGATACTATAGAATTCCTAGAGTTGTATGTTTTAGAGAATTGTGCCAAGAATTACGTTACGAACTACAATTTGGAATTCCTAATCCTATCACAATTAAAGCTTATCTTGTTTAGCTGATTCAATTATTGGTAAATTATTTTAATTTCGAAGAGGAACATTTCATGACACTAGACCAACTTGATCCAATCAATGATATACATAAATTATTCAAAGAAGATTAGACATAGTGCTTGAAATAATAATAATAATAATAATAGGTTTAGAACATACATGAACAGACCTAGACACTCTAAAGGGAGATTTATAAAAACTAATAAAATAGAAAAATCCCTAAGATACTTTAGAGAACGTGGGATTTTTAAAATAGTAAAAACTAAGGCTACATCATCAACCAATCAAGCTGAAATCCTAGATCAAGATCCCAATACATATTTATTATCCGATCTGGAATTTAACAACTACATAGATCCCTCTTCTATTTTTACTAAACCTATACCTGAACCAATTCTTGATTTCATATATTCAGGAATGGTTGATGCACAAAGTAAAATAGGAGAAGAAAACCAACAAAATGAGAGACAAAGGCAAGAGAGAAAAAGACAATATCAGGGGGATATTAGACAAAAAAAAACATTTCCTTTCCCAATCTTACATACAGAAGATGGACCAAGGGAACCTAAATCAATTTCTATTTATGTATTGCCTACTTTTCATGGAAAACCCCATGAAGATCCTGTTGCTTTTCTTTTTGAATTTGAAGTAGTATGTCAAGCTTATTTTTACACTACCAACAAGCAAAAGTTAAAATTATATCATTCTACTCTTAAAGATGCTACTTTGAGATGGTTTATGGGTCTAGGAGAAGGAGTTTGTAATCGTTGGGATGGAGAAAATGGATTAAAATAAATATTCCTTGAAAGCTATCAATATTATTGTAGAATTAGGGATAAGAAAGCTGAGCTTTTTGTTGCAAGTGTGAACAGGACTTAGCTTGGAACAGGCTTAGAAAAATCTAGTTTTTCTAAGCATAGTGTGAACACACTTACCTTTTGTTGGCTAATTTTGTCGGATGGTCGGCATGATTTTTCCTTCTCCCTTTCCTTCATTTTCTCCTTATCCCTCCATTCTCCTTCCTCCTTTCTTGCCATCCATTTTCCCTTATCATTCCACTCCCTTCATCTCCCCACGCTCGCTGCCACCTCCCACTCCACTTCCTACTCCTCCGTTTTCTCTAAACTCCCCGATCTTCCTCCACCTTCCATTTCCTACTATTGCGCATGTTCTAAGCGCCTATCTAAGGTTTATGTTAATGTATTTTTCAATTGGCTAGTTTAATTGAATTATTTTGGCTTTGATTATTTGTGTCAATTATTATTACCTTGGCCTAACTATAATCTAAGGTTGACTGAATCTTAGACTCACACTGGTATCAGAGCAGAGGGGGGCACAAATCCCAAGGGCTAAGGTAAGGCACGAAAGCCGAAGTGCATAGATCTCAAGGAGCGAGGGAGTGGCTGTCACATGGATATCGAGGAGTGGTAGATAAGCTGTCACATGAATCTCAAGGAGTGGTAGAGTGGCTATCGCATGGATCTCAGGGAGCGCACAAATCTCAAGGAGCAACGAAGTGGCTATCGCATGAATCTTGAGGAGCACACAAATCTTGAGGATCTAACTGGACGCTGATAGTAGGATGACGTGGCGGCAGAGCTAGCAGCATGTGGATCAAGGATGAACATGAGATTACTGGATGCTGATGTGGTAGAGCTGACTGGATGATGACATGGCAGAGCTGACTGGACACTGACATGGCAGAGCTAACTAGACGCTGACATGGATGAGTGCTGACGTGGCTGGATGACTTGGAAAAGTGTTGATATGGCTGGCTGACATGGACAAGTGCTCTAGGTGTGCCACATGGTAGAAGTCGGTTGGTTGATTGATGGGCAAAAGGTTGGCGAGATCGATTGCCCGAAGGCAATCGACCTCTTGTGTGTCCGCAAGCTTTGATAAAGCTTGGACATTCTCTTTGCCCACTGCATGTGGGATTAAAAATTAGAATTTTTTTTTTCAAATTGTATTTCACCACCATTTTAAGTAGAATCCCCTTCCTCTCCTATCTCGTCCGTCTAGCATGTCCTAGCGGTGAAGTTCCCTGCCTTACAGAGCAGAGACCCGGGGTCGAATCTCGTCGGGGTAAATGTTTTTTTATTTATTTTTGTCTTTGTGATTAATGGAGGTTTAATATTTGTTTTTGGTTCCTTTGTACCATTTGAAGCTGCGTGGTGCAGCGGCTAAGATTGCCGAGTAGACAACGGAGGTTACCGGTTTGAATCCCAGCGGGGGTTTACAAAAAAAAAAAAGGTTAAATTTTTTAATTAAAGATTTAAAAAAAAATTATAATTTCTATATATAGTTTTTGATTATTGTTTTTTAAATATCCATTTCATTTAAAAATAATAATTAAAAATATATATAGGAAATTGTTAATTTAAAAAAAAAAAGTCTTTATTAAAACAAATTTTAGAATTTTTTTTTATAAAAATAAAAGGGTGCAAAGATATTTTGATATAAAAAGTTTTTTTTGGCATCATACTAAGTTGTAACCCAGTTCATACGGTGTGATTCTGGGTAGATGATCCGGTCAACTGGATGCTATAATGCATTACTCTCTCTTTTGAGGAGAGAGACTCCTGATTCCTTTGACGGGAAAGTCCAACGGTATGGAATACATACAGTGTTTTGCCAATTAGAGAATCAAGTGATTGCTCATCTGAGAAAACTAGATTCTGGCTATGAGGCAGATTCTAAAGATAATATATTTGGGCAAAGGATAGTTGAATCTGAGACGGTTGAAATAGTACCTGAAGGACAGTCAAGTGATAGTTATACACCTGCAGTGCCTAAAGTAGAAAAAAGTGAGAGATATACACCACAATCTCCTGATTCAAAACTAGAAGAAGCATCAGAAGAAGAAGAAGAAGAAGAAGAAGAAGAAGAAGAAGAAGAGGAAGAAGAACCAATGGAGGTGAAACCTACAATTGAAGAACGAAATGTTCTCAAATGAAGTTATGAACCAGCAACAACACCATAAGTCATTATAATTAGTGATGACGAAGTCGACAATTTCACCTTTCTAGTTTTGGGTGATCCTCGAGAAGAAGAACACCAAATCAGTGAGCATATTAAAAAAACTAGATTTGATTTAAATCAGTAAATCAATTATCTATTTTGTACTTCTTTGTGCTACTTGTTTAAAGTTGCAATAATGTTTGCTTTCTAATATGGCTTCCAATACTAGTCTACCAATCCTTGAGTTCAATGGTGGTGATTACGAGTATTGGTCAATTTAAATGAAAACTCTTTTGATAGGCAAAGGTCTTTGGGATGTGATTGAAGAGGGATATACTGAACCTACTGCTACTGAATGGGTAGCTTTGAATGTGGCTGATAAAAGGGCTAGAAAGGAAGCACAGAAGAATAATTCTTCTGCTCTTTATCACATCCAAGCTATCCTTGATAGAAGTATTTTACCTAGAATAGCTTCTTTTATAACTGTTGAATCTGCTTGGAATGCTTTAAAATAAAGTTATAGGGGTAGTGACCAAGTCAAACAAGTTAAACTACAAACCTTGAAATGAGAGTTTGAGACTCTTAAAATGCAAGAGAGTGAAAAGGTTGGTGATTACTGTGTGAGTGTGAAAGCTGTAGTAGATAAGATGGTCACTTTAGGAGAAGATGTAAAGCCTGAAGTTATAGTGAAGAAAGTGTTGAGGACACTTCTTCCTAAGTGGAATTCAGTTGCCATAATTATAAAAGAATCCAAAGACCTAACTTCTCTATCTTTTGAATCTCTAATTGGCTCACTGCTCTCACATGAAGAGAGGTTACAACACACTCCTTCCACAAGTTATGGAGGAGATGATAAATCCTTTGCTTCACAAGAAGGTAGAGGTAGAGGCCATGGTAGAGGAAAGAATAGAGGTAGAGGCAAAAATAATCAGAGAGGTGAAACTCCTAACAGAGGAGGAAATCAGAACATAGGAGGATTCTCAAACATAGGTGAACAACAGAATAGAGGAGGACAACAAAATAGAGAAAAACAATCAGGCAGAGGCAAAGGAGGATATAAGTCAAAACAATCTTGCTACAATTGTGGCAAACTTGGCCATTATGCTCGTGACTGTTGGATAAAGACTTCATAAGGAACTAGTAGCAGCCAGATCAGTCAGTTTGGAAATTTTGGAGAAGAGGAAGAGGCCACAAAGCTCTTTCTCTCTTATGGTAAGGCAGATCAGAACATGAATGATACATGGATCTTGGACACTGGGTGATCAAACCATATGAGTGGAAAAGAAGGGCTCTTTGCTACTCTAAACTCCTCATACAAATCCAGCATCAAATTGGGAGATGATAAATCATTGGTAGTTGAAGGCATTGGAGCAATGGCCATTCCAACTAAAGAAGGCGTCAAACATGTAAGTGATATCTATTGCACACCCCATATTCAACACAATATTTTAAGTGTTGGTCAAATGTTAGAAAAGAACTACAAGTTGCTTTTTGATGAGGGTAAATGCACTACTTTTGATAAAAATAACAGTAATAGAATCATTACACAAGTGCCAATGTCCAAGAATAGATTGTTTCCTTTAAATTTTGGCCAGCCAAGGGGAGATAAGTTATAAAATGTTGTTATTTCCAATCCAAGTGTCCTATGGCACTTGAGATATGGTCATTTGAATTCAGCTAGTTTGAAAATGCTAACTTCACAAGCGATGGTAACCGAACTTCCTAAGGTTTAGGATAGTAAGGAAGTCTATGAAGGGTGTGCTCTTGGGAAGCATGCCAGATCAAAATTTCCTCATGGACAAGCATGGTGGGCCAGCTATCCACTCCAGCTAGTGCATACAGACATCTATGGTCCGATGCAGACCAAGAGTCTATGTAACAACTCTTACTTCCTACTCTTCATTGATGATTTTACTAGAATGTGATGGATATATTTTTTGAAATATAAGGATGAAGCATTTGAATGTTTTGTCAATTTCAAAACAAGAGTTGAAAGTGAGAGTAGATATTTTGTAAAATGTCTTAGATCAGATAGGGGAGGAGAATACTCCTCTAATGAGTTCTTGAATTTCTGTAAGCAACATGGCATTAAGAGGCAGTTCACAGCTACCTACACTCCACAGCAGAATGGTGTCACAGAGAGGAAGAATCGCACCATTGTGGATATGGCAAGGTCTATGCTTTAGACGAAGCATTTGAATAATTCATATTGGGCAGATGCCACTAGGACCAGCGTACATATCTTGAACAGAAGTCCTACTGCAAGTTTGGAAGGACAGACACCTTACCAAGTTTGATATGGTAAAAAGCCAAATGTTAAGTATTTTAGAGTGTTTGGCTCACTGGCATATTATCACATTCTTGATGAGCTAAGAAAGAAGCTCAATCCAAAGAGTCAGGCATGCATATTTGTAGGATATTGTGAGAATACAAAAGCTTACAGACTCTACAATCCTAGGACTAGAAAGTTTGTGCTTTCTAGGGATGTGATTTTTGATGAAGGGGGAGAATGGGGTAAGCCCCAGATTTTTAGTGATGATGAATCTAGTGATGTAGGTTCTAAGCAAGTGCAACAGCAGACACCACATAAAAGTAAGCAGTCTCCTCCCAGAGATCCAGGTTCAATTTCTGATTCAACTTCTTCACCAAGTCCTTCTCCATAGAGATCAGTAAGTTCCTCACCAATGGACATCGATTCTCCATCTAGAGGTAAGATAACTCTATAGAATCATCCATCATATCAGATGTTGGATAAGCATTTTTCAAAAAGATACACTAGGGATCAAGCTAGTGAAATGAATTCTGTTCTACAAAGATTAGAAAATATGCACTTGTATGGTGATGATGTTTCCCAGCAGGAACCTAGGGGAGATTTAGTTAACTATGCTTTGTTAACTAATACACAACTTGAACCTTCTAGTTATGAGAAGGCTTGAACTCAAAATATTTGGCAAGATGCCATGAAAGAGGAGATCACCTCTATAAAAAACGACACTTGGGAGCTGGTGAAGCTTCCTAAAGGAAAGAAACATGTTGGATGTAAGTGGGTCTACAAGACCAAGTTTAATGCTGATGGTAGCATCGAGAGGCATAAGGCGAGATTAGTTGCAAATGGATTTACTCAAAAATATGGAATTGATTATGAAGAGACTTTTGCTCCTGTAGTCAGACAGGAGACTATCAGAACAGTTCTTGCCTTAGTTGCACACAAGGGATGGACAGTCCAACACATGGATGTAAAGAGTGCATTTCTAAATGGTTACTTGAGAGAAGAAGTGTATGTTGAGAAACCATAGGTATTGGAAGAGAAAAACAAGGAACATCTTGTTTACAAAATTAAGAAGGCTCTTTATGGCCTCAAACAGGCACCGAGAGCTTGGTACTCATGCATTGATGGGTACTTTAAAGATTATGGGTTCATCAGAAGTAAAAATAAACCCACTCTCTACTACTTGAATCAAGGAAATGACATCCTCATAGTTTATTTGTATGTGGATGATCTCATTTTTATGGGTAGTAATGAAAAAGTTAACATGGAGTTCAAGCACTCCATGATGCAAGAATTTGAGATGAAGGATCTTGGCTTGATGAAATACTTTCTTGGAATGGAAGTACATTAGACAGATTCAGGGATCTTCATATGTCAACTTCAGTATGCTCATGATATGATTTAGAAGTTTGCTATGGAGCAATGCAAATAAGTTGCATCTCCAATTGGACATGGGATCCAATTAAGCAAGGATGATGGAGCACCGAAATTTGATGTGACCACTTTCAGAAGCATTGTTGTGAGTTTGATGTTTCTCGCCAACACTAGAAAAAAAATTTAGTATGCTGTATCTCTTCTTTCTAGATTTATGTCTAATCCATCTGAGCTGCATTTGCAGGCAGCTAAAAGGATTTTGAGATATGTGAAGGCTACATTGGATTTTGGAATCTAGTACTACAAAAGTGATACTATCAAGCTTGAAGGATTTAGTGATAGTGATTGGGGCAGCAATATTGATGATAGAAAATCCACATCAGGTAACTGTTTTAGTCTTGGTTTAGGCCTAATAACTTGGAGTTCCAAGAAGCAGATAGTAGTAGCACTATCTTCAATAGAAGCTGAGTATATAGCGGTGACTCATGCTAGTACTCAATCTCTATGGATTTGAAAGGTATTAGAAGAGATTGGAGAGCAGCAAAGTGGTCCAACTCAAATATTCTATGACAACATCAGTGCCATTCAGTTGGCATGCAATCCTGTCCACCATAGTAGATCAAAGCATTTTGATATGAAGTACCACTTCATCCGAGATATGGTGGAAAATGATATTGTTGAGCTTCTCTATTGCCACACTTTGGATAACGTTGCTGACATCTTCACCAAGGCACTAGCTAAAGCTCAATTTGTAAAGCTAAGAGACTGTATAATCAGTTCTCTCAACTTTAAGGGGGAGAATGTTGCAAGTGTGAACAGGACTTAGCTTGAAACAGGCTTAGAAAAATCTAGTTTTTCTAAGCGTAGTGTGAACACACTTACCTTTTGTCGGCTAATTTTGTCGGATGGTCGGCATGATTTTTCCTTCTCCCTTTCCTTCATTTTCTCCTTATCCCTCCATTCTCCTTCCTCCTTTCCTGCCATCCATTTTCCCTTATCACTCCACTCCCTTCCTCTCCCCATGCTCGCTGCCACCTCCCACTCCACTTCCTACTACTCCGTTTTCTCTAAACTCCTCGATCTTCCTCCACCTTCCATTTACTACTATTGCGCATGTTCTAAGCACCTATATAAGGTTTATGTTAATGTATTTTTCAATTGGCTAGTTTAATTGAATTATTTCGGCTTTGATTATTTGTGTCAATTATTATTACCTTGGCCTACCTATAATCTAAGGTTAACTGAATCTTAGACTCACACTTTTTCGTATGAATAAAAAAGAAGATGAATCTTTGGAATATTATCTTGAGAGATTTAATTTTGTAGGATCTAGAATAAATATAGATCTTGAAGAAGAAATCCTAAAATAACTTTTTCTGAAAATTTTAAAGGAAGATGTTATTAAAATCTTAAATCTTATGGCAAAAGGAGATATTCATTCTATATCACTTTAGAAGATTATAAATATTTGTAGAAACTATTCAAGAAACAAACCTTTGAGAGGTAATAAATACATATCTACAGGAGTAGGAGTGACAAGATCCGAAATTGGAAGTATGTTGGAAGGTTTAAAAACTAATTTTATTGAGTAATTTGACCTCATCTTTGGATTTAATGGATAAAAATACAAAGGATAGTGAAGAAATTTACTGTCATAGATGTAGGAAAAAGCACAATTCAAGAGAATGTCCTCTCAACATAACAAATATCTCCAATATTTCTACTTGTTGCCAAATTTGTGATAAAGATCATAAAACTAAAAAATGTAAGTATATCTCTGTTGTTAAAGTTGCCATATTGTGATGAGGGCAAGAACTATATTGTGGAGAGGGTGATGGAAGTGAGGAGGGAAAGAACTATATTGTGAGGCTTGGTTGTGTAGAAGGTGGATTTAGTTCTACAAGGGGGTTCATTGGTATGGGTGAGGTCAAGGGCGATGGCAAGGTGGTGGTGGGGGTGGAGTAGTTTGGGTGGCAAAATATCGGGTAGCAGGTCATTGGTGATCTTAGGAGGAGTTTTTTTGGGTGATGGAATTGATATTCTTGTCAATGATAAGGGGGTGGGGTTTTAGCCTTTTCCAAGTAGAAATATTGGTGGGACTATGGCATGTGATGGGACCCCATTGTGAGGGATTTTCATAAGCCATTCAACCCTAGCATTGGTGTGTCCTTTGTAGCATTGGTCTCATATGGATCAAGAAAACCTAGTTCAAAAGTGGTATTTGATATTTCCCAGAGAAAGATACTCTTAGGGTTTCAGAGGAGCTGATTAAAATTACAATGGAGGATGGTGCACTTAACCTAGTTGGAAAATTTATAGTGATCCATCCTGATCTTGATGCGGTCCATAGATGGGCATTTTCCAAATGGAGGCCTTAGGGCCATTTGGAAATTATGGATCTACCTAAAGCTTTCATAATGTTTAAATTTAATCATGAATCAGACTCCAAGAATGTGCTTAGCGAGAAGTGGTTCTTTGGGAAGCAAGGTCTCTTCCTTCAAAGGTGGACTCTGAACTTTTTTTCTAATTAATAGAGGATAAACACAACCCCCATATTGATTAGGTTACATGGTTTTCCTTTCTAGTACTACCATGATGATGTGTTATGAGGTATAGCCAAACGAGCGGGTGAATTCATTCTCATTGACACAACAACAAGAGTCAAGTCAATATTAATATATGCTAGGATATTTATTAATGCAAACATGGAAGTAAATCTACTAGATTCTATTAAGTTGGTCTTGAGTCTAGGTACTTGAATATAACCAATTGTCTATGAAAATCATTCAAGGTTATGCATTGAGTGTAAAGCTTTGGGATATCTCTTAGGTCAATGTACGACAAAGAAGCCAACGAGGAAATTCTAGACTAAGGTAGATATGAAGAACAAATCGGCCCAGATTGAGCCCCAAAATCAAAAAAGGGTAGCTTTTGAAAAAGAGTTGGAAATGACTCAATCCTAGATGGATTTATTCAGCACATGGGCCAAATTCAAAGAAAATTATGAAAACCACATCGAAACCCCTACGTGTAAGCTGAGAGGAGCCCGAGCCAATCTTTGAATGTGGGATTCAGAAGCATTTTGAACAAGTTTTCCATATTATTCATCCCCCATTATTATTTAGAATTCTTTTGATTATCTCAAAACCCATAGAATGGAGGACTTTTTAGATTCCATATCACCAAATATGCCTTCTCCTACTAAGTTTATAGCTCCCATTAATTTGGAGAAAGGGTCTCCAAGCCCAAAAACCAGAAGCCATAAAAAGGTATTATGGATGTGGGGATTGAGAGAAAAGTGGAAAAGCCCCCAAATAAATAATCTCAGAAAAAGGAGACAGAATCAGATATAGCCAACATGACTCAATTGGTGTTAGGAGAGGATGAAGGATTGGTTCTAAGAAGAAAATAACTAAAGATAACATCCTTTAATAACATTTTTCCTCACAGATTGAGGGATGAGAAGAAATTATCTTTCAATCATGGTAAATAAAATTCCTTTCCTAGAATGTGAGGGGCCTTAATGGTCACTTGAAACAAATATTAGTGGCTTCTCTTAGATTTAATTATAAGTTGGATATTATTATTTTGCAAAAAACCAAGGTGGAAGATAGTAGAGTAGATTTTATTAGAGGAGTTATTTGGAAGAATGCAGGTTTTTGTGCTAACCCAACTCATGGGGAATTAGGGGGTTTGTTGTGTTTGTGAGATTCAAACACACTAGTGGGTTTAGTGTTATCGACTTCTAATAAAATAACAAATATTATATTTTGTTGTAAAGAGACTAATAGGATATGGATCTTGACCAATATAAATGCCCCTAATTCATATGTTGGTAAAGGTCTTATGTGGGAATATTTGAGCACTTTGAGAAAAGGCCTATGAGGTGAAGCTTGGATCTTGTCTAGAGATTTTAGTTCTTTGTTGTATCATGCTGATAAAAGAGTAGGAATTACTGGCACTTCAATAGGAATGGAAGATTTTACCTCTTTTATCAATACAAATGAACTTATGGACTAACCTTAAAGGCAACAAGTTTACATGGAGTAATAGAACGATTGGTATCCATATCATCCAAATAAATTTAGATAGAGTCATTATATCAAAATAAGCATGGTTTTGTTTGGATATACCTCTTTATTGCCTCTCTCAAAATTGGGTTCGGACCATAACCCTCTAGTTTTCAAATCTTCTTTGAAGCAATGTGGCTGAAAGACCCAAGGTTGGAAGATAATATTAGTGAGTGGTGGTCTTAAAAATTCTCTGGGCCATTAATATATCAAGTGGTTGAGAAATTAAGGTGGGTTAAATTTAATTTAAAGATCTTGAATAGAGAGGTTTTTGGCCATGTGAATGTGAAAAAAAATCCTTGAAGGCTTAGCTTAAAACTTTGGAATCTAATATTGAATTTGGAGAGTTTTCTATGGAATCCATATTTAAATAGAATACTTTATTGGTATACCTACACAACACTCTAGCATGTGAGGAAATTCTTTTGAAATAAAAATATTGAGCCTTATGGTTAAAAGAAGGAGATATGAATACAATATTTTTCCATGTGTCCACTTGGAGGTGTAGGAGTATTAACAAGATTAATGAAATATTAGAAGGGTATGGTAAAAAATCTATTGATATTAACAAAATTAGAGTAGAAGTAGTAAACTACTTTGAATCCCTGCTGGGAGAGAAATCAAATGGGGATGAACAGACAAAAATAAAGTTATCATTTAGCATTATGCAGCTAGTTATAGAAGAGATGAACTTTGATTTGATTAGCCCTTTTGAAGATGAGGAAACTAAAATGGTGGTATTTTACATGGGAGGGTTGAAAGCTCTAGTGTCATATGGCTTATATCCTCTCTTCTTCCAGAGATATTGGCACATTGTGGGAAGAGATATTAGAAATGCTTTGAAAGAGGTTAAAAGAATATGACATATTTTGAGGGATGTTAATTCCACATTTTTTATGCTTATTCTTAAGTCTCACAAGAATAAGGATTTTAATTATTTTAGACCTATTAGTCTATGCAACATCATGTTCAAATGTTTCTCCAAGGTTTTAGCTAATAGATTAAAAATTTTCCTCTCAAATATCATTGATCCAGCTCAAACAGGTTTTGTGTCTATAAGAAAAATATTGGATGGAATTATTTTTGTGCATGATATCATTAATTCTATGGATAAAAGTGGAGTATCGAGTCTTTTTCTCAAATTACATATGAACAAATCTTATGACTATGTCTCCTAGGATTTTTTGATAAAAAGTCATGCATAAATTTGGGTTCCACCATCACTGGTTCAATCTTATTAAATAATGTATTTTGATGTCTTGGTTTGTGATCTTAGTGAATGGGTCTATAGTCAAGAACTTTAAGATACAAAAGGGACTTCACCAAGGGGACCCTCCTTTCTATTTACCCTTCTTGCTGAGGAGCTCAATAGAGACATAAAATTTGAGTTGGGTATTGAGGGTATTAGTCTAGCTTTAAACTCTTATCGCATATCTTATAACTAATTTGTAGATGATACTCTTTTGTCCATTGTGGCATACATTTCTTAAGTCAAAAAGTTTAAAGATATTTTGATCTTTTTTGAAAATATGATGGGTCTAATGATCATTTTCACAAGAGTAGACTTTTTTTCTTGAATACCCCCCTTGATAGGCAAAGGAAGATTGCAATAATTTTGGGTTGTGAGATTGCAGTTCTACTATCTTCTTATTTAGGGATGCCCTATTTAGTGGTGGAATGAAAGAGAATATTTGGGATAAGATTAAAAAAAATCCCACTAGTTAGAAAAAGGATCTTCTTAGCCAGTCTGGAAAGGCACATTTAGTTAAGGTTATTGTGCAGAGCATACTAGTATTTTCCTCTCTATTTTCAAAGCCCTAATAAAAGTAGTTCAAAATATTGAGCAGCTTCAAAAGTCTTTCTCATAATCTGATTTGGAGAGTAATAAAATATTCCATATTGTCTCATGGGAACAAGTTTGTAAATAAATCAAAGTTGGGGTTCTAGGTTTTAGAAGAGTCAAGTGGATGAATGAATATTTAATGGTAAATAAAGCATGGAAGTTGATAAAACATTGGTTGGGTAAATAATGTGTTGGTTAAATATATTTCTACCAGCTATAATTTCCTAAACAATCCTTCACCAACCTCAGGATCAGCCTTTCAACTCAGTATTTTGAAAATGAAAAGCATCATCCATAGAGGGCATAGATGGATTATAGGCAGTGGGAATGCTAATTATTTCTAGAAGGATCCTTGTATCCAATATCAATCTTTAATATCCTTCTGAGAATTGGTTGAACCTGAACCTATATACACTATTGTGTTTAGTACTAAGGTGGCTGATAATATGCAGATTCAATAGGGGGTTAAAATTTGGAAACCACTTATAATGCAAAATTTGAATATGCTAGAACAAAGAAGTTTTAGCCTCATTGAAGACTTATTAAGGCTACAAGTTATAAAGAACACATAAGAGTAAGACAACTTATTTTGGAAGAATGAAAGTGATGGGTTATTTTCTGTTAAGTCAGCCTATAATATTACTTTTGATGTCATAGAGGAAGTCCCTATTTTCAAGATTGGATTAGAGGTCTTATGCCAAAAGTGAAATTTTACCTTTGGTTGACATCTCAAGATAAAATTCTAATGGTGGACAATTTAAAAATAAGAGGTATGATAATTACATATTGGTGTTCTCTCTCTAAAAATTGAGATGAATCCACAAGTTACTTGTTTTGCCAATACCCTTTTTCAAGGAAAGTGTTTTCTCTCTTGATGAATTTTTTGGAAGTTTAGTGGGTGTTTCATGGATCATTACAAGATGTTATTGAACTGTGGACCTCTCCATTTGTAAACCCTATCTTATGATCCTATTGGTCCTTCTCATCCTTGATGATCACTTATGTGGAATTAACATCTCTTATGTGAAATTTTTCTTAGCTGGGTGCTTGTGATCACTAACATCCCAAAGGTCATTTGAATTGACAACTAAATAAAAATATTGTATTGATTTAGACCATCTTGGAATACCACCCTTCTTTTCCAAATGAGATAGAACAATATTAAAATCACCCCCAAGAATCAATAGATCACAATGAATCATCTTTGAATTTGATATAAAAGTGCTAAGGTCCTTCCAACATCTTTCATGAGGAGTAACTATAGTTGGAGCATATACATTTATAATCCTAACTTAACTTTGATGTTTTCCTCTTTATTGTAAAATTATCTAGCAAAACAATTACTTTTTACTTCTAATAGTTATCCATACCATTTGCATTTGTCCCATACTATTGCAATACTGCCTAAAGCTCATATAGAAGAAATTGCTAAACAATCACTTGTCTTCCAAATCTTCTTAAAATCATCCTTACATTCCTAATTGCATAATTTTATTTCTTGTATTAAAATAAATTCAATGCTATAACAACCTCTTAATTCCTTAATAACTCTTTTTTTAGGAATTTTATTCATACCCCTAATATTCCATGATATCATTCTCATCATCAACACTTTTTATTTATATTAGTGGTCTTAGCCCCACTTTTTGATAACACCTGTGATATTTTTATTTGGCTTCCTAGATCAAAATCCTTTTCAATTTATTTTTCTCTTTGTTATTGCTTTGATGGCCTTCCTCTCCTTCCATTCGCATCAACACTCTCATCTTCATCAATCTCTTATATTTTCTCATATTGTTCAAAATGAGACTTATCTTCTAGATATTTATGTTGTCCTAAAGAGTCAAAAGTGCAAGGAATAACCTCATTAGTATTTTCTTCTTTATGTTGCCCTAAAAAATCTAGACTGCATAAATGATACTCCATAGTCATCACTTTATTATGTTGGCCTAAAAACCCTAAATTTCTTTAGATATCCTCCAAAATATTTTCTTTACTATAATGCTCTTGAAATCCTAAAGTGCAAGGAATACTCTCCATACTACTTTCATTTTTATTGTAAGGAGAATATTTTAAGCTACTTTAGGATAATAAAGGTGATTTACCTAGATTACACTTGACCTCCTTCACATCATTTGCTTTAAAATTCATCTCCCCATATTATTTTATTTTAAAATTTTCCTTCCCCTCTTCCTTCGCATCTTTAACTCCTATATTTGAACTTGCACATTTTACTTCCTCATCCTCCATATCAATTTTTTCTTCTAATGGTTTATTCGATTGAACTGTAATGGCCTTTACCATATAATGATGTATAGGGAGTTTTCTAGCCACTTTCTTAGGAGTGGAAAATGCTTAATTTGACCTAGCTTCTCCTATGATATGATCTCCTTGTTTCAAATTGAAGATACCCTCATGCTCAAAAATTTCCATCTCTTCCTTCATTTTCACTTTGCATTATCTTACGATGTGCCTAGTTTCATGATATTTACAACATCAAAATGTAATATTTCATAATCCACTTGTTGATACCATTCTCTTGATTCAAAATTAATCCTAATCAACTGCGGTGAAGGTTTAGAAATATCCATGGTAACACATATTTGAGTGTATACAACATGTTTTCTTTCCTTAGTAGTTGGTCTCTCTTGGATGAATTCACCTAGAGTATTACCAATATTCTTCAAAACCTCCTTATTGATGAGTTGATAAGGAAGTTTAAAAAACCTAATCCATAACAGAAGCCTTTTAATAGATTTTATGTCCACAAAATAATTCTCACTCCAAGGTCTTAAATATAATGTATCTTTACCCCTAAACCACGAGCCTCCATCCATTATTTTATCCCTTATTTCTGAACTAGAAAAAAATGAGGAAATATCCTTTTGGAAGAAAATTCATGGAGAAATTGGAATTCAATCCCCATTCCCACTTGATCTAATTTTGAATCTCATAAAAACATATCCAATATCCATAAAAATTACATGTTTAAGAACCATTAGATCATGCTCAATCATCTCATCCTTGATGATAACTTATGGTGTAGAATCTGCTACCTAGATTAGGTTTGTCATAGATTCACTATTCCTCTTATTGCTAGCAAGGACATCCATACTTCCAACTTGGTAATTCATACTTTCAGTAAGGACTTTCACAAATGACTTTCTTTCTATGTTACCTAGATTTTCTTCAAGTGAACCCTTTAAATTATCCCAAGATTTGGAACAAGAAGTGGAACTTGTTCCTTGATCACACTTTGTTTTCTACTTGTTGCTTCCTTGCTCACACTTCCTCATCACTCACAGCTTGTGCTTGCATTCACTTTTTGCTACACTCATTCCTATCTCGTGCTCATACTCACACTTGGTTGCACATGCTTTTAGTTCCAATCTCTCGATTCATGTTGGCACTCACTTTCAGCTACACTCACTCCTGGATCATGTTCGCTTTTGGCTGCACTCACTTCTAAATTATGTTGGTACTTGCTTCTATCTGCACTCACTCCTATATCATGTTGGCACTTGCTTCCAGCTGCAATCACTCTCAATTTGCATTGACACTCGATGAGTGGTTATTTACCAAATATTTTTGTATCAAAATTACTTCATTTACCTGAATAATTGATGTTTATGAAAGTTATTATTTACAAAACACAATTTATTAGTAAAAATGGTTAATTATGGTAATCTAACATTTATATTTGATTTGTATCAAAATTTTCCAAGTTCTAGGAAAAATGCAAGAAAATGCATGGATGATTGATAAAGGAATCACAGAAGTTGTGGAATGCACCTCGAACGAGAAGAAGAACCATAGCAATTCGGGAAACAATAGTAATTGATCTTACTAAAGCATATTACTGAAGTATATTACTAAAGTATATTACTGAAGGTAGTTACTGAAGATAACTACTAACAATAATTACTGAAGGTAATTACTGGAGAATGTTACCAACAATTACTGTTGATTGTGGATGACATAATCAAGTGGATGAAACATTACAATGGGCGACAATAGATATCTTTTCAACCTACCTTGCTTCTCACATAATTATCTATGAGAATATCTCCAGTTGACAAAGTTCTTATTTATTGTAATGAGTTTATTTTGGGACATTTGAAATGTAATCGTAAAATATTGTTAAGACTTCCTGGAATAAAGGAAATAAAGTCTTAACATCTATCTTGTGAGTTAGTTAGAATAGATATTATCTTGATAGTATTATGTGTAGCTGCCACTTGGACCAATAAGAAAATTTATAAGTCCAAGTCAAATTAAGAATTATATTAGGTTTTAGATTATTGTTGATTCATGTACAGTCATCAGTCCACAAGTTACACATGACAAATACGTGGAAGAAACTATTCAAAATTGTTTTAGTTTTAGTATAAAATTACATAGAAGACCTTGAGAGAGGCTTAGTTAGTTGGCGCTGGAATAATATTGTATTACAGTTTACAGTCTATTCTAAATTAAGTTACAATTTTGAGGAAGCATGTACAGTTGAAGCTCCAGCAATAAAACATAATTTCTTCAAATATGGTATTCTGTATCAACTATGTAGTTTGTTTAATCTTTTTTTTATAAATTGTAGACTAATTACCTGCATTCATAAGGTATGCATAAATATTAGTATGAAACATAAAACTTAGTTACTGATAAGGTAAATTACGGGAGAAAGACTTACACTACCACTTTAGGAGGCAGGACCCACTCCTAATAGACAGTACCTGAGCTCTCTCGCCCCTACATTAGATTAGGATTAGTTAGACTTGCATTTCAAATTATATAAAATAAAATAAATTGCATGAGGATCCTCATATCATAAATTAGAAAGCGGGAGCGGAGGCAGGAATGGAGCAAAGCGGGAGCGAAGGCAGGTGCAATTTCTGCAAACATGATTCTCATTCTGCTGGAGGTGGGAAACAGGGTTTCCAAACCCCTGGAAGCTGTGAGGCTCAAGGAGGGAACAAGCAAGGTTCTGAAGCAACTGAGGAAGAGCAGGTGGACAGTGACAAGGACACCGAGGGTTTAAAAAAAATAGAGGGACACGAACCCCCTGATATTATTTTTGATAAGAAGGCCCACATCAAGAATTCTGAGGGCAATAAGTCTTTTGCACATGCCCTTAAAGGTGGCAATAGTGTTTCCTTACATTCCTTACCACCTCTCACTCCCAATGGGCGGAAGGTATCCGTGCCTGAAAGCGTAATGGCAGACTTTATATCGATGGAAAATTTTTCTCTGGTAGGCAAATTCATAGGGGGCAAGCCGGATATTGAAACGATTCGACGATGGGCATCCTTGAAGTGGAAGACTTCTGGACACATGGAGATTATTGCATTATCAAGGGGGTTTTTTGCGGTACGCCTTAACAATAGTGAAGATGCTAGTCGTATTCTAACAGGAGGACCTTGGTTCTTGGGCCGAAGAAGTCTTTTTCTTAGGAGATGGGCCGAGGATTTTGACCCGTAAAAGCAGAGCATAAACTTTGCCCCCATTTGGGTCCGTCTCCCAAATCTCCCGTTTCATTGGTGGCATGAGTATTTTCTTCAGGGTATTGCCAAGACCATAGGGGATTTGGTGGCCATTGACAATCCAACCCTTGCACGCACCATAATGACGCATGCTAGGATTTGTGTAAATGCAAACCTAGAATCTGAGCTTCCTACTCATGTGGAGTTAGAATATGGAAATAAAACAAGATTACAGGTCATCGAATATGAAAATAGACCGGCATTTTGCTCTCGACTCGTAATATTCAAGGCCATCTCAAAGGACAATGCTCTTTTTTGAGAAGCCAAGAAACCCTTCCTAGGAATAATGATTCCAAGCGGCAGTCTTTCGGAAATAATGGCAAATACACAGGGATGTACAGTGTTAAAGATCCAAATGTTGAAAAGGCAAAGGCCTCTCGGTTTGGGGCAAATGGAGAATGAGGCTGAGCTTCACATGGACAATGGTAAGGACAAGCAAATTGCTACATCACAAACTGACCAACAAAAGGTATGCTCTCCTTTCGAAAATCTAAATAAATTTAACATTTTGGCTGAAAACCAAATAATTACAGAGGAAAATCAGAATGAAGGGTCTAATGTTGAGGATATAATTCTTGGTCTCCCTGCTTACCTTGACTCCCCAACCAAATCTGGACCTTCCAATCCTCCTCCTGTTGGTCATAAAGAATGCCCTAATGATGAGTCTTTTTACGCCCGTAAAGAGAAAAAGTGCTTTCAGAGTTAATCAACCCTTCCAAGCGACATTTTTCACCTTTGTCTTTGTCCCAATCCAGAGAAGGGGTTTCCAAAGACTGTTATCCAACAAAGTTACCCAAACCAAATTTAGCCCGAAACAGACTAGAAGCTCAATGAAGTCCCCCATGATTGACTGTGGAGGTGAGAAAAAAAAGGGAAGAAAGTCAAATGCCCAAAAATGGAAAGAAGAGGTCCAAGATGAGATAGCTAATGGAATTCAGACTACTCTGTTTCCATCAACTGGAAATCTTCCCTTTGAAGAGAACAAAATTCTTAAGCCCCCTCAAGTCCAAGGCAGGGGAAGAGGAAAAAACTTTAAAAGTTCCAAATGAAGATCATATCCTGGAATGTAAGGGGGCTCAATGGCCTTCCTAAACAGCGGTTAGTCAAATATTTAAGAAGAGATTTTGATCCCACTATTCTTATTTTGCAAGAAACTAAAGTCGATGAAGTTTTGTCTAGAAAAATTGCCCTCAATATCTGGAAAAAGGGAGAAGCAATTTTTTGCAAAGCCAATGGAACCTCATGTGGTCTTCTTTGTATCTGGAATCCAGGGAAGGTGGAAGGCAAGGTTATTCAATTAGGGGAAAGGGTAATGAGCATTATTTTTAAGGATAAGGTTAGTGACCTTTCTTGGATATTAACAAATGTGTACGCCCCTAATTCTATATCCGGGAGAGCTGATCTATGGAATTTACTCAGTCATTTCAAGGAAGCTTTTCAGGATATCCCATGGATAGTGGCGGGGGACTTTAATACCCCTCTTTACCCCTCTGATAAAAAAGGGGGAGTAGGAATTCCAAAGAAGAAGTATGGAGGACTTTCAAGATTTCATCAACAACAACAATTTATTGGATGTCAAATTAAAAAATTCTAAATTTACTTGGAGCAATAGGAGGTGTGGAAATCAACTTATAATGGAAAAGCTTGATAGGTTTTTTTTGTCACAGGAAGCAATACAATCTTTTGGGGATGCAAATCGGTTGTCCTTGCCTCGCATTGGGTCTGACCACAACCCGATTTTACTTGAAATTGAAGAGACTCCAAAATTCAAAAGGCCTTTTAGGTTTGAATCTATGTGGATGCACCACCCCGATCTCGTAGACAGAATTTCTCAGTGGTGGCAAGGATTCTTGTCGTAGTGTGCCTTCATTCGGATTAGCACAGAAACTTAAAGTGGTGAAAGAAAATCTAAGGATCCTGAATAAAGAAATATTTGGAAATATTTTTGAAAACAAGAAAGTCATCTCTCGAAAGGTTATCAACCATTGAGAAAAAACTCAAAGAGGGATTTCCTGACCCTTCCCTACAGGCAGATGAAAAGAAAGCCCTTGCCGAGTACCATAATGTTTTAGCTCGCGAGGAGACTTTTTGGCGGCAAAAGTCTAGAGCTACCTGGCTAAAAGAAGGTGATGCCAACACAAGATTTTTTCATGCATCTACCTTAAGGAACAGAAGCCACAATAGAATTAAAGAACTTGTTAGAGATGATGGATCATCCCTTTCTAGTCCTAATGAGATCGTAAATGAAGCAGCTTTCCTATTTTCGTAATCTTTTAGGAGAAGAACATTTCAGTTCGCCTTAGCTTCTTAATCAATGCTTTACCATATTCCTCATTTAATTTTTGATGACTTGAATGGGGAGTTAATTAAGCCTTTCACGGATGAAGAAATCAAAGAGGCCCTCTTCTCAATGAACCCCGATAAAGCTCCAGTGTCCAGACGGGTTTTCACCTCATTTTTTTCAGGCTTTTTGGGATATTGTAGGTTTTGATGTATGTGCTACTATCAAGGAATTTCAGTCCACAAAGCATATTCCGAGAAGTTTTAACTCCACTTTTATTGCTTTAATCCCAAAGATTCCTACTCCTAGATCTATGATGGATTTTAGACCTATTAGCCTTTGTAATGTTGTTTATAAAATTTTGACCAAGGCGATTGCAAATAGAATGAGGAAGATCCTTCCTATGTTTATTGATGTTTGTCAAGGCGCTCAGTCCCCGGAAGGTCCATCCTTGATGGTGTCATAACAGCTCATGAAGCCCTCCATTCGGTAGTCCAGACTAAAAACCCGCTTTTGCTCTCAAGCTCGGATATGAACAAGGCTTATGACCGCATAAACCGGAGTTTTGTCTCTCGCCATTCTTCAGAAATTTGGTTTTCATCATGAATGGATCAAGCTTTTGGAAGGATGTTTTATGAAACCTTGGTTTTCATCCTTGTTAATGGTGCTCCCGCTGGATACTTTCAAAGTAAAAGGGGCCTAAGGCAAGGTGACCCTATCTCTCCCATGTTGTTTATCATTGTGGTCGAAGCCCTTGGGAGGACAATCAAAGTCGCTCGTAATATTGGTCTTATTTCAGAAATTAAAGCATCATCACAAACACAGAAGTTACACATGAACAGCTTGTGGATGATACTTTGTTGTTAACTCTTGCATCGCTTTTTGAGGCTAAGGTCATAAAACATATTCTAGAGCTATATGAGGATGTCATGGGCAAAAGGTAAATTTTTCAAAGAGTAAAATTTATTTCTTTAATACTCCCATTTAGAGGCATATTAAGATTGCTAGGATTCTTGGATGCTCAAGTTGTCTACTCTTCCATCCACATACTTAGGCCTTCCTTTATTTACAGGCAGAGCTACTGATTCCATGTGGACTAATGTAATTGAAAGAATTCAGAGGAAGTCGGTCGGATGGAAAGGGAATTTGTTATCTCAAGCTGGCAAGGCGCCTCTCACCAGTGTTTTCCATTCAAAGCATCCCCTGTCTACTTTCTCTCTGTTTTTAAAGCTCCTACAAGTGTCTACACTAAAATTGAACAGATCCATAAGAGGTTCCTATGGACTGGTTCTGAATCTAAGCAACGCTTTCACTTGGTGTCCTGGGATAGGGTTTGCAAACCAAGGGAGTTTGGAGGTATTGGGCTAAGGAGAATACAACATTTAAACATGGCCCTCCTGGCCAAACAAGCATGGCGTCTTCTGACAAATGCAAATGCAGAATGGATTACTATAATCAGAAGAAAGTATTTGCAAGAAACTAAATTTTTAAGTTATTCCTTTCCTCCCAGGGGATCAATTTTTTGGAAATCAATCCTTCAAACTAAAAACTTGCTAAGCAAAGGGCTACGTTGGAAACTGGGAAATGGAAGAAACATTGATTTCTCGGACCACAAATGGTTAAAGGACTATCCCCTCTCTCGCAGACTCCCATCCTTTCAACCCTTAGAGCTTGGACAATTGAAGTTTTTGGTACCAAAGTTGCAGATTTTATTACTTTGTCAAACAATAGAAGGGTTTGGAAGCCAATAATGAACAATGATCTACCAGTGGCATCAATAATACTGGAGAATGAATTAAGACAGTCTTTACTCCCTTCTGGCATTCTTGAGGACCAGCTTTATCCGGGAAGCTTCGTACAATGGGGAATTTTCTTGTCAAGACCGCTTATCTCGATGCTTATTGATAATGATGAACCTACTTTCCCTCACTTGGAAGTTTGGCCCAAAAGCATTGTTCCGAAGGTTGGGTTTTTTGCATGGCTGGCCATCCAAAATAAGATCCTCACCATGGATAACTTAATAAAAAGAGGTGTGACTGTTGTTAATAGGTGTTATCTTTGTATGTCTGAGTGGGAGTCTATTGATCATTTGTTTCTGTATTGTAATTTTTCTGTCTCAATCTTGTTAGGTCTGTTACAAGTGTTTCATATTTATTGGGTCCATCCTCACCCATTTTTGACTTATTTGTCCAATGGCCTTCTCCCTTTTTGAATAGGCGTCTTAGGTATATGTGGAAGATCTGCCTTCATCACTACTTGTGGCAGATATGGTTGGAAAGGAATCGTCGGGCCTTCTTGGATAAGGTTTCTCAGTCATCCTCTGTCCCGTCAAAAATTTTAGTATATGCTAATGAGAATGCTTGTTTAGTGCCTCGAAGATCTAGACCTCCAAATCCTTTTGAAGCTTCATTAGGCCAGCCATTAAACTTACCTCTCACCGATGGCCTCAATCATCCTCAAGTCTGTCCTAGAACCATGATCACATGGACCCCACCCCCCTAGGGTGGATTAAGTTAAATTTTGATGGGGCATCTAGGGGCAACCCTGTGAAGTCGGGCTGGTGGCTTACTTAGAGACCACAAGGGTGAGGTGCTTGTAGCTTTTGTCGAACATCTTGGAGCTCAAACTAACAATGTGGTAAAGCGAGGGCAGTTTGGAGGAGCCTCAAGGTGGCAGAGAATTATCCAGGGAAACTGTTGGTGGAAGGTGATTCTCTTATTATTATAAATCTTCTAAAGAACACTAAGAGAGCTCCTTGGAGATTTGATGACTACATCCACGAAGCAAGGGCTCTAATTCATGATCGACCTGAGGCCATAATTTTGCATACCTTCCGGAAGCAAACATGGCAGCCGATAGGCCGGCAAATGAAGGCATTGTAGCAAGAAATTTGATCACGTGGACCGAAAATCTTCCTCATGCAGCCTCAATGGTGATAGATAATGAAAAATTTTAGATTGGAAGGCTCAAAGTGGATTTTGTCTTTGTTAGTTCTATTTTGCGTCTTTCTTTTCTCGATGGCCATAATATTAGGCTTCCATAGTTTAGTTTGGTCGTATTCTCGTTGGAAGAGTAGGTCTTGGCCCTTTTTGTTGTCAGCTTAAACTTTTAGGGCTTGGCCTTTGTCTAGTTGGTCAATGGACCCTATTTTGTAAAATGGTTTTGGGTCAACCAGTTAAAACCCGGTGTTAATCATAAATATTCTCTTACTTACCAAAAAAAAAACATAACATATATTAATTGCAAATAATCAGATACATAAGTAAATTACATCATTAGTAAAAGTTAGATTGCATTTATTTACCATATCTTGCATAATTCATCTCTGCATAATTTTTATATTTCTTTTTGTACACGTGTACGCATGAATTCTGGAAAGAAAATTGAGCTAGACTTAGTATTAACTCCTATGATATAATCTATACCAGATTGCTACTTTTTAAATCTAACCTTGATTTACCTTGGATTGATAAAATTAAATGTAAGCTTCTACAACCGATCATTTTGGTGTCATTGTCGAGGAAATTAACGTCGTAGTAGTTGGTCAAAAAAGTTGCTTGGCAATGCAAAGCGAGTTGACTTACTTGTACACATGAGATCATGTGGACACATGGGCCCTTGGTGTGCATAGGAATTAGAGTAGATATTTATGTATATGGTACACATGAGACCTCCCTACTGTAGATAGGCTGCAAAGAGCCCCGCCTTATGACATTTCCAGGTTCATTTTTCATAAGAATTTCATGTTTTACTGATTTCATAGATTAAATTTCAATTCCTGCAAATTTTAATTTCTGCATATTTCTTTCTTTGGGTAATTTTTATTGTTAAACTAGTTAGGACCTATAAATAAAATTGGGAAGTAGGTGAAATTAGAAAAACACCCTATTTTTATTCTATAGGAAGTAGTTACATTGAGTGACACAATTGTAATGAAATCGTCCTATCCAATAAAAAATAAGAAGTTACCTTTTATTTCAGCAATTTTATTTTCACCTAATTATTACTAAAGTTAGTTGTATGGATTCATAGATCGTGGATCACACTTAATTTTAGTAGAATTACGTCGTACGTTTTCCCTAATTTTGCTAAAATAGTCTATATGTATTCATAGACCGTGGATCGCATCTTATTTTAGTAAGCATTAGGTCTGTTTAAAATTATAAATATTTCTTTTTTTTTCATTTTGTTAAAAGTAAAATTCTGAATTTTATATTTAAGTAAACAGTAGGATTGAAATAGAAAACAAAATCAAAACTGAAAAAAAAAAAAAAAAAAAAAAAACATTTTTCAAAAAGATAAATTAAACAAATTGTTGAAAGTAGTCATATTGAATTCATAGACCTTAAAAAAAAATTGATACAACAAGAGGTTAATCCTCTTGTTGATCAAAATTTCATAACAACCAAACTAGAATGGGAAGCACTGTGTGAACATGTTGACTCTATCAATGAAAGATCAGAAGAACATAAGAAGATAAAAATGATTAATATAGAAAAAACTTTAAGGGTAAATCATCCTACACCTTATGATAATCTAGGAATAAGTTGTGAAAATTGGCTTTGGTATAGAAGAGCAATAGTGAATTCAGAAATTTATCCTTGGAATCAATACCTTGAGGATTCCCTCACTATTCACAATTTTCTTGCAAAAATAGAGAGGAGACAATTAGCCCTGCAATAAAACAAGAGATACTGTAGAATTCCTAGAGCTGTACATTTTAGAGAATTGTGCCAAGAATTTCGTTACGAACTAAAATTTGGGATTCCTAATCCTATCACAATTAAATCTTATCTTGTTCAGTTGATTCAATTATTGGTATATTATTTTAATTTTGAAGAGGAACATTTCATGACACCAGACCAACTTGATCCAATCAACGATATACATAAATTATTCAAAGAAGATTAGACATAGTGCTTGAAAAAAATAAATAATAATAATAATAATAGGTTTAGAACATACATGAACAAACCTAGAGACTCTAAAGGAATATTTATAAAAACTAATAAAATAGAAAAATCCCCAAGATACTTTAGAGAACCTGGGATTTTTAAAATAGTAAAAACTGAGGCTACATCACCAACGAATCAAGGTAAAATCCTATATCAAGATCCCAATACATATTTATTGTCAAATCTAGAATTCGACAACTACATAGATCCCTCTTCTATTTTTATTGAACCTATACCTAAACCAATTCTAGAATTCTTATATTCAGGAATGGTTGATGCACAAAGTTAAATAGGAGAAAAAAATCAAGGAAATGAGAGACAAAGGCAAGAGAGACAAATACAATATCAAGGGGAAATTAGACAACAAAAAACATTTCCTTTCCCAATATTACATACAAAATATGGAACAAGGGAACCTAAATCAATTTCTATTTCTGTACTGCCTACTTTTCATAGAAAACCCCATGAAGATCCTGAAGCTTTTCTTTTTGAATTTGAAGTAGTATGTCAAGCTTATTTTTACACTACCAATGAGAAAAATTTAATATTATTTCCTTCTACTCTTAAAGATGCCACTTTGAGATGGTTTATGGGTCTAGGAGAAGGAGTTTGTAATCGTTGGGATGGAGAAAATGGATTAAAATAAATATTCCTTGAAAGATATCAATATTATAGGGATAAGAAAGCTGAGCTTTTTTGTATGAATAAAAAAGAAGATGAAACTTTGGAATATTATCTTGATATATTTCATTTTGTAGGATCTAGAATAAATATAGATCTTGAAGAAGAAATCCTAAAAGAACTTTTTCTAAAAAGTTTAAAGGAAGATGTTATTAAAATCTTAAATCTTATGGCAAAAGGAGATATTCATTCTATATCACTTGAGAAGATTATAAATATTTGTAGAAACTATTCAAGAAACAAACCTTTGAGAGGTAATAATGTTAGCGTACTTTCTATTTCTTCATTTGTCTCCTTGCGCAATTGTTATTTTGTTATAACAAATTGCTAATACGGCTGGTTGGTTTGGCAACCTCCGGCAATTTGTTAAATGTAACCTGTATATAATTTGCTGCTGAGAATAATAAACTAGTTCCTGTTTTTAACATGGCATCAGAGCCACAAGAATTTGCTTGGGCGAGGTGATTGGCAGGCGAGTCTGTTTTCTTGCGGGCGTGATTTGTTCTGTGAGAGGCAGCGAGCGCATCAAAAACTGAAGAAGGCGGAGGCCTGTAGCAGCGACGCGTTACGTCCGCTAGCAGACGGCGTCGGCACGCAGAGGGCACACGTGGATCGATGTGTTGCGTCACGAATGCAACACGCGTCGCCCAGACGTCCTCGTCGACGTCGCGGACTGCCTAGACTGACGCATCTGTTAGTCTGCGCGCTGCAGAGTGTAGGACGTCAGCCTACGCGTTGAAGGCCGCACAGATGTCTGACGTCTGACTGCTGCAGACCGTGTAGAAGCTGACGCGGTCTGCATCAGCCTACACAGGCAGCGCTGACGAAAGGAGGAGGGCCCGCTATGTAGGGCCAAGAGGAACTCCCCCCCCCGCACGACGCAAATTGTGCATCGCGGTCCTCGAGGGCCCCCCTCCCCCCCCGTGCGATGCAAATTGTGCGTCACGCTCCCCAAGGCCCCCCCCCCCGCGTGAGCGGGAAATGAAAATTTGAATTCCCGCCCGGAGAGTATAAACCCCCCCCCCCATTTGCGTGACTCCACCCCCCACCTAAAAACCAAAAACCGATTCAAAATTTTTTTTTCGAAAGAGACGAATCGGAGGGAGGTGCCGAGCGGACCGCTGTTCGCGGATGTAGAGGGAAGGCCCGGGAATCGGCGATTGATTTTTTCCAAGCGCGCGACTCAGGGAACCGGAAGCCGAGACCGCGTTGCAGAGGAGAAGCAGCAGGGTGTTGAAAAGGGAGGTGGCTTACTGATCATCTCGGATCAGCCCGCTGGCTCACGTGGTCGTGAGTCGTGCGGTAAGGCTCAGGGAGCCTGCAGGTCGGGGGTTCAAATCCCGCCGACCCCCCCCCAAGGTATATTTTTTTTAAAAGTTATTTTTTAATTATTAATTTTTAATTTTAATTTTTTTAATAGTTTTTTAACTTTATAAATTAAAATTAAAATTTTAATTTATTTTTTATAAGTTTTAAAACTATATAAATTAAAATTATTTATTTTAATTTTAAATATAATAATTATTAAAAATGCTTTGTTAAAGAAAGCCTTTTAAGGGGGGATATTTTTTCAAAAATCAAAGGGGGATAGTGAGTAATTTTTCGAAAAATAGCAATTTGGCATTGTAAAAGGTGCATTTTCGGCTGTGACCGACACCTTGTGGGTTATTCTTGTGGGCAATTTTTTTTGTTGTATGTTGCATATTTCATTTTTGCACTATAACATTAAAAATTAAAATAAAACACTCCCTAAGTCCCCGGAATATAAAACCCATCTGTGCAATTTATTTGCACTGCAGCGTTCGGTATTTGCGATACCTCCGCCAGCACTTACAGTGTAAAGTCGTCGTGATTTGGCTACTGTATCCGCCGCCTAATATAGCTGCTATAACGATGTCTGAGCTTGTTCTCTATAAATCGTCAAGGAGGAATAAGTACACCATTTTTGCATTTTTTACTCCATCCACTACCCTTTATCGCACTTGTGTTTAGGCGTAAATCCTGACGAAGTATTCTTCATAGTGTTTAGGGGAAGTTACGCCCTATGCATGAGAAGAATCTTCTATGGTAGGTGCCATCAACAAGGTGATTCCCTTTTAGTACCGCTTATGTTCCACGTATCGTATGATCTCTAAAACTCACCTATAGTCTCCCTCACGTAAGGGCGGGTGATTTTTGTTGATCTTTCTAAATACCTATAGTCTCCCTCATGTAAGGGCGAGTATTTTGTATGGTATATTGGCCTAGAAAAATGTATATCGAAAGGGGGACCAATTGGTGATATAAGGAACCTTCACTATGGCCGCTGTTGCAAAATTAATGACTGATCCGCATCAGTTATTGAAAGGTCCAAATTATACACCATGGAAACATAAGATGAAGGCTATTCTCCAAATGGAATATTTGTGGGATATTGTTATTGGAGTAGCAACAAGGCCTTCACCAACAACGAGGATCCACGGGTCCTTCGAGCAGATCGAGATAGCTTTTGACAAGAAAGACGAGAGAGCAAAGGTGCTCATTTTGTTTGTCTGTTTCAGATGAAGTGCAACCTCATATAGCTGACAAAGCAAGTGGTAAAGAGGCATGGGATGCCCTTAGAACCATCTATGAGGGGAAGAATGAATCCAAAATTCTTCATCTTCAACAACAACTTCATAACCTGAGTTTGAGGCAGGGTGAAACAATTGAAATCTTTCTATGCAGAGTGTCTGAGTTGAAAGAGAAATTGAGTTCTCTAGGAGATACTGTGGATGAAAAGATTCTCATTTCACTTGTGATGAGAGATTTACCTTCTTCATTTGATATGTTGATAACCTCCATCCAGGTGTCTCAATGACAAATTACCTACATCGAGTTGGTCAATCTACTTCAACAACAGGAGGCACGCCAACTTCACAAGGATGATTCTTCCAATATAGCCTTATACACCAACAGGCAGGGTTCTAGGAAGAAAGGTAATGGGCAAAAAGGAGGCAACTTTCAAAAAGGAGGAAATTATCAACCAGATACGAAAGGAAAAGGCAAACAACCTCAACAAAAGAAGAGGTGGTGCAAGATCTGTGAGAAAGACAACCATGACACCAACAGGTGTTGGCATAAGAACAAGCAGAAAGGCCAAAACAAACCACAAAATAAGAACAAGCAACCCCAGGTGAATGTTGCTATTGAAGAATCTGACTCAGATTCTGAATGGGCACACAAGGTGCTCATGACTACCACAGATTCCACTCAGAGGGATCCTATTTGGTATGTCGATTCTGGAGCTAGCAAACATATGACTGGCGATAGATCGTGGTTTGAATCATTTGAGGCCAAAGAGGGCAAACTTGTCACCATTGTCGATGATAAAACCTACAGGGTTCAGGGAGAGGGTATAGTTTTAGTCACTCTTCCTGATGGCAAGTGTCAGATTGACAAAGTCCTCTATGTTTCGGGATTGACCAACAATTTTTTGTCAGTGACACAAATCCTGGATAGAAATATGGTTGTCAACTTTCGTGTTGAGAATGGACAGAAGTGTTGTACCATTACCAAGAAGGGTAAGCAGATTGCAACAACTTCATATAAGCACGAATTATTTGCACTGGATGCTATCTCTACTCCACATGTTGCCATGACTTTCTCTACCAAGGAGGCAACTTCCCTATGGCACAAGAGATATGGGCATCTTAGTTCTGGCTACTTACTTGAGCTCAGCAAGTATGAGATGGTAAAGGGTCTTCCTTCCCTTTTTGCCACATTGCCAGTGTGCTCTGACTGCTTGGCAGGAAAGCAGCATAGAGTACCATTTGAGAAGAGCTCTACAAGAGCACAAAAACCTCTAGAGCTAATTCACACCGATCTATGCAGTCCTTTCACACCCAACAGTGTTGGAGGGAAGAGGTACTTTTAGTTATTCATAGATGACTACTCACGAAATATGTGGGTTTTCTTTCTCCAACTAAAATCTGAAGCTTTCGCATTCTTCCAGCAGTTCAAGAAATCCGTTGAGAAGGAGTCAGGGGCTTCTATTAAAAATCTTCGCTCAGATCGAGGGGGAGAGTTTACCTCTAATGAATTTTCTGCATTCCTAGATAAGCATGGGATCAAGAGACAGTTAACAACTGCCTATACTCCTCAAGAAAATGGAGTTGCCGAGAGAAGGAACCGTTCTATCATGGAAATGGTTCGTTGTATGCTCACGAGAGCTACTCTTGGGCAACAATATTGGGCGAAAGTCTGTCACCATTGCAGTGTATCTGTTGAATAGGGAACCCATAAAGGCCCTAAAAGGAATGACTCCACAGGAAGCATGGAGTGGTCGAAAACCCTCCATATCTCATCTACGTATTTTCAGGTGTCAAGCTTTCATGCACATACCGAAAGAGAAAAGGAAGAAGCTAGATGAGAAAACATTGAGATGTATTTTTCTTGGTTATTCTGAGCACTCTAAAGGATATCGGTTGATAGATCCTTTGACCAAGAAAATTCATATAAGCAGAGATGTTGTCTTTGATGAAGCTTTCACATCACAGAGCACATCTACAGTACACCAAGATATTGTGGAATCTAAGGAAGAGAAGATTCCTTCGTCAACACAGATAGGAGGTCCTTCTACATCTTCTTCACCACCACCGAAGAAGAATCCTAAATGGTGTACAAATACAATCAGAGGTGCAAATTTATCCACTCCTCCCAATTTGAATTTGGATAGACCTCGTACACGCAGTATGGCTCAAAAGGAAAAAGAAGCCAAAGAAACTGGTGAGGTTGATGATCTTTGTCAATCTTTTGAGGAACTTTTTGTGACTCCAAGTATAGAAGTTGAGGATATGGATATTGATGATGACAAGGCATTCATGTCTACCATAGATAGTCTTGAACCTGCATCAGTGCAAGATGCTCTCGGTGAGCCTCAGTGGAAGGCCGCTATGGATACAGAGTATGAGTCTCTGATGAAGAATAAAACTTGGAAGCTTGTTGATCTGCCACATGGAAAGAAACCTATTGGCTACAAATGGGTATACAAAGTCAAGTACAAGGCAGATGGAACAATTGATAAGCATAAGGCCCATATTTTTGCAAAGGGCTATGCTCAAAAGGAAGGCATCGACTATGAAGAAACTTTTGCACCTACTGCTCGGATGACCACAATTCGGGTTATGTGTGCTATGGTAGCACAATATGGGTGGAAAGTTCACCAGATGGATGTCAAAAGTGCCTTTCTAAATGGTGATCTCCAAGAAGAAGTCTATATGACTCAGCCTGAAGGATTTGAAGTGGAAGGCCAACAGCGAGAAGGTTTGCAAATTGGTCAAATCCTTGTATGGATCGAAACAAGCTCCTCGAGCTTGGTATATAAAAATGGACAATCACCTTATGCAGCATGGATTTAAGAGATGTCCGTCAGATGCAAACCTCTATTTCAAGAAACAGGGTTCTGAGATAGTGTTGCTTGTACTCTATGTGGATGATCTGCTCATTACAGGGAGTTCATAAACTATGATCTCTACTGTCAAAAGAAACTTGTGCAAATCTTTTGAGATGACAGATCTTGGACTTCTCCATTACTGTCTTGGTCTGGAATTCAGCCAGAAGGAGCACTCCATCAAAGTGTCTAAGAAAAAGTATGCCAAGACATTGTTGGATAAATATCGCATGATCGATCGCAAGCCAATGGCAACTCCAATGGAGAATGGACTTCGATTATCGTGATATGATGACTCACCTCAGGTAGATGGTACTCTCTATCGACAGTTGATTGGGAGTCTCATATATCTGACCAATACTAGGCCAAATCTCGTATTTGTTGTCAACTATCTTTCGAGGTTCATGCAGGAGCCTAAGACCACTCATTGGAAAGCAGCAAAACGTGTTCTTCACTATGTCCATGGTACTATGGAATATGGCCTAGAATACAAGAGGAACAACAAATTCTTCTTGCAAGGATACACGGACTCCGACTATGCCGGATCATTTGATGATCGCAAGTCAACTCCGGATACATTTTTCATCTGGGATCCGGTCCTGTCTCTTGGCACAACAAGAAGCAACAGGTGGTTGCTATTTCATCAACAGAGGCAGAATATCGCGTCGCACGTGAAGCTGTGTGTGAAGTGATATGGTTACGTCGCATTCTGACAAGTATGGGCCATCCATAAAAATCTCCAATACACTTGTTTTGCGACAATCAGGGTGTTACGAACCTCGTCAAGAATCCAGTCCATCATGAAAGAACAAAGCACATTGACACACAATGTCATTTCATTCGAGATGAAGTTCCAAAGCACCGAATTCAGCTTCAGCACATTCCCACCGATGCTCAAGTTGTAGACATTTTCACTAAGGCACTTGGACGTGTCAAATTTGAATTGTTTCACAGCTCACTTTGTATTGCAAAATAATGTAAGGGGATGTTAGTAGTCTAGTATAGCTATTAGTTATTACATTACCCAAATAATGTAATAAAGGGGGATGTTAGTGTACTTTCTATTTCTTCATTTGTCTCCTTGCGCAATTGTTATTTTGTTATAACAAATTGCTAATACGACTGGTTGGTTTGGCAACCTCCGTCAATTTGTTAAATGTAACCTGTATATAATTTGCTGCTGAGAATAATAAAAAAGTTCCTATTTTTAACAAATAAATACATATCTACAGGAGTAGGAGTGACAAGATCCGAAATTGGAAGTATGTTGGAAGGTTTAAAAACTAATTTATTGAGTAATTTGACCTCATCTTTGGATTTAATGGATAAAAATACAAAGGATAGTGAAGAAATTTACTGTCATAGATGTAGGAAAAAGCACAATTCAAGAGAATTTCCGCTCAACATAACAAATATCTCCAATATTTATGCTTGTTGCCAAATTTGTGATAAAGATCATAAAACTAAAAAATGTAAGTATATATTTGTTGTTAAATTTGCCATATTGTGATGAGGGCAAGAACTATATTGTGGAGAGGGTGATGGAAGTGATGAGGGCAAGAACTATATTGTGAGGTTTGGTTGTGCAAAAGGTGGATTTAGGTCTACAAGGGGGTTCATTGGTATGGGTGAGGTCAAGGGCAGTGGCAAGGTAATAGTGGGGGTGGAGTAGTTTGGGTGGCAAACTATCGGGTAGCAGGTCGTTGGTGATATTAGGAGGAGGTTTTTTGGGTGATGGGATAGATATTTTTGTCAATGATAAGGGGGTGGGGTTTTAGCCTTTTCCAAGTGAAAATATTGATGGGACTATGGCATGTTATGGGACCCCATTGGGGGGGATTTTCATAAGCCATTCAACCATAGCATTGGTGTGTCCTTTGTAGCGTTGGTCTCATATGGATCAAGGAACCCTGGTTCAAAAGTGGTATTTTATATTTCCCAAAGGAAGATACTCTTAGGATTTCAGAGGAGCTGATTAAAATTACAATGGAGGATGGTGCACTTAACCTAGTTGGAAAATTTATAGTGATCCATCTTGATCTTGATGCAGTTCATAGATGGGAATTTTCCAAATGGAGGCCTTAGGGCCATTTGGAAATTACGGATTAAGCTTTCATAATGTTTAAATTTAATCATGAAGAAGACTCCAAGAATGTGCTTAACGGGAAGTGGTTCTTTGGGAAGCAATGTCTCTTCCTTCAAATGTGGACTCTAAACTTTTTTCCTAATTAATAGAGGATAAACACAACCCCACATGGATTAGGTTACATGGTTTGCCTTTCCAGTACTACCATGATGATGTAGTACTCTTTGGGAAGCAAGGTCTCTTCCTTCAAAGGTGGACTCTAAACTTTTTCCCTAATTAATAGAGGATAAACACAACCCCCACATGGATTGGGGTACAATGGAGGATGGTGCACTTAACCTAGTTGGAAAATTTATAGTGATCCATCTTGATCTTGATGCGGTCCGTAGATGGGCATTTTCCAAATGGAGGCCTTAGGGCCATTTGGAAATTACGGATCTACCTAAAGCTTTCATAATGTTTAAATTTAATCATGAATAAGACTCCAAGAATGTGCTTAGCGGGAAGTGGTTCTTTGGGAAGCAAGGTCTCTTCCTTCAAAGGTGGACTCTAAACTTTTTTCTTAATTAATAGAGGATAAACACAACCCCCACATGGATTAGGTTACATGGTTTGCCTTTCCAGTACTACCATGATGATGTGTTATGGGGAATAGCCAAACGAGCGGGTGAATTCATTCTCATTGACAAAACAACAAGAGTCAAGTCAATATTAATATATGTTAGGATATTTATTAATGCAAACTTGGAAGTAAATCTAATAGATTATATTAGGTTGGTCTTGAGTCTAGGTACTTGAATATAACCAATTTTCTATGAAAATCATTCAAGGTTATGCATTGAGTGTAAAGCTTTGGGATATCTCTTAGGTCAATGTACGACAAAGAAGCCAACAAGGAAATTCTAGACTAAGGTAGATATGAAGAACAAATCGGCCCAGATTGAGCCTCGAAATCAAAAAAGGGTAGCTTTTGAAAAAGGGTTGGAAATGACTCAATCCTAGATGGATTTATTCAACACATGGGGCCAACTTCAAAGAAAATTATGAAAACCACATCGAAACCCCTAGGTGTAAGCCGAGAGGATCCCGAGCCAATCCTTGAATGTGGGATTCAGAAGCATGTTGAACAAGTAAGTGCTCCATATTATTCAGCCCCCCTTATTATTTAGAATTCTTTTGATTATCTCAAAACCCATAGAATGGAGGAATTTTTATATTCTATATCACCAAATATGCCTTCTCCTCCTAAGTTTCTAGGTCCCATTAATTTGGAGAAAGGGTCTGAAAGCCCAAAAACTAGAAGCCATAAAAATTGATTATGGATGTGGGGATTGAGAGAAAAGTGGGAAAGCCCCCAAATAAAGAATCTCAAAAAAAGGAGACAGAATAAGATATAGCCAACATGACTCAATTGGTGTTAGGATAGGATGAAGTATTGGTTCCAAGAAAAAATTAACTAAAGATAATGTCCTATAATAACATTTCTCCTCACAGATTGAGGGATGGGAAGAAATTATCTTTCAATCATGGTAAATAAAATTCCTTTCCTAGAATGTGAGGGGCCTTAATGGTCACTTGAAACAAATATTAGTGGCTTCTCTTAGATTTAATCATAAGTTGTATATTATTATTTTGCAAAAAACCAAGGTGGAAGATAGTAGAGTAGATTTTATTAGATGAGTTATTTGGAAGAATGCAGGTTTTTGTGCTAACCCATCTCATGGGGCATTAGGGGGTTTATTGTGTTTGTAGGATTCAAATACACTGGTGGGTTTAGTGTTATAGACTTCTAATAAAATAACAAATGTTATATTTTGTTGTAAAGAGACTAATAGGATATGGATCTTGACCAATATATATGCCCCAAATTCATATGTTGGTAAAGGTCTTATGTGGGAATATTTGAGCACTTTGAGAAAAGGCCTCTGAGGTGAAGCTTGGATATTGTCTGGATATTTTAATTCTTTGTTGTATCATGCTAATAAAATAGGAGGTATTACTGGCACTTCAAGAGGAATGGAATATTTTACCTCTTTTATCAATACAAATGAACTTATGGACTAACCTTAAAGGCAACAAGTTTACATGGAGTAATAGAACGATTGGTATCTAGCTCATCCAAATAAGGTTAGATAGATTCCTTATATCGAAAGAAGCATGGTTTTGTTTGGAGATACCTCTTTATTGTCTCTCTCAAAAGTGGGTTCAGACCATAACCCTCCAGTTTTTGAATCTTCTCAAGGCATTTTTTAATTTCCTAAACCCTTTAGATTTGAAGCAACGTGGTTGAAAGACCCAAGGTTGGAAGATAATATTAGTGAGTGGTGGTCTCAAAAATTCTCTAGGACATTAAAATATCAAGTGGTTGAGAAATTAAGGTGGGTTAAATTTAATTTAAAGATCTTGAATAGAGAGGTTTTTGGCCATGTGAATGTGAAAAAAAAATCCTTGAAGGCTTAGCTTAAAACTTTGGAATCTAAGATTGAATTTGGATAGTTTTCTATGGAATCCATATTTAAATAGAATACTTTATTGGTATACCTACACAACACTCTAACTTGTGAGGAAATTCTTTTGAAATAAAAATATTGAGCCTTATGGTTAAAAGAAGGAGATATGAATACAAGATTTTTCCATGTGTCCACTTGGAGGTGTAGGAGTATTAACAAGATTAATAAAATATTAGAAGGATATGGTCAAAAATTTATTGATATTCACAAAATTAGAGTAGAAGTAGTAAAATACTTTGAATCCCTGCTGGGAGAGAAATCAAATGGGGATGAACAGACAAATAAAGTTATTATCTAGCATTATGCAGCTAGTTATAGAAGAGATGAACTTTGTTTTGATTATCCCTTTTGAAGATGAGGAAACTAAAAAGGTGGTCTTTTACATGGGAGGGTTTAAAGCTCTAGGTTCATATGGATTCTCTCCTATCTTCTTCCAAAGATATTGGCACATTGTGGGAAGAGATATTAGAAATGCTTTGAAAGAGGTTCAAAGAATACGACATATTTTGAGGGATGTTAATTCCACATTTTTTATGCTTATTCTTAAGTCTCACAGGATAAAGGATTTTAATGATTTCAGACCTATTAGTCTATGCAACATTATGTAAAAAATTTTCTCCAAGGTTTTGGCTAATAGATTAAAAATTTTCCTCTCAAATATCATTGATCCAGCTCAAATAGGTTTTGTGGCTATAAGAAAAATATTGGATGGGATTATTGTTGTGCATGATATAATTCATTCTATGGATAAAATTGGAATATCGAGTCTTTTTCTCAAATTACATATGAACAAATATTATGACTGTCTCCTAGGATTTTTTGATAAAAAGTCATGCATAAATTTGGGTTCCACCAGCATTGGCTCAATCTTATTAAATAATGTATTTTGACGTCTTGGTTTGTGATCTTAGTGAATGGGTCTATAGTCAGGTACTTTACGATACAAAAGGGGCTTCACCAAGGGGACCCTCATTTCTATTCACCCTTCTTGCTGAGGAGCTCAATAGAGACATAAAATTTGAGTTGGGTATCGAGGGTATTAGTCTAACTTTACACTCTTATTGCATCTCTTATATCTAATTTGTAGATGATACTCTTTTGTCCATTGTGGCATACATTTCTTAAGTCAAAAAGGTTAAAGAGATTTTGATATTTTTTGAAAATATGATGGTTCAAATGATCATTTTCCACTAGACTTTTTTTCTTGAATACCCCCCTTGATAGGTAAAGGAAGATTGCAATAATTTTGGGTTGTGAGATTTTAACTCTACTATCTTCTTATTTAGGGATGCCCTATTCAGTGGTGGAATGAAAAAGAATCTTTGGGATAGGCACATTTAGTTAAGGTTATTCTGCAGAGCATACCAATATTTTCCTCTCTATTTTCAAAGCCTTAATGAAAGTAGTTCAAAATATTGATCAACTTCAAAAGTCTTTCTTATAGTTCAAAGTCTTGTCTCATGGGAACAAGTTTGTAAAGAAATCAAAGTTGGGGGTCTAGGATTTAGAAGAGTCAAGTGGATGAATGAATTTTTAATGGAAAATAAAGCATGGAAGTTGATAAAACATTGGTTGGGTAAATATTGTGTTGGTTAAATATATTTCTACCAACTTTAATTTCCTAAACGATCCTTCACCAACCTCAGGATCAGCCTTTCAACTCAGTATTTTGAAAATGAAAAGCATCATCCATAGAGGGCATATATGGATTATAGGAAGTGGGAATGCTAATGATTTCTAGAAGGATCCTTGGATCCAGGATCAATATTTAATATCCTTCCAAGAATTGGTTGAAGCTGAACCTATAGACACTATTGTGTTTAGTACTAAGATGGCTGATAGTATGCAGATTCAATAGGGGGTTAAAAGTTGAAAACCACTTATAATGCAAAATTTGAATATTCTAGAACAAAGAAGTTTTAGCCTCATTGAAGACTTATTAAGGCTACAAGTTATAAATAACACATAAGAGTAAGACAACTTATTTTAGAAGAATGAAAGTGATGGGTTATTTTCTGTTAAGTCAGCCTATAATATTGCTTTTGATGTCATAGAGGAAGTCCCTATTTTCAATATTGGGTTAGAAGTCTTATGCCAAAAGTGAAATTTTACCTTTGGTTGACATCTCAAGATAAAATTTTAATGGTGGACAATTTAAAAATAAGAGGTATGATAATTACATATTGGTGTTCTCTCTCTAAAAATTTAGATGAATGCACAAGTTACTTGTTTTTTCCAATACCCTTTTTCAAGGAAAGTGTTTTCTCTCTTGATGGAATTTTTGGAAGTTTCATGGGTGTTTCATGGATCATTACAAGATTTTATTGAACTGTGGACCTCTCCATTTGTAAACCCTATCTTATGCTCCTATTTCTCCTTCTCATCCTTGATGATCACTTATGTGGAATTAACATCCCTTATGTGAAATTTTTCTTAGCTGGGTGCATGTGATCACTAACATCCCAAAGGTCATTTGAATTGACAAATAAAGAAAAATATTATATTGATTTAGACCATCTTGGAATGCCACCCTTCTTTTCCGAAGGAGATAGAACAATATTAAAATCACCCTCAAGAATCAATAGATCACAATGAATCATCATTGTAGTTGATAAAAATGTGTTAAGGTCATTCCACCATCTTTCATGAGGAGTAACTATAGTTGGAGCATATACATTTATATTCCTAGCTTTGATGTTTTACTCTTTCTTGTAAAATAATCTAGCAACCCAATTAATTTTTGCTTCTAATAGTTATCCATCCCATTTGCATTTGTCCCATACTATTGCAATACCGCCTAAAGCTCCTATAGAAGAAATTTCTAAACAATCACTTGTCTTCCAAATATTCTTAAAATCATCCTTACATTCCTAATTGCTTAATTTTATTTCTTGTATTAAAATAAATTCAATGCTATAACAACCTCTTAATTCCTTAATAACTCTTTTTTTAGGAATTTTATTCATACCCCTAATATTCCATGATATCATTCTCATCATCAACACTTTTTATTTATATTAGTGGTCTTAGCCCCACTTTTTGATAACACCTGTGATATTTTTATTTGGCTTCCTAGATCAAAATCCTTTTCATTTTCTTTTTCTCTTTGTTATTGCTTTGATGGCCTTCCTCTCCTTCCATTCCCACAAACACTCTCATCTTCATCAATCTCTTATATTTTCACATATTGTTCAAAATGAGACTTATCTTCTAAATAATTATGTTGTCCTAAAGAGTCAAAAGTGCAAGGAATAACCTCATTAGTATTTTCTTCTTTATGTTTCCCTAAAATCTCTAGATTGCATAAATGATACTCCATAGTCATCACTTTCTTATGTTGGCCTAAAAACCCTAGATTTCTTTGGATATCCTCCAAAATATTTTCTTTACTATAATGCTCTTGAAATCGTAAAGTGCAAGGAATACTCTCCATACTACTTTCATTTTTGTTGTAAGGAGAATATTTTAAGCTACTTGAGGATAATAATGGTGATTTACCTAGATTACGCTTGACCTCCTTCACCTCATTTGCTTTAAAATTCATCTCCACATCTTATTTTATTTTATTTTAAAATTTCCCTTCCCCTCTTCCTTCGCATATTTAACTCCTATATTTGAACTTGCACATTTTACTTCCTCATCCTCCATATCATTTTTTTCTTCTAATGGTTTATTCGATTGAACTGTAATGGCATTTACCATAGAAATGTAATATTTCATAATCCACTTGTTGATCCCATTCTCTTGATTCAAAATTAATCCTAATCGACTGCGATAAAGGTTTAGAAATATCCATGGTAACACATATTTGAGTGTATACAACATGTCTTCTTTCCTTAGTAGTTGGTCTCTCTTGGATGAATTCACCTAGAGTATTACCAATATTCTTCAAAACCTCCTTATTGATGAGTTGATAAGGAAAAAATCCTAATCCATAACATAAACCTTTTAATAGCTTTATGTCCACAAAAAAATTCTCACTCCAAGGTCTTAAATATAATGCATCTTTACCCCTAAACCATGAGCCTCCATCCATTATTTCATCCCTTATTTATGAACTAGAAAAAAATGAGGAAATATCCTTTTGGAAGAAAAGTCATGGAGCAATTGGAATTCAATCCCCACTCCTACTTGATCTAATTTTGAATCTTAGAAAAACCTAGCCAATATCCATAAAACTTACATGTTTAAGAACCATTAAATCATGCTCAATCATCTCATCCTTGATGATAAATTATGGTGTAGAATCTGCTACCTAGATTAGGTTTGCCATAGATTCACTCTTCCTATTATTTCTAGCAAGGGCGTCCATACTTCCAACTTGGTAATTCATACTTTCAGTAAGGACTTTCACAAATGACTTTCTTTCTATGTTACCTAGATTTTATTCAAGTGAACCCTTTAAATTCTCCCAAGATCTGGAACAAGAAGTGGAACTTGTTCCTTGATCACACTTTTTTTTCTACTTGTTGCTTCCTTGCTCACACTTCCTCATCACTCTCAAATTGTGCTCGCATTCACTTTTTGCTACACTCACTCCTATCTAGAGCTCATACTCGCACTTGGTTGCACATGCTTTTAGTTCCACTCTCTCAATTCATGTTGGCACTCACTTTCAGCTACACTCACTCCTATATCATGTTTGCTTTTGGATGCACTCACTCCTAACTCATTTGGTACTTGCTTCTATCTGCACTCACTCCTAGCTCATCTTGGCACTCACTTCCAGGTGTAATCACTCTCAATTTGCATTAACACTTGATGAGTGGTTATTTACCACATATTTTTGTATTAGAATTACTTCATTTACCTGAATAATTGATATGTTTCTAAAATTTATTATTAATAAAATGCAATTTATTAGTAAAAAATATTAATTATGGTAATCTGACATTTATATTTGATTTATATCAAATTTGTTCGATTTTTGAGAAAAATGCAAGAAAATGCATGGATGATTGATAAAGGAATCACAGAACCTGTGGAATGCACCTCGAACGAGAAGAATAATCATAGAAGTTTAGGAAAGAACAATAATTGATCTTACTAAAGCATATTATTGAAGCATATTACTGAAGTATATTACTAAAGTATATTACTGAAGGTAGTTACTGAAGGTAACTACTAATAGTAATTACTGAAGGTAATTACTAGAGAATGTTACCAGCAGTTACTGTTGACCGTGGATGGCACATTACAATGGATGGCAACATATATATTTTCAACCTACCTTTCTTCTTTCATAATTATATGCGAGAATATCTCCATTTGACAGTGTTCTTATTTATTGTAATGAGTTTATTTTGGGACATTTGAAATGTAATCATAAAATATTGTTAAGATTTCCTGGAATAAAGGAAATAAAGTCTTAACATCTATCTTGTGATTTAGTTAGAATAGATAGTATCCTGATAGGATTATGTGTAGATGCCACTTGGACCAATAAGAACATTTATAAGTCCAAGTCAGAATAAGAATTATATTAGGTTTTAGATTATTGTTGATTCATGTACAATCATTAGTCCACAAATTACGCATGACAAATAGGTGGAAGAAAATGTTCAGCATTGTATTAGTTTTAGTATAAAATTACATAGAGGACCTTGAGAGAGGCCTGGGTTAGCTGCATTGGAATAATTTTGCATTACAATTTACAGTCTGTTCTAAGTTAAGTTACAATTCTGAGGAAGCATGTACAATTGAAGCTCCAACAATAAAATAGAATTTTCTTCAAATATGGTATTTTGTATCAACTGTGTAGTTTGTTTAATCTCTGTTTTGTAAATTGTAGACTTATTACCTGCATTCATAAAATATGCATAAATATTAGTATGAAACATAAAACTTAGTTACTGATAAGGTAAATTAGGGGAGAAAGACTTACACTACGACTTTACGAGGTAGGGCCCACTCCTAATAGACAGTCCCTGAGCTCTCTCGCCCCTGTATTAGATTAGGATTAGTTAGACTTTCATTTCAAATTATATAAAATAAAATAAATTGCATGAGGATCTTCATATCATAAATTAGTTCTTTACATTTAGATTAAAACATATCATAAATTAATTGCAAATAATCAGATACATCAGTAAATTACATCATTAGTAAAATTTAGATTGCATTTATTTACCATATCTTGCATAATTCATCCCTGCATAATTGTTATATTTCTTTTTTTACACGTGTACGCATGAATTCTAGAAAGAAAATTGAGCTAGACTTAGTATTAACTCCTATGATATAATCTATACCAGATTGCTACTTTTTAAATCTAACCTTGATTTTCTTTGGATTGATAAAATTAAATGTAATCTTCTATAGCCGATCATTTTTGCGTCGTTGTCAAGGAAAGTAGTGTCGTAGTAGTTGGTCAAAAAAATTTCTTGGCAATGCAAAGCGAGTGGACTTACTTGTACGCATGAGATCATGTGGACACATGGGCCCTTGGTGTGCATACAAGTCAGAGTAGATATTTACATAGATGGTACACATGAGACCTCCCTACTATAGATAGGCTGCAAAGAGCCCCGCCTTACGACTTTGTCAGGTTCATTTTTCATAAGAATTTCATGTTTTACTGCTTTCATAGATTAAATTTCAATTCCTGCAAATTTTAATTTTTGCAAATTTCTTGCTTTGGGTAATTATTATTGTTAAACTAGCTAGGACCTATAAATAAAATTTGAAAGTAGGTGAACGCCGAAAGTAACACCCTATTTTTATTCTATAGGAAGTAGTTACATTAAGTGACACAATTGTAATGAAATCCTCCTATCCAAGAAACAATAAGAAGTTACCTTTTATTTCAGCAATTTTATTTTCACCTAATTATTACTAAAGTTGGTTGTATGGATTCATAGACCGTGGATCACACTTAATTTTAGTAGAATTAGGTCGTAATTTTTTCCTAATTTTGCTAAAATAGGCTATATGGATTCATAGACCATGGATTGCATGTTATTTTAGTAAGCATTAGGTCTGTTTAAAATTATACATATTTCTTTTTTTTTTCATTTTGTTAAAATTAAAATTCTGAATTTTATATTTAAGTAAACAGTAGGATTGAAATAGAAAACAAAATCAAAACACAAAATTAAAAAAAAAAAAAAAACATTTTTCAAAAAGAAATTAAACAAATGGTTGAAAGTAGTCAGATTGAATTCATAGACCTTAGAAAATTTTTGATACAGCAAGAGGTTAATCCTCTTGGTGATCAAAATTTCATAACAACCAAACCAAAATGGGAAGCATTGTGTGAACTTGTTGACTCTATCAATGAAAGATCAGAAGAATTATAGAAGATAAAAAGGATTAATATAGAAAAAACTTTAAGAGTAAATCATCCTACACCTTATGATAATTTGGAAATAAGTTGTGAAAATTGGTTTTGGGATAGAAGAGAAATAGTAAATCCATAAATTTATCCTTGGAATTGTTGGCAATTTTGGGTACTTTGGGTACATTGCCTTTGCTCAAGTGTATAAGTTGTCATTGATGTCAAGAAGCTTTTGAAGGAATTTGATTTGATGTCAAAAGAATCTAAGTTCAAGGAAGGGTTTTTGTGAAAACCAAGGCAGACAAAATAAAAGGTTTTATTTAAAACCATGGACAACAGATTTGAAATGGGTTTTTCTTAAAACCCAAGTTGGCTTTTCGTTTCATTGAAAAAGGTGCCCCGGTGATGGAGATATTTAATTTTAAATATTTAGTTTAAATTTTATTTATTTAAAATTTAAATTAAAATTTTAAAATTAAATTAAAATATTTTCCACCGACGGAAATCATGTTAAAAAGGGCCGACGCTTTTATTAAAACATATACCTTATATATAAAGGGAGCAAATCAAATGTTGGTTTGTGTGCCATTGTTTTAATATTTGAAAATGCTAATGATGCGATCGGAAATTTGATATGACATTGGAAGGTGCAATTAAAGAAGGGACGAACAATATCGTTTTTCGAGCAATTATAGAGCATGTGATTCAAAATTTTCAGCGACGTGGCAGTAAGTGAGGGTTACATAATTTACGAAAGGATAAAAAGAAAATAAGGCTGCTATTCGTGTTTTTCGTTTCCATCCGATAGTGTGGAGGAGTCGGTTGCTTGTTCGAATGAAGGTGCTGCGATCTGGGAGGTCCTAAGGTCAAGTCGCAGCGGCATTAATTTTTTATTGTTGGAAGAGGACGAAGGAGTTAAATAGGTTTTTGTCCATTGTATTCTCATCCAAGTGGATAGCGCAGGTGGCCACGGACAGTTTTGAGTTGATGAAGGTTGGAGGGTCAAAACCCATCCGCACCAATGTTTTATTTTCAAAGGTATGACTCAAAGTTTCTTTTGTGATTAAAGTTTAGAGAAATAAGTTTTACAAAGAGGGAGTCATAAGGCTTTGTTTAAACTTTAATTTAAAGCTTTCAATTGGGAGTTATAAGAGTTTAGATATTTGTGAAATTAAAAGGTATTTTATGTTAAAATTAATTGGAGAGGTATAATAAGTTGAGTGAGAGGAGTAATAAGGTGTAATTGTGGATTTACATTACATTGTGAGAAAGATTTATTTTCTAACCTTCTTGAGATTGGCATAGAAGTTTGTTGTGGTTGTGGCAAATGTATGAGACCCCTTCATCATCAAGAAAAAGGTATGGGCACATTCTTCTTATGAGTATGATTGGTGTATGTTTTCTGAAATAAGGTTGGAGTGAAAAGGTATTCTACTAGGTATCCTAATGGCTAGGTGTAAATCCTATTTTCTGGTTTGTTGAAGACTACTTATGCATTGTTATCCTTAAGGAGAGTTTTTGGTGAATGCATAATTTTTGGTTTGAGATAGTGGAAGCTTTGTGCACTAGGGTTGATATTTGTGAGTCTTGCTACTTGCATTGAGATGGTGAAACCCTTAGTTGGCTGTTTTGATATTAATGGTTGAGTTGCTTCCATAGAGGTTGTTTTGATCAAGTTAGTGCTTTACTTGATACATGATTTGGGCTTACTCCATTGAGTTGATTTGAGCAAGTTATTCTTTGCATTTGGTGAAATTGTGTTGGTGGCTGTTTTGTTCAAATATCCTTGGAGGGAAAAGGATTTCTACTTGTTTCCTTTTCTTGTGATGATTGGTTGAATGCTTCAAGGTTGATGTTGAGTTGAATGGTGTTGGTTGACTAAACCTTGTTTGATGAGCATTGTTGTTGAAACCCTAATTGTTGGTGAAAAGAACATGAGTATCATTGTTATATGAGATATTGCATGGTTGGCAATTGTTGGGTTGTGTTTCATGTTCTTGAGAAAAGCATACTACATCTATCTTATTCTTTTGAGATTTGAGATTGAGTTGAGATTGATATTGGGAGTTAAGTATAGAACATATTGAGTCTCTAACAATTCTCTTTATGTTTCTATGAGATTTGAGATTGAGATTGGGAGTTAAGTATAGAACATATTGAGTCTCTAACAATTCTCTTTATGCTTCTATGAGGTTGATGAATCACATTGGGTCTCTAACAATTCTCTTTGTGGGTTCATGCTAAGCAAGTTTTTCTTGGTGAGCTTGCTGAGGTTTTGGACAGGTTTCGGTGGGGACTTGTGAGCAGGTTTTTGGACAGGTCCTAGCAGAGGACTTGTGAGCTGAGTTTGTTAGTTCTATCAGAGAACTTGAGGATAGAGAGCATTGATTCTTTGAGAAGAACCTGAGGACAGTTGGCAAGTCTTTGAGAAGGCTTGTATGCAGAGGATTGATTTGTTCAAGAGTTGGACAGATCTGACAGACAGAGGAAGACTTGTACTAGACCGACTGACTGTGTTTGGTATAGGTTGCTAAGCTGTTGTGGACGTGATCATAGAAGGCAGAGGTCTCTTAGGCTAAGCATTGAGGACAGGAGGTCTTCGATGGAAAGGAGTTCCACATGCTGGCAAGAGGTAGAGGCAGTTGATCTTCTGAGGGATCATTTCCAGAGCAGAGGGGAAGGTATCTCCTTTGAGCAGAGGCTCATAAATTCAGATAGAGGGGAAGGTATCTCCTTTGAGCAGAGGCTCATAAATTCAGATTGGGGGAAGGTATCTCCTTTGGGCCGAGGCTCATAAACATTGTAATTGGGAAGGTTTCCCAAAGAACTTTGAGATAACTTTTAGAGAAAAGTTTTGTGGACGTAGCCCAAGCTACGCTAAAATTGGTGTCACTTTATGGATGATATTGTGCATTGTTTTGATATTGCTTTGGGTATATTGCTTTACTATTTTGAAGTATAAAGGAAAAAGTAAAAAGAGGTCTTATACTGTTCACCCCCCTCTCAGTATAAGCTTGTGTTCTTCAATTGGTATCAGAGTCGGTGCCTTCGAAAAGTTTAACAGCTTGAAGGAAAAACTAGCAAAGAACACAATGGATTATTCAAGTGGCAATGCAACACCTATTCTTGATGGATCAGATTTTGGTCTTTGGAGTGCAAGGATGAAGGTTCATCTAATGGCACTTGGGAATGAGGTTTGGGAAGTGATTGAAGATGGGTACACTATTCCTGAACATGGTCCTTATACTAAAGAAGACAGGCTCCTACATCACAACAATTCAAAAGCAATGAATGCAATCCTGAAAGGCTTACAGAAAGCAGATCTCACCAAAGTGATTCACTGCAAGACAACTAGTGAAATGTGGAATCAACTGAAAGTGGTTCATACAGGTGATGCAAATGTCCGAAAGGCCAAGTTGAGACACTTCAAAGGTATGTTCGAACAACTCCAGATGAATGATGATGAAAATATTAGTGACTACATGCTTCGTATGGATGAGGTTGTTAACTCCATGAAAGACTTAGGTCTTGAGCTTGCTGAAAATGATGTTTGTGATAAGATTTTAAGATCTCTTCCTAATAGATTTAGTGAAAATATTTCTGCTATTGAGGAAGCTAAAGATTTGGATAAGTTGAAAAAGGATGAGCTCCATAGTATACTTGCAGCATTTGAGTTGAGAACTCAAGTGAAGGTTGATGTCAAGAAAGAGGCAGCTTTCAAGGCTACCAAGAAATCAAAAGGCAAACAACTTCAAGAGAGTGATGAGTCTTCTAGTGATGAAGAGGTATATTACAACAAGAAAGGCAAGTTCTCTAGAAAGCACAAAAGCATGAAAAATATAAGATGTTTCAATTGTGGAAAGTTTGGTCATTATGCTACTGACTGTACTGTTTCCAAGATCGAAAGTGATGAAGATAAACAGGATTATAAGAGCAAGGATTCTGAAAAGCACAAGCATCACAGGAAAAACAAAGATGAGCACAACAATCAAGGAAAAAGGTATTCTCACAAGCACAAGAAGAGTTTCTACCTAGACAAAGCAAGTAAGTGTTCTAGTAGTGATAGTGAAAGTTCTTCAAGTGATTGTGAAAATGAGATGTTGTTCATATCAAAAAAAGAGGAAGAACCGAAACATAGATTCATTATCATGAAATGTCTTAGATGTGGAAATTTTGGTCACCTTGAGGATGATTGCACAAATAATGAATTGGTTTCTAGTATGTATGAGGATGCTTCAGAAAACTATAAGGAAGATGCTTGTATGGTTTTTGAAAAAGGTAGCACCTCTAGTGAGAAGAAATCTGAAAAAGGCTGTGATGATTCTGAAAGCAATCAAATAAAGGATCTTGAAAGTGAACTTAATAATGCTCTTAGTGCTTTGAAAAAGGAAAGAAAGAAGAATGCTAGACTCAAGGATAAATTAGATGAATGTTATATGGAGAGAGATGATCTTATAGAAAATCTTGATTTCTCTATAGCTAAGACACAAGAACTCAAGGATGAGCTAGAGTCTAAGGTTCTTGAGTATAGTGAGTTAGAACAGAAAATGGCTTCTTTGAAAGAGGAAACTAAAGAGTACAAGGATAAGTTATACAGGTTTCAAGATAGCTCCAAAAAGGTTAAGTCACTCATCAAAGGTCAAAGAAAGACATCAGATAAAACAGGCCTTGGTTTTGTTAAGCCGCACAAAGAACAAGTTGGAGAATCTAGTAAGAGACTCCAAAAGGAAGAGAGTTCTGATGAGGAGAGTATTTCAGAGAAAGAGTCCATGAGTGATAGATGCACAGAAATAGAAAACAGAATTTAGAATAAGAAGAAGAAGTTTTCGGGACCCAAGAGGTCAAATAAAGGAAAATTTCAAGGCAGATGTTTTGCGTGTCACAGGTTTGGTCACATGGCTTCACATTGCATGGCTCAAGTGAAGAAGGTAAATGACAGTTTCAGAAGTGCTAGTTACTTTCAAGGGTATTGCTACTCTTGTCAATAGTTTGGGCACAAGGTTGTTTATTGCAAGGCAAATAACAGGAACAGGTTTGATCAGAACAGTTTGGTGAACAAAGTTTGGTCAGAACAGGTTTGGTCGAAACAGGTTTAGTCAGAATAGGTGGATTCAAAGAATAGGTATGCCTAAAAGAAATAACATTGTTACTTGTTATAAGTGCAACAATGAAGGTCACACAGCTAGACAGTGTAGAGCTGAACTTCCAAGGTACAAGAACAGGAACAATGGTATGAACAGGTCCAAGGATCAAGGCATGGATAAGAACAGGGATGAGAACAAGAACAAGAACAGTGACAAGAATAGGAATATGGACAAAGAGTTCAAGAGAAGGCCCGACAAGGAAGTTATAGACGCCGATGATGATCAGTGCCTAATGGGAGTTTTACTCCCACCCCAGAATTAATCACCTCATCAGGAGGTGGGGGAGGGACTAAGCTAAGAGGCTCATTCTTAGTCCCGAGCCCCAAAGGTGACCCTTTGCCATTGATGACAAAGGGGGAGAGATATGAGTAAGGGGGAGAGCTTCAAAGTGAAGAGGAAAGCTTCAAGTCGAGGGGGAGCAAAACTTCAAAGGAAGATTCTCGGCTTGTGGGCACAGTTGGTCGATTGTTAGCACAAATTGGTTTCAGTTTTGGCTCTTGAGAAGTGTTTTCAGTAAAGGTTTGCCATCAATGACAAAGGGGGAGATTGTTGGCAATTTTGGGTACTTTGGGTACATTGCCTTTGCTCAAGTGTATAAGTTGTCATTGATGTCAAGAAGCTTTTGAAGGAATTTGATTTGATGTCAAAAGAATCTAAGTTCAAGGAAGGGTTTTTGTGAAAACCAAGGCAGACAAAATAAAAGGTTTTATTTAAAACCATGGACAACAGATTTGAAATGGGTTTTTCTTAAAACCCAAGTTGGCTTTTTGTTTCATTGAAAAAGGTGCCCCGGTGATGGAGATATTTAATTTTAAATATTTAGTTTAAATTTTATTTATTTAAAATTTAAATTAAAATTTTAAAATTAAATTAAAATATTTTCCACCGACGAAAATCATGTTAAAAAGGGCCGACGCTTTTATTAAAACATATACCTTATATATAAAGGGAGCAAATCAAATGTTGGTTTGTGTGCCATTGTTTTAATATTTGAAAATGCTAATGATGCGATCGGAAATTTGATATGACATTGGAAGGTGCAGTTAAAGAAGGGACGAACAATATCGTTTTTCGAGCAAGTATAGAGCATGTGATTCAAAATTTTCAGCGACGTGGCAGTAAGTGAGGGTTACATAATTTACGAAAGGATAAAAAGAAAATAAGGCTGCTATTCGTGTTTTTCGTTTCCATCCGATAGTGTGGAGGAGTCGGTTGCTTGTTCGAATGAAGGTGCTGCGATCTGGGAGGTCCTAAGGTCAAGTCGCAGCGGCGTTAATTTTTTATTGTTGGAAGAGGACGAAGGAGTTAAATAGGTTTTTGTCCATTGTATTCTCATCCAAGTGGATAGCGCAGGTGGCCGCGGATAGTTTTGAGTTGATGAAGGTTGGAGGGTCAAAACCCATCCGCACCAATGTTTTATTTTCAAAGGTATGACTCAAAGTTTCTTTTGTGATTAAAGTTTAGAGAAATAAGTTTTACAAAGAGGGAGTCATAAGGCTTTGTTTAAACTTTAATTTAAAGCTTTCAATTGGGAGTTATAAGAGTTTAGATATTTGTGAAATTAAAAGGTATTTTATTGTTGGAATATTTTCAACATTGCCTCCTTAGTCCTAAGTATTAAGTCCTAGTATTTAGTTTTAGTTTAATGTTTGGATTTACATATTTCTAGTTAATTTGATTAGCATACATTGAGGTTTTGGCTTGGTTAATTAATGTTTGACCATAGTCCAAGATTAGCATGTTGTTAGGATAAGAGCTATCTTTAAGTTAGTTTGTTGTAATAAGTTTGAGGATTTCTCTCAACCACCGTGTCTATTTTTAGTTCTTTCAAGAACTATAAAGCTATGTAATGCATTGTTGATCAATAGAACAATTTCACCATTGTTTCTCATTTGGTATCAGAGCAGGTTTTCTCAAATGGATCAAAACCTGTGGAGAGTGGTGTGAAGAGATCTGAAACACACTTTGTCAGAGAAACTCAAGTGGCCAGCACTCAGCAGATTTGCAAGGAAGAGCTCGAATAAATCATTAATATCTCACAAATCCTGAGGTATTTGATTATGAAATTTTGAGGGTTGTTAGGTAATTGTATCAAGAGGATGCAGTAAAAATTTTAGATGATTTGGAGCTAATTTTCTGATTTTATTAGCATTTTTAGTTTTTCAATAAAATGGTTGTATAAGGTGGAATACAGGGTATTTGCTTCTCAAATTTTGGAAGAAATATTATTTCGATAAAATCATAATTTAGACAAAATTTTAGATCATTGGTATCTTTATTGATTGATTTATGTGAATATTTATTTTTCCTTCAACAATCCTAGATCCGGAATTGTGATAAAAAGGGAAAAAGTAAATGATCACATATTTTTCACCTTTGTGATTTTTCTTCTGAAATTTAGAGGGTTTTCTGATTATTGTCTCAAGAATATAGAGTTTAATTTTCAGAAATTTTGGGGTTGTCGGATTGATTTATGTGAAGAACATTGAGGTTGTCTCAAAAACACTCTAAGATCTAGAAAGGACAAAAGTAAATTGATCACATATTTCTCATTTGTGTGAATTTGGATCTAAAATTTAGTGGATTTTCAGATAAGTATATCATAAGTCTACAGGAAAGGAGTGGCTGAGAACTTGGTGGAATTTTGATGAATGGTGGATTGCAGAATGACAACCATGTATGAAGATTTGGTTGTGCCTAAATTCGATGGAGATGATTATGCTTATTGGAGCATAAGAATGAAAACTTTATTGATGGCCAAAGACCTTTGGAGCATTGTAGAAGAAGGATATGAAGAACCTTCAAATTGGAGCAGCCTCCACGAAGATGAAAGAAAAGAGAAGAAGGAGCAGCAATATGCAAATTGCTTAGCTCTTATGGATTTGAGGAGAGGAATGGAAAAGAATGTTTTTCCTCTCATAGCCAATTGTAGATCAGCTACAATGGCATGGCAAGTGTTAAAGGATGCTTATGGGTTTGATGAGGATACCCATAAAGCCATGAGTAACAATCATGAAGATTGTTTAAGCAAGGAGGAGCCTTGCTTCCTTGAAGCAGATTCTGAATTAGATCCTTTTGAAGGAGTTTTTGAAGAGTCTTGTAAAGACTCATATGAAGTCATGCTTTGTAATGGAGAATTATTTCTTGCAGAGGAAGGCCCTGTATGTAGAAAACCAACAAGATGAAGAATGATTCATGGAGGAAGCATATGTTGCTAAATTTTGTGATGAAAAGATAAGAAGAGGTGTGTATTCCTCAAGAGGACGAGGAGGAAGAAGAGGATTTGTTGTTGATAGAAGAAAAAGTGATAAAAAAGATCTCATGGAGGAGATAAATGAAGAGTGTATTATGGATAATGCACCTAAAATTCTCATGGGAGAGAATAAAGATGATAATAGGATCAACCAAAATTGTTGGCATGTTGATGGAGAAGCAATGTTTATGGAAGACCATTGTCTTGAAGACCATTCACTTGGAATGGATGTATGCTCTCTTGACAGAGAAAATGAAGATCTCCTACAAGGAGAAGATAAAATTGTTAGAGTTCCTCTAAAAGGGGAGAAGAATGTGAAAAATGAGATAGAAACAGAAAATAGAAATGAGATTGCTGATTTTCTTATCGTAATGGCAAAGCAAACATCACTCATGGATGAAGATCACTCACTTGGAGTGACTACATTGCAGAAAGAAAGTTGTCTTGAAAAGGAAACTATGTATGATTGCTTGAATGAATGGTGTTTCAACACACCAACATGGATTGAACAAAGGAGGAGAACTATTAGTGAAGAGTTGATGGTTGATCCTGAAGCACCATACAATGAAGGAGAACTGCTACAAAATAGCTTTATGGAAAGCACCAAATTCATACTAAAGGTAATGTTTTTATGATTAATGATTTGTTTTTTGTGAGCAGGCATGAAAAGAAAGGAGAATGTCTTCCAAAGGCATTATTGAGAGGTTATTGTCTCATTGAGACAACTTTGATGAAGATTCTTCTTGAAGAGAAGACAATGATGGAGAACTTGGGTCACATGAATCAAAATGATGTGTTCAAAATTCCTTGGGAGAAGGATTCTTGTAAAGTCATTGTTGTGAGAGAATATTTGTGTGAGGAGCAACTTTATGTTGCATATGTAGTTGGTCATTATATGGCCATATTTGTTGTGATTTTTTGTGTGAAAATATGTGAAATATTTGTATGGTATAATCATCTATGTGAGATGATTAATTGTAAATACTCATGTGGAGTATTATTTAGTGTTGAATATGTAAAAGAATATCAAAATGTGAGAGCATGGTTTAAAGACCATAATGATAAAGATGTAAGAGAGTGGTTGCTGAAAACCACAAGAGGAGATGCTTTTGTTGAAGGGGGAGCTAATAAACAAAAGAAGGCACTCAAGCATTTGCAGGAAATCCCACATAAAGAGTGGAAGGAGTGCCACCATAAGTATTTTGTAAATTCTGATTTCTTGATTCAAGATTGGAGGAAACGTAAGAGAAATATTTTCTTCCAACTCTGTGATGCTTAAAGAACTCTTGCATGAGTATCTTTAGCATCAAGGGGGAGAATGTTGGAATATTTTCAACATTGCCTCCTTAGTCCTAAGTATTAAGTCCTAGTATTTAGTTTTAGTTTAATGTTTGGATTTACATATTTCTAGTTAATTTGATTAGCATACATTGAGGTTTTGGCTTGGTTAATTAATGTTTGACCATAGTCCAAGATTAGCATGTTGTTAGGATAAGAGCTATCTTTAAGTTAGTTTTTTGTAATAAGTTTGAGGATTTCTCTCAACCACCGTGTCTATTTTTAGTTCTTTCAAGAACTATAAAGCTATGTAATGCATTGTTGATCAATAGAACAATTTCACCATTGTTTCTCATTTGTTAAAATTAATTGGAGAGGTATAATAAGTTGAGTGAGAGGAGTAATAAGGTGTAATTGTGGATTTACATTACATTGTGAGAAAAATTTATTTTCTAACCTTCTTGAGATTGGAATAGAAGTTTGTTGTGGTTGTGGCAGATGTATGAGACCCCTTCATCTTCTAGAAAAAGGTATGGGCACATTCTTCTTATGAGTATGATTGGTGTATGTTTTCTGAAATAAGGTTGGAGTGAAAAGGTATTCTACTAGGTATCCTAATGGCTAGGTGTAAATCCTATTTTCTGGTTTGTTGAAGACTACTTATGCATTGTTATCCTTAAGGAGAGTTTTTGGTGAATGCATAATTTTTGGTTTGAGATAGTGGAAGCTTTGTGCACTAGGGTTGATATTTGTGAGTCTTGCTACTTGCATTGAGATGGTGAAACCCTTAGTTGGTTGTTTTGATATTAATGGTTGAGTTGCTTCCATAGAGGTTGTTTTGATCAAGTTAGTGCTTTACTTGATACATGATTTGGGCTTACTCCATTGAGTTGATTTGAGCAAGTTATTCTTTGCATTTGGTGAAATTGTGTTGGTGGCTGTTTTGTTCAAATATCCTTGGAGGGAAAAGGATTTCTACTTGTTTCCTTTTCTTGTGATGATTGGTTGAATGCTTCAAGGTTGATGTTGAGTTGAATGGTGTTGGTTGACTAAACCTTGTTTGATGAGCATTGTTGTTGAAACCCTAATTGTTGGTGAAAATAACATGAGTATCATTGTTATATGAGATATTGCATGGTTGGCAATTGTTGGGTTGTGTTTCATGTTCTTGAGAAAAGCATACTACATCTATCTTATTATTTTGAGATTTGAGATTGAGTTGAGATTGATATTGGGAGTTAAGTATAGAACATATTGAGTATCTAACAATTCTCTTTATGTTTCTATGAGATTTGAGATTTGAGATTGAGATTGGGAGTTAAGTATAGAACATATTGAGTCTCTAACAATTCTCTTTATGCTTCTATGAGGTTGATGAATCACATTGGGTCTCTAAAAATTCTCTTTGTGGGTTCATGCTAAGCAAGTTTTTCTTGGTGAGCTTGCTGAGGTTTTGGACAGGTTTCGGTGGGGACTTGTGAGCAGGTTTTTGGACAGGTCCTAGCAAAGGACTTGTGAGCTGAGTTTGTTAGTTCTATCAGAGAACTTGAGGATAGAGAGCATTGATTATTTGAGAAGAACCTGAGGATAGTTGGCAAGTCTTTGAGAAGGATTGTATGCAGAGGATTGATTTGTTCAAGAGTTGGACAAATCTGACAGACAGAGGAAGACTTGTACTAGACCGACTGACTGTGTTTGGTATAGGTTGCTAAGCTGCTATGGATGTGATCATATAAGGCAGAGGTCTCTTAGGCTAAGCATTGAGGACAAGAGGTCTTCGGTGGAAGGGAGTTCCACGTGCTGGCAAGAGGTAGAGGCAGTTGATCTTCTGAGGGATCATTTCCAGAGCAGAGGGGAAGGTATCTCCTTTGAGCAGAGGCTCATAAATTCAGATAGAGGGGAAGGTATCTCATTTGAGCAGAGGCTCATAAATTTAGTTTGGGGGAAGGTATCTCCTTTGGGTCGAGGCTCATAAACATTGTAATTGGGAAGGTTTCCCAAAGAACTTTGAGATAACTTTTAGAGAATTGTTTTGTGGACGTAGCCCAGGATTTCTAGGTGAACCACGTTAAAATTGGTGTCACTTTATTTTGATATTTCTTTGGCTATATTGCTTTACTATTTTGAAGTATAAAGGAAAAAGTAAAAATAGGTCTTATACTGTTCACCCCCCCTCTTAGTATAAGCTTGTGTTCTTCAGGAATCAATACCTTGAGGATTCCCTCACTGTTCACAATTTTCTTGCAAAAATATAGAGGAGAGAATTAGCCCTGCAATACAACAAGAGATACTGTAGAATTCCTAGAGTTGTACGTTTTAGAGAATTGTGCCAAGAATTATGTTACGAACTACAATTTGGAATTCCTAATCCTATCACAATTAAAGCTTATCTTGTTCATATGATTCAATTATTGGTAGATTATTTTAATTTTGAAGAGAAATATTTCATGACACCAGACCAACTTGATCCAATCAACGATATACATAAATTATTCAAAGAAGATTAGACATAGTGCTTGAAAAAAAAGATAATAATAATAATAATAATAGGTTTAGAACATACATGAACAGACCTAGTGACTCTAAATGAAGATTTATAAAAACTAATAAAATAGGAAAATCCCCAAGAGACTTTAGAGAACCTGGGATTTTTAAAATAGTAAAAACTGAGGCTACATCATCAACCAATCAAGCTAAAATCCTAGATCAATATCCCAATACATATTTATCGTCCGATCCAAAATTCGACAACTACATAGATCCCTCTTCTATTTTTACTGAACCTATATCTAAACCAATTCTTGAATTCATATATTCAGGAATGGCTGATGCACAAAGTGAAATAGGAGAAGAAAACTGAGGAAATTAGAGACAAATACAATATCAGGGGGAAATTAGACAAAGAAAAATATTTTCTTTCCCAATATTACATACAAAAGGTGGAACAATGGAACCTAAATAAATTTATATTTTTGTATTGCCTGCTTTTCATGGAAAACCCCATGAAGATCCTGATGCTTTTCTTTTTGAATTTGAAGTAGTATGTCAAGATTATTTTTACACTACCAATGAGCAAAAGTTAAGATTATTTTCTTCTACTCTTAAAGATGTCACTTTGAGATGGTTTATGGGTCTAGGAGAAGGAGTTTGTAATCGTTGGGATGGAGAAAATGGATTAAAATAAATATTCCTTGAAAGATATCAAGATTATTGTAGAATTAGGGATAATAAAGTTGATCTTTTTCGTATGAATCAAAAATATGAATCTTTGGAATATTATATTGAGAGATTTCATTTTGTAGGATCTAGAATAAATATAGATCTTGAAGAAGAAATCCTAAAAGAACTTTTTCTGAAAGGTTTAAAGGAATATGTTCTTGAAATATTAAATATTATCGCAAAAGGAGATATTCATTCTATATCACTTGAGGATATTATAAATATTTGTAGAAACTATTCAAGAAACAAACCTTTGAGAGGTAATAAATACATATATACAAGAGGAGTGACAAGATCCAAAATTGGAAATATGTTGGAAGGTTTAAAAACTGATTTATTGAGTAATTTTACCTCATATTTGGATTTAATGGATAAAAATACAAAGGACAGTGAAGAAATTTACTGCCATAGATGTAGGATAAAGCACAATTCAAGAGAATGTCCTCTCAACATAACAAATATCGCCAATATTTTTGCTTGTTGCCAAATTTGTGATAAAGATCATAAAACTAAAAAATGTAAGTATATCTTTGTTGTTAAAGTTACCATAAAAGAACCTAAAGTAGAAGAGGTATAATATGTTTATTTTGTTTCTAAAATATGAAATGGTCCCTTTGGCCCATAAAATTGATCAAACCCTAGTTATCCCAACCAACACAGGCCTAATCAATGGTCCAATACACCAAATTGGACTAGTTGGAACTCTTACAACCAATATTGGAACATACCCCCATGGGCTCAATTTATGGCTAAATCTTATGGAGGACAACCCCCATGGAATCAAGGAACACAAAATCAAAATATGCCTAGTTGGAATAATAGTGGCCAATATAATCAAGGTGGCACTAATTGATCTCCAAATACAATGCAACAACAAAATTCTCAAAATCAATTTATGGGACAAAATACTCAGAACTCACCTCAATATAGACTTCTACCACCTCCAAATAATAATAATAATCCTAAGCAATTACCTCTTCCAGCTAAACAGTTCCTAACCCTAATAAAAATAAAAATGTCCAACAAGTCTATGAAACAAATGAAACATGTTCTATATCTATAGCACCATGTCAACAAATTCAATTAAGATCAGGAAAGGTGTTGGAAGATAATGTCACTCTCACAAAATTTGATGATCCTATTGAAAACTTGGTTGAAAATGAAAATGACAACAAGAAGGAAACAAAAAATCAATAGGAAAATATTCCAACCAAACAACAAGAAATCCAAACAAGTAAGGAAATAGAAGTACCATTTCCTCAAAGAATAGCAATACCAAAAGAACCATCAAAGCCAACCTTTAATTTTCTTTAAGAAATAGAAGGCGTTACTGTTGACAATTTTGTCACATTTCTCAAGGGGTAGAAAAGGAAATCAAAATTTTGTACAATGTTTGTAAAAAATTTTCTTTGTTGTTTTGTTATTTGAAGAGCTACAACAATTTTGGCTTTCAACACCACCCCTTTGTATATAAAATAAAAAAGAAAGAGCTTCACTGCCGAGCAGGCTAGAGAAAAGAGCTTCACCGAAAGAAAATGAGAAGATCTTCGCACCCGAAATGTTTCCAGCACTACTTTGGGTGAAATTTTTACGAAGTAGTATTGTCGAAGAAGAATACAAGGATAGCAATACAAAGAAATTCAGGCCCTAAGCGCTTCAAACCTCTACTTCGGGAGAAAGTTGAGCGAAGCGGAATTCAAAAGAACAACTTTGCCGAAGAAGAAAGGTTCAGACCGCAGTCCAAATTGGCTAAGGCAAGAAAACTATTTCGGGCCCGAAGCATTTCCAGTAGCCACTTCAGGCGAGATTTATATGAAACGGTGTTGCCAAAGTAAAACACAAAGGAGGAAGAATGAAATTGCTTCACTCTCGAAGCATTTCAAACGGCTACTTTGGCCAAAGGTCTTGTGAAACATAATTTGAAAGAATGCATTACCAAAAAAATTTTGCCAAAAAGCCGTCGAAGCATCTATCTCGGGTCCTGCGACAACGAACCATTTCTACTTCATCAAAAATCATTGTGAAGCATATGCTTCGAGAAAATTTCATGCAAAGTACTTTTACCAAAGGTAGAAGATGCATTTTGAAGGCAAGGATACACTTCGGTTGAAACGCCCCAAAGCACAGTTTTGATACAGGATCATGGTGAAGCATCCCAATGACTCATTAGCAAAGTATATACTTCGAGAAAAGGACCATGCCAAAGTAGTTTTGACATAACAAAGCAACAAGAAGTGAAGACCCCATTTTGCGAAGAAGATATGCTTCGACCTCCATCACCCTCAAAGCTATCTTGTGAAGCTTCACCACGCGAAGTGCAAATCATGGAGAATCTGCTTCGGCACAGGGCCATTGTGAAGCAAATTTGAAAAGGTAGCGAAGCACCTCAAAGGCATGCGCTCCAAGCTGGGTATTTTCCCAAGCCGATCAAGTGCCTCATAAATGCATTTTTTCATGCCTGGTAAGCTCGCTGCTCATTTTTGGCAATTGAAAATGAAGTATCAAGCCATGATGAAGAGCCCAGCGAGCATGGTGGCCACTCGAGCACCACATCCAGAGACCAAGGACGTCTAGACGGCTCATCAATGCATATTTCCATGGTTGACCCTGTCACAGTTGCCAGTTTTGGTAACAGATTTGAGAGCTCGATCATGAGAGTCTCAGGGAACCAAATTCTCAAGGCTCGAGGGCATACTTCTCCTTGCTATGTAATTATGACTCAAAGGGTAGGGTCCTCTATAAAAACCTAGACATTGCAATGAGGAAGGGGGGGAACTATCTGCTAGAAATTTGTTGTAACTTGATGTCCTATGATTAATACTAAAGAGCTTTGGGCTCAATTTCTCTCTTTTATGCTGCCTTCTGTGCTTGATTCTTTTGTTTGTCTTCATTTGTATACTGAGACTATGAATCCTGAATTCGATGTGCGATTGGGGATTGTACCCTAAAACTCATCTGAAGGATACATAGGAGAGGAAAAACATAATATTGGTCTTCTTTTATTCTGCCTGGTGGGTTGTGGTTTCTGTTACATTCACTTGTCCTAATCGTCTTTACTCTGAATCCTGAATTTCGATGAAAGGGAGAAGTAGAATCCTTGTGAGCTCGCCTAGAGGATACATAGGAAGGTTAATGTTGTGTTTCTTTCATTTATTATTGGTGTTCCTTGCTGCTAGTCAAGTTGTCAGTTAGTGATTGTGCTTCTTGTTCTTTCCCACCTTAAATCACCGATATCTCTTCCCTTACCCCTTTTTATTTCTTTCTCTAACCCTAACTCCTTTTATCTCTTTCCTACACCCTTATCTCAAAACACCAAAGTAGATTAGCATAGGAGCTAGCATTTCTCTGGATATTGGCACGAGGGGCATCTCTTCCCTTCAGCCTTTCAATGTTGGTCTAGGTCTAGGGCGCATACATTTACCCAAGATCCTTTCCTAGGCAGATTTGATGACCAACAGTTTTTGGCACGCCCGGTGGGACAGACTATCTCTGTCTCAGTAAGATCCATAATCGGTGGGACAAGTACAATTCTAAGTTGATAAACCCACCTGTGCCAATAGTTTTTGGCATGCCCGATGGGACCAAGGTCCCATATTTTAAGCGCAAATCTCAAACCCGTCTTCACCGGGGCCACTAGTTCTAACCAGTTCCCGGTGTGACCTAGTCAGTATCACCTAACTAGTGGTAGTGAGAACCGATGATCTCATTATCAAAAGACTCATAGAATTTGGCGACTCTGTTTACCCAAGAATATTTAAGTTGAAAAGACCAGTACCAAAGTCTACATCTCCATGCAAACAATATGGAGAGTTAGGAATAGAGGAGAGGAAACTGAGTTCTTTGAGCTAGATATTGATGCCTTTGGGGAGCGATCAAGGTTGGTCACCCCCAAGTCACTATTATGAGGAACATCCTCATGAGAGGTCATTGTTGACGAGCAAAGCTTAATTTTTGATAGCACAATGGCTAACTTTCCTCTTAATCCTCCCAACTCACCGAAGCATCCTAGTGCCTCCATTCCTATTAGTCGTCCTATTAGCAATTAAGGAGGAGCTTCGAGGATTCCTGTTTCTCAAAATCTAGGAGCAAGTATGGGACAAAAATAGTAGCAACAACAACAACAACAAAAAATGCAGCAGCAACCACTGCCCAGGTGGTTCTCGTCATGGGATTCTTTGTCGCCACTAAATCTAGTGGGACAAGGGCAAGTGCCACCTACTACTGTAAAAAAGATCCCAATGTTTTATGGAACTGGAAAGACTGCTCTGGAGCACATCCAGGACATAATTTCTCTGGTGATGATCCACAATATCACAGAAGAGCAAGTAATGGTAAAGCTTCTGGTTCTTTCCCTTAGAGGAAAACTCCTCTATTGGTATAGATCTTTACCACCCAGTACTATTACAGGATGGGACCAGTTAGCTAGGCAATTGATGCAAGGTTTCAATGAGTCCTCCGATCCTACCTCTCTCCTGAATCAGTTCACCTCAATCCAGAGACATCCACAAGAAGAGATCATAGACTTCAATGTAATGTTTGCTCGAACCTGGCAGAGAGTACCAGCCAAACTTCGGCCAACCGATGAGGCTACAACATACTATTTCCTTCAAGCTTTCAACCCTGATATCAGTATCATGGTAAGATATTCCAACATTAATACTTTTCTTGAGTTGTATGGGTTAGCCAAGAAGGCAAAAACAAATTTGATAGCTATGGGAAAGCTTCCCCAAAGGATGTCGATGCCCATACTTCCAAAATTCCCTCAATCCCTGTATGCGAGTGCAGCTGCTTCATAGATCTCTATAGCCCCTACACTCCTGGTCTCATCTTGGAACCCGAATCATATCGTGTCTTAGATTACTGCTCCACAAATTCACTTCCCCACATTTTTGACTCCACAACCTACTGTCACTTTGAAATTCCCTATACTACCAGCACCACTTCAACCCCCTGCCTTACCTCCAATACCAATGATGGCTTCATTGCCACTCATTCCAAAAGCCAAAGATATACAAGCTAAAATTCTTCAAGAGATGTAGTATTTGAACTCCATAGTTCAGACGCTGTCCAATGACATGACCATTGTAAAGAAGAAGCAAGCACAACAAGAATTCCTATCGAGAAGATCTTATCCTACACCTACGCTTACCAAAGATCAAGCAGTCTAGCAAGGGAAGGCTTCGGTGATAAATGCTATGATCGATGAAGCTCCGAGCACTTTTGATTATGTGTATCGATGCTCTACATACAATTATCTGCATGAAGAGAATACCTGCATGCTGCACCAACACTATCTAAAAATGCTGGCGAGTAGTAGTCATGGTGGTCAAGTCAACGTCATTAGGAAAATGAGTTAGAACTTGGCAATTGGCAAAGAAGAGCCAGTTGCAGTGCTTACCAGAAAGGGAATGAAGGTGATAGAAGTGGATGCTACTCATATGGCCCCCTTAAAAGTGCATGCTCAACCCAAAAAGGGACAATCATATTCCTTGGCTATGAGCAAAGCTCCTCCACCTACACCAATCAAAGAAAAAGCCCAAAAGGCTTCTACCGAACCACCTCAGGCAGAAACTAAAGAGCAGGCTAAGGAAAAGCTCAAGTTTCCTTCACTAACTAAGCAATAAAGAGTTGAAGCTACGAAGCAGTATCACACTAGATATGAGCTGAGAAAGGAACCCGAGGTGCTCAGTTCCCTATCTTACAACATTGTAGAGGAGTTAAAGAGGATCCCAACCAATATTAGCTTGTACGATGCACTGCAGCTACCTGGGCAAGTAGACCTGCTGTAAGAATCATTAAAGATGACTAAAGGAAAAAAGGCAGCACCACTTGCTCTTGTGTAGACCCTATACACATCCATTATGAGGAAGAACAGACCACCTCCGTTCTACTTGTATCTACAGATGGAAGGGTATATTGTACATAATCGTATGATCGACTCTGGGGCTACGACAACAGTCATGCCAAGAGCAGTCTATGAAGAAATAGGAATGGAATATATGCAAAGTAGCCATGGCATAATCCAGTTGGATGGTTCCCAAGTAAAGACTATAGGAGTGATTAAAGACATTCCTATTCGACTACATAAGTAGCCTCAGATCACGGTCATACAAGAGGTAGTGGTCGTTGAACTGGAACCATACTTTAGTATGTGTTTGTCAAGGGAATTCATAGCAAAGCTGGGTGGATACCTATCCATGGATTACTCTCATCTAAAAATTCCATTCAAAGGAAAGAAGGTGAAGATCTAAAATGAAAATCCTTCTTCTTTCCTCGTGCAGAAGATTTTCGAAGAAGAAAGCAGCGATCCAGTGAATGCAAAAATGGAGGGAGATGATCAGGTGGACCTGGACAAGGAATCTCTTGTGCAACTGAGTTACGAAGATGAGTTCTCATTGACAGAATTTAATGCCATGGTAGAAACCAAGATAGGATGTCATGGAATCTCCAAGCCTGAGAAACACACCCAACCAAAGAATAGAACAAGTGCCCAAGAAGGACTATGGAAGTTGTTCTTCGACGGTGCTCGATGTAAAAATGGTGTTGGGGCAAGGATTCTTCTAGTATCACCATCCGAAGAGCAAAAGGATTATTGCTACCGGTTGACATGGAGCTGCACCAACAATGCAGTAGAATATGAAGCATTGTGCCTAGGACTCAAGAAGGCTGACAAGTTAGGCATAAAACAACTCCAAATATTCAGAGATTCTAAGCTGGTATGCAACCAGGTTACAAATAGATGCTCTTAAAAAAAGCATTATCTAAAATCATATCACAATAGGGTATGGGACTTGTTTGACCAGTTCGAGTCTCTCAATTTGCAATCCATCCCACGAGAAAAGAATTGACATGCCAATGTTCTGGAGTCCATCACAGCCAAGGACTCTCCAGCAGAAGACATGGTGCACAAGCCCAAAGCTATGAGGATAATCTATAGACCCTCTGTCCTGGACAAAGACCTACATTGGCAAGTCTTTGACAATGATGAGTAGATTGTAAATTTCATGATTCATGAAGCCACCATAGTGGAAGATAGAAGCTCTAACGAAGAAGAAGATGAAGCGTTGGTTCAATTGAGGAATAACCACATTCCCAAGGGAATGATCACCCTTGAAAGCCTCTTTGTTCAGAATGATCGAGAACTCTCTCATATGATCAAAGTCAATGAAAAGCATTACCAAGATTTAGAGCTTGAACCTAGAAAAGCAATAAAAATCAGAACTGACTGCACTTCAGAAGAGATAGAACAGATCCAGACTCTGTGCAAAAAGTTTCCCAACATAATTGCTTAGTCCTACCAAGACCTCAGAGGATACGATCGGTGGCTGATCTAGCACACAATTGAAATGTAAGAAGGGGTCAAACCCTTTCTATAAAATCAAAGGCCAATTAACCCAAAGATCGAGGTCCTGATGAAGGCCGAACTTCTAAAAATGCTCAAAGAAAAGATAATATATCCCATCAAGCATTCTTCTTGGGTAGCGAATCTAGTCCCCGTCAAAAAAAAGAATGAAGATATACGGTTATGCATGGACTTTCGCAACTTGAACCAGGCTTCCCTCAAGGACCACTATCATCTTCTGCAAATCGATCAGATTTTGCACTCGGTGGCTGGAGCTCAACGCTTCTCCCTGCTCGATGGCTTCTCTGGATACAATCAGGTTTGGGTTAGGGATGAAGATCAACATAAGACGACATTTACTACCAAGTGGGGGACATTTGCTTATCATTGAATGCCATTTGTTCTTTCGAATGTTGGTGCCACTTTCCAGAGGGCGATGGATCTTGCTTTTGGTCAACTTCTGAATAAGGTTATTGTCATCTACCTAGATGACATGACCATTTTCTCCCAAAAAAGGGAGGATCACCCCATACACCTACAACAAATTTTTGAAAAATGTCGAGAGTTTAGCATCTCAATCAATCCAAATAAGTCCATATTCATAGTCAGTGAAGGAAAGTTGCTGGGACACGCGATATCAAAAAAGGGACTCGTTGTAGATCCCGATAGAGCCAAGGCTCTAACGAAGCTCCCACTCCCAGCAGACAAGAAAGGACTTCAATATTTCTTTGGCCAAATCAACTTCATGAGGAATTTTGTCCCCGATTTCACCCGAGTCATCAAGCCGATGTTCAAAATTTTGAAGAAGGGCACCAAATTCTTCTAGATGGAAGAAATAAGGGAGGCATTCGAAGAGATTAAGGCCCAAATCACTCAGGTGCCAGTCCTGATAAACCCTGACTATAGTCGGGATTTTATCATGTATGCTATATGAGAGCTTGAGAGCTATGTTGTGGTCTTGACTCAAAAGGGGGAAGATGGTGAAGAGCGTCCCATCGCATTTCTGAGCTAGGTGATCAATCCCCATGAAGAGAAATACAATTTCATAGAATGTCAGGTACATGCAGTAATGAAATCCCTTAGGAAGTTCAAGTAGTTCATCTCCCAAAGTCGGGTCATAGTCTTTGTCATTCACCCCGACGTGCGCAATTTCATCATCCAAGGAGAATTGGGAAGTAAGAGAGCTAGTTGGGTGAACAAGATACAAGAATTTGACATTGAGATCAAGCCCACAAAACTAGTTTGCGATCACACTTTGTGTCAAGAATTGGCAAAGAGCATAGTGGTCGAAGCGACAAAATCTCAATGGGATGACTCCCTAGCCGATGGATGCTTTGCTAACCAGGAAGAGGATGAGAAATACTGGGTCAGTGAAATAGTTGAATACTTCAACACTGGTACTTGTCCTTTGCACTTAAATGCTTCGCAACGAAGACATTTTAGGATGCGGTCCACTCGATATACTCTATGCCTCGAAGGTCTATTTTTCATGAACATTGATGGTGTAGCACCCTAAAATTGGCGCAATAAACCTTAGCAAATAATTAAAATTACCTTAGTAATAATTCAAATTCAAATTTTAAACCCCAAAATCGCTCCCAAACCGCCTGCTACCCGTTTCCTCATTTTTTGCACCATTTTTAGAGTTTGTTTCATCCGTTGGACGATATCGTCTCCGATCAGACGATATCGCCTCAGATCGGACGATTTCGTCTGGAGCAGAACGTCCAGCCGATTTCGTCCCAAAACTAATTTTTCATAATTAGCTTCTGTTTCAACGACGTCTCTAATCTGGGCAGAAGCGTGTCTGCGCCGTTAGAGACCTCCCCCATTGGAGATCTTCCAGATTAGGATGATCTCCAACCTCCTAACCTCCCTCCTAAGCCTATTTAAACCTTAGGACCCCCCTTGACATCCCCTTGGCTGAATTTTTTTGCACTTCGAGTTTTACATGCATTAGAATATCCTAGACCATTGTTTGCCTTTGTATCTTTTCAAATTTTCTTGCAGGAACTTTGTTATTCTTCAGCTGAGCAAGCTCGTCATCGCAGACGATCCTGTCCAATTCGAGACGATTTCGTACCAATCCGAGATGATTTCGACTACAGTCAACATTGGGGGCAATCAATGCCCTGAGTTTGCATTCTTTCTCCATTTTTTACTATTTTGCTTTGCATTAGTTAAACTTATTATTATTTTGCATCCCGAAGTTCACCCATATAGTCTTAATGCATAATAAAATCATAAATTGTCATTAAATCATTGTAATGCACTCGTGTTTTTGTTTATTATTATCATTTTAATATTATTACTGTCATTCTACATCATTGCCCTCTCGTTGGCATAGCCGCATTTTCTCGTATTTTGTATCTATTTCTCTGATTGCAGGTCTCTGACGAATTCGTCAGATCTCAGATGATCCTGTCAGATCGGAGATGATTCTATCAAATTCCAGACGATCTTGACTGCTTCAAAAATCAGAACCTCCATCAGACATCCGAAACCAGGTATGGATCTTTTCACTTAATTATTCTCTATGTTTTCTGTTTAAATCTATTTTTTGTCTTCATTTAATTTGCATTTTCATAATAGAACAACTTAGATTCATCTAGCCAAACCTAGGACTTGGATGTTTAAAGCTAAAACTGAACACATCAAACACATTCCCAACCTAGGCGTGGAAACTGCCACTAAACGTTTCCCGGTGAACCCCACCATCCGTCAAAAAATCACCTTAATACCCCTCCCCCGAGAGGCGGGACCTTCAAAGGGCCTCTCAATCCGAGGTATTGTCCCATCCTTTTCCCATCCTCCTTTCGGGCATGGATCCTTTAGCCTGAAGGTAAGGATGCGAAAAATTTGGAGCGATACATTTTGGTGAACCCGACGTGAAACTAAAACCTTTTGAAAACAAAAAAAAACAAAAAAAAAAACAAAAACATAGATGCATTTGAAATCATTAGAAAACTACTAAGTTGCATATCATGTCTAGATGGTAGCTCCTAAGAAAAGACTAGCTGTCACTATAAATGTTGAAAACCAATTAGCAGCCATAGAAGTTAATTACGTGCTTAGTGTGCCCGAAATAGATAGAAACCAACTTTTGTGGAAAGAACTTGATAGGAGGCTAGGTATCATTTCATCTAGATCAATACAACTTAAACAAATCAAGAGGTTTGCCCTAGATAGGATCCTGGATCCTCATCAACTCATTTTTTATCATGAACTTCAGAGAGCCTGCCATAGGTGGTTAGCTTATAGGAGAGCTCTTGTGTCTTCAGAATTGTTCACCTTCGAGGAATACCTCGAGAACGCAGCTATGGTACGCCAATTTCTAGTTCATATAGAAGTCCAAGAAACTGATCTTATGATTAGAAAAATATGGAATAGAGTTCCTAGAGCTATGTTATATCGTGAATATTGTCGTGAGAATTATTATTATCAACCAAAATCTGAAATACACGGTATTGCTATAGCACATTTCATTAAATTCTTGAAAGAAAATTTTCAATTTGAAGAAGAACACTTCATGACTCCTGAAGAACTCGAGCCCATTAATGATATTTATAAATTGTTTATAGAATACTAGATCATTGCTTTCATTATTATTATTTCTTGCATTTAGTGTGTTGTTTGTTATCTTTATAATATTGTTACAAAAACAAAAAAAAAAACAAGAAAAACCAAAACATAACAAAACTAAAACATTTTATTTTAAAATACTATAGTAGGTATATAATTAAAATATATACCTCTTAAGCTTGTTGCATATATATATATACAAGTATATATATATTTGCTGAAATCTAAATTTAAGCACAATGCCTAGACTTAGGAATGGTAAACAAACTGAAGAAGAAGAAGAAGATTGGTTAGGAGACAAAACAAAAAACCCAAATGTCCTTCCTGAGGAATCAATTTCGGAAGGAGAAACTCTAGAACAACCAGAAGATGAGCTGGCTGAAGAAAATGAACAACAAGAAAATCTTAAAGAGGAAGGATCCTCATCCCCTAGAATGGCTCCAGATGGAACTATTGCTTTTGATAACTTAGATCATTTCTAGAAATTTTTCAATAATAACATTGGTGCTCTTAATATGGCAGTTCGTATTGATAGAGGACAAATTAGTGACACTCAAGCAGCCATGGAAGATATGTTTAACATACACACTAATCCCTTGTCCTTTGTTGATCAAGAAAGTGATAAGGTCGGACCATCCAATAGAGATATGGTCACTATGATTCAGAACATGCAAAAACAACAAAGTTACCCAACCCCCTAAGGAACCTCTTATTGAGCCTAAAATCATTCCCACACAAAAGAAACCTTCATTCACCGCTTTATTTCGCCAAACTATTGATCAATATGCTTCAAATCGACAAAAACCTAAAATAAAGCCAAACACCAATTTTCAACAATCGGGGATACAACATAATACAACTTCAAAACTTCTTCATAACACCCTTCCTACCAACAATTTACACAATAGCAACATAGCATCTAATCTTCATGTCCCTCCATCATATGTTCACAAATCCCATATTAATGCCCTACCGAATCAATATGGTGGGCAAACCAGTAATCTGGAAGCCATGGTGAAACAGTTAGCTTCGCGTATGGACCAGATAGATCCCTACCGTCCCTCGTACAATTATCGAGAGATATGTAGTCAACCTCTGGATCCCATAGTTGTAGCACAACCATACCCTAAACACTTTCCCATGCCCGTCCTGCCTATATATAAAGGAACTGAAGATCCCATAGAGCATCTTCGCATGTTTAGGATAGCATGTCATGATATATCACATGATGACTTGCTATTACTAAAAATGTTCCCAAAAATTTTAGGAGGAATGGCATTGGAGTGGTACTATCAATTGCCCACTCATTCTTTGAGAAATTTTGAAGAAACAACTGAATATTTTGTCCATCAATTTAGTGCCTACATCGAGAGGCATGTCACCATTAAAGATTTATACAACTTAAAACAAGACAAAGATGAATGTTTTGCTGATTTCTTAGCTAGATGGAGGCAGTTGACAGGAAAACTGCACTTTGTGCTACCTTATAGGGAAATGTTGGATATTTTTATCAATAATTTGCAAGAACAAATATCTTATGAGTTATCAACTACTACCTTAACCACCTTCGATCAAGCTATAGACTTAGCTCGAAGGGTAGAAGATGCTCTCATTAGGAGAGGTCAGCTCAAAAAGAAAGATGATGAGAAAACATCCAAAAATTAGTATAAAAACAAACAAGTTGTAGGTGACGGAGTCACTGATAGTAGAAACATTGCTAATATCAATACAACGAAGACAACAAAAAAATTTATATTAAAACCTCCTGATAAACCTCCTCGAGAATTTACTAGATTGAATCAACCTTTATCAACCATTCTACCTCAATTACTAGCATGAGGCTTGATTCAATTACCAGCTATCCGGGAACCTGATCCAACTATACCCGGATACATAGCTGATTTACATTGTGATTTTCATAGAGGACCTGGACATGCTACAAACTCTTGCAAAATATTGAAACATAAAATACAAGATCTGATTGATAATAATGAAATGGAGGTGCAAGCTTTCCAACCTAAACAAAATGCTCCTAATAACGCTCAAAAGACCATTCCTCAAAATCAGAATCAGAATGCCAATCAATCATTAGATATATTTCAACATCCTTTACCAAACCATGGTAAAGAAGTGGCTAATCAAATCGAACATCATAATGTTCCCCCTCCTACCCGATATGTAGGGACTATTAGCGGACAATTACCTGTTCAGGATCCTCAAATATTTGGCACAACTTTATCCATAGTCACGACCAGGCCCCTACATAATATTCAAACTCCCGATCCTAGTGATGTAGAATCGGATACTGAAAGTGAAGTAGACATCACCTCAAACCAATCGAATAGTTCTGAAAACGAATCAGATCCTATTCAACCTATCACAGATGCTATGGTTCCGGAAGAACCATTTCCTAGAAGAGTTACTACTTGACCCTCTTCTAATCAGTTCCTTCCTAATGAACAAGCCATAAACACTCAACCAAGACCAGTTCAACGTCTTCAATATAACATTGTAGGTACCATCGGAGTTGTTACTAGACAACAGGCTCAAAACTCTCAACAGGATCAAACTCAGAATGATGGATCAACTCCATTTGTTTTGAAAAATCCCAATAAAGGGAATCATATGTCTAATGTTCAACCTAAGCCTCCTTACAATATTAATGAACAATTATCCAATACTACAACCAAAATTTCCCTTTTGGACTTGTTAAGATCTTCTCCTACCCATAGAGATGAATTAATGCTCACATTAAGCCAAATGATGGTGCCACAAAATATTCAACCCGAAGCCATGTCCAATACTATCATCACTCGAGAGGTCGATTGTATTGACTTTCGGGATAAAGATATCCCACAACATAGTTTACATAAGGATAACCCCTTATATATTACTGCCCTAATTGGAGATGTAGCCGTTAAAAGAGTCTTGATTGATAATGGTTCATCTTTAAACATATGCACTTTTGACTTCTACCAAATATTTGGCTTTAGAAGTGATGAAATGAAAAAAATGGATATGATTATCAAAGCTTTCAATGACGAGACACAAGAAACATGTGGAGTCATTACTATACCCTTGCAAGTTGGTCCTCGAACCCTAGATACAACCGTGTTTATTGTACATTGCCCAACATCATACAATATACTTTTGGGTCGCCCTTGGATCAATGCGATGCGAGCGGTTCCCTCCACTTTACATCAGTGTGTTAAATTTGAATTTAAAAATCAGTTGGTCACTATCCATGGTGACCCTAGACCCTTTGATATGTGTGCTTTGGCAGAACCTGTTGGAGTGCAATTTTGCCCCGCTCTGTCATCCACACATCCTAATTCTTATTTTTCATCTAAACGTGTGAAACACACACCCATAACATCATCTATTCCCCATCAACTACACCTATACATTTACCTCAACCATCTTCTAAACAAACCACACTAGAACCTCAACAGGATCTTAAATCCACAACCAATCCTTCATGTTCCATCCCTATAATTTCAAAACCTATAGACCCATTTATTAACACCTCCACATTATCTACATCTATCATACCTTCCACATCTAAAGATATAGGGAATGATCCTTCTACATCTTATGCTCTTTTTGATGAGCTTTTACCGGATTTATCTAAAATTTTAATATCAGAAAAAACAAATGCTTTTATGCAAAATTCAATTCTTTTAAATAACTTGCCGCCATCTCCTCGTACTTTGGGCCTCCCACAACCTATGGGAAGTACTTACCAAGTCGGGAGTTGTGCTTTTATTTATAAAGGATATGATTGGGGAAGAATACCCCGAAACATCAAGACGCATTGTGATGGATATGCTCGATGCTATTTTGCTAATGAATATATTAAAGCTAAACCTATAATGCTTAAAATGGGATATAAAGGGAAAGGCTTGGGACCTTTCCAAAATGGTATGAAAGAACCTATCGAGGTAGAACCATGGCCCGCCCGATGTGGTGTGGGCCTGTTTCCTAGTAAGGGTCAACCCTTCCCTTTTGAAGGTGATGATCAACTCATATGTTATCAAGATTATCTAGATAAACAAGATTCTTTGTGTCCAAAGAATAATCCCTTTACATGCAATATGCTATCCATAGCTTACCCTGAATTGATTGCTGAATCCGACGATGAGTTGGAGGGAGATATTTTCCATGATGTCTCCGTTGAAGAGTTGTTACACAATGGTTTTTATTTTGATGGTTCTATACCTACTATAGCCCAGCTTGAGGCCATGACTCCTCAAGATGAATTCTCCAAGTTAACCTTAAAATAATTACAAGAATTGGGCGTTTCACCCGCCCCACCTAATTTTGAAAGAGATCTACACATGGAAGTAGAAAACGTCATTAAAGTTAACATTGGAACCGAGGATAATCCTCACATAATCAATATTGGATCAGAATTAAGTCAAGAAAAACAAAATGAATACATTGCATTTCTTAAAGATTATGAAGATGTCTTTGCTTGGACATATGAAGACATGCCAGGTTTGGACCCTTCTGTAGTCATGCATCATCTAGTAGTCCATCCGGATGCTAAACCTGTTAAACAAAAACTTAGAAAAATGCATCCCAAAGTGGCCTTGCTAGTCAAAGGGGAGTTAGAAAAACTCCTGAATGTTGTTTTTATACAAGCTATTGATTATGCTAAATGGATCTCAAATGTAGTTCCAGTCACCAAGAAAGAAGCTACCAAAGTTAGGGTTTGCACAGATTTTAGAGATATTAATGTTGCATGCCCTAAAGATGATTTTCCTCTTCCAAACATGGATCAAATCATTGACTTTACTACCGGGAGTGGAATGATGTCCCTAATGGATGGATTTTTTGGCTATAATCAGATCAGGATAGCTCCTGAAGATCAGGCTAAAACAACCTTTATTACCCCTTGGGGTACCTTTTGTTGGAAAGTGATGCCATTTGGTTTAAAGAATGTAGGTGCAACATATCAACGAGCTAGGACTTATATCTTTCATGATATGATGCATGATATCCTACATGATTATGTAGATGATATTATAGCTCGCTCTATTAAAGAAGATGATCATTTAGATGATTTAAGAAAAGTATTTAATCGGTTAAGAGAATACCTTATTCGATTAAATCCAACTAAATGTATATTCGGAGTCAAGTCCGGTAAACTATTAGGGGTTTTAGTTTCTTTACGTGGTATCAAAATCGACCCTCTCAAGATTGCGGCTATCACTGATATGCCCGCACCTACCAATATCTCTGAGTTACGAAGTTTACAAGGTAAGCTTCAAGCCATCCGTCGCTTCATCGATAAGCTGGCGGACAAAATCGGTCCCTTTCTTAAGCTCCTTAAGAAATATTTCCCTTTTAATTGGGACGACTAATGTAAGGAAGATTTTGAACTTCTCAAACAATACCTCCTTAACCCACCTGTGCTTTCATCACCTAAATTTGATCATCCTTTTATCTTGTACATTTTTGCTTCTGATTCTACCTTAGGAGCTATGTTAGCTTAGCTTGATGATGAGAAGAAAGAACGTGCTAATTACTACATTAGCAGAACCCTCATCAGTTATGAAACCCGTTACACAGCATTAGAAAAACTATGTCTAGCAGTCATATTTTCTATGCAAAAATTATGCCATTATATGCTCAGTCAAAAAACCTATGTCATTGCCAAATATGATCCCTTGCGGTATCTCATGAGTCGACCTTATTTATCGGGTCGTACAACAAAGTGGGTTCTTTCTTTAAGTGAGTTTGAACTCACATTCATAGGACAAAAGTCTTTTAAGGGTCAAATCATAGCAGATCAGTTAGTTGCTGCACCCTTAGAGTCTACCCATCCCCTCATCATTGAGTTTCTTGATGAATGCCTTCAATTAGAGGTAGACCATGTTGAACAATGGTCCTTATACTTTGATGGAGCCCGATGCATGAGTGGGGCTGGTGTGGGTATTATTTTAATATCTCCACAAAAACACATTATACCTTTGTCTTTTAAATTAACATTTGCTTGCACCAATAATACTGTTGAATATGAGGCTCTAATCCTTGGATTACGAGCTGCCTTGGCATTAAAAATCAAACATCTCCTAGTTTTTGGTGATTCTCAACTTGTCATAAATCAAATTAATGAAGTTTATCAGACCAGAGATGATAAATTGTGCCCATATAAAGCATATGTTTTGTAATTGTTATCCATGTTTGATAAAGTTACTTTGGAAGCTATTCCATGAACTAGCAACCGTGCGATCGATGCTATGGCCGTAGTCGTATCTCTTCTCGCCCTTGGAGTTAGATGACGAATATGCCACCATCATTATTCGTCGACTCTAGGAACCCACTTCAAATAAGTCATGTTTAGAACCTTTGGATGTGTTTCTAATCAATGAAACTACTCCTGACCCTTGGTATACAGATATAGTTGATTTTATTCATAATGGGACTTTCCCTGCCAATTCTAATAGAAACCAACGTCGGTTATTACGTAGATGAGCAAGTCGATTTGTAATAATTGGCAATACTTTATATAGGAGATCTTTTGAAGGTATCCTATTGAGATGTTTGAATCTAGAATAATCCAGATCAGCTTTGACTGAAGCCCACAATGGATCTTGTGGGGGACATTTTAGTGGTAGTGCCATTGCTAAGAAACTCCTTTGGATAGGATATTTTTGGCCTACCATGGAAATTGATGCACATAATTATGTGTGACATTGTGAAAAGTTCCAGAAACATGTTGACCTTGTCCATGCACCTGCACAAGAGCTGCAGGCTATTTCATCTCCTTGGCCCTTTTCAAAATGGGGCCTAGACATCATTGGAAAAATCAACCCTATGTCATCTGATAGACACAAATTCATCATAACTGCCATTGAGTATTTTACGAAGTGGGTTAAAGTGATGCCATTAGCTTCGTGCACTGGAACACAAGTTTCCAAGTTTGTTTTTAATCAAATTATTTGTAGGTTTGGAATTCCTGCCAATCTCATTTCTGATAATGGAACTTGTTTCAAAAATAAATATGTCAAGAAATTATGTCAAAAATATAAAATTCAACATCGCTGGTCCACTCCCTATTATCCTCAGGGTAATGGTCAAGCAAAAGCATCTAATAAAACCTTAATCAAAATTCTTAAAATATTGGTCAATAAATCTTGCCGCGACTGGCACATTCAATTATATGCAGCTTTGAGGGCCTATCACACTAGTGTTCGAACTCTCACTAGAACTTCACCTTTTGTCTTGGTTTATGGCGTTGAAGCTATTTTTCCTTTTGAATTAGAAGTTCCTTATTTGGCTCTACTACTTCAAGATACCGAAGTAGGAGATGAATATCGAGCTGGCAGACTCAGTCAGCTAGAACTCCTAGATGAAAAGCGCATCAATGCTTTGGAGCATCTTCGTGCTTACCAAAACAAGCTTAAAAGATCATATGCCAAGAAAGTTCATCATCGATCCTTTGAGGTCGGCAACCTTGTTTTAAAAGAAAATCAAAAAAATACTAATGCAACTAAAGACCTTAAAGGTAAATTTGAGCCCAACTGGCTTGGACCATATATTATCACTACTAAATTTGAATCAGGAGCATACAAATTAGCTACCTTAGATGGTAAATATTTAAAAGAACCTATGAATATTATGTATCTTAAGCGATATTACGCATAAAATTTGGTCATTTCATCATTTGTACATATTTTGCATGTTGTCTCATTTTAAATATATATATAAAACTCTTTAAACAAAAACAAACAAAACAAAATAAAAAAATAAAAAAAATAAAAGTCAAAACAGCAATATTATTGACTCTTTTCAAAACCAAAAAAATAAAGAAGAAAGAAAGAGTCAAAATTATCAAACTCCTCAAAAATATTTGTTATATCTATTTCTTCTTCACATATTGCAGTTATATTTTCAAGTTATTTTGAATAAATTAGCATTTATTTGGAATCCCTCACTATCACAAACATAAAAATAAATATCTTGATTTTATCTGGCATGATTACTAATCTCTCTTATATCAAAGTCCACAAAATTCAATTAAATAAAGTTTGAGCACAGAGAATTGATCTTGTTATTTACTTAAACCAAGCATATCCTTTCACAATAAAATGATTATATTTGTAATGTCCATGCTATGCTACATAGTAGAAGTGGTTTCTTGAGCAAAAAGTTTCCCCTGCTATCCTATCATGCACATGGTCTAGAATCTTTGAGAATTGACAAAAGGACAAGCTCACCTCTACCCGGAATAAAAATCCCTTGCTCTACAGCTAATCCGAGCAAGTATCCCTAGTATAGGAATAAAAAAAAAGTTCAAGAAAAAGAGAAAAAAAAACAAGTTATTTTAGCATTATCTCAAATATCAAGCAAAAATACAAAAGTAAAAAAAAAAAAAAAAGAGAAAAGCAAAAGCAAAATACAATAAACTCCTTTCCCTACCCATTGAAAAGAAAATAATGGTGAATGAGCTTGAATCCTTGGAATTCTCAATTATTCGAAAACTGTGAGGTAAGCCCCATAACAGGTGGTTTGTGCCCAACCCGCTTGGCCTTGGGTAACTCCTAGCGTGGCGATATGTCTGTCACATTAGCGACCTTCTTTTGTACAGACCTATGTTTGCTTATGGATTAGCTAGCTCTTGATAACCGACCTACATAGTAGTCTGGTATGGTTATATGCATCTAAATCATGGTTAACGAACACTTATTTGGTTAATTCAAATCGCTTGTATCATAGTATCTTGCTCAAACCTGGTCAATGAACAATGTAATTGCACACACATTTTGTCTTTGAGAGATTTTGTGTATCATTATGATAAATCAAGATTGGTAATGAACTCACCTACGCACATGGGATTACTTATAAATCTAACTTTTGTCTTTAAGATACTTTGAAATATTTTTGCAAATTGTTTGGAATAAATTCATTTTCTTCTTTACAGAACAGTTGTTTAGTATAAAGACAACTATATGCATTATCAAAAATCAAAATCATTTTCAAAACATGCAATAAAGTTACGTTTATATATAACTTTTGACTTTCGTGACGATGGTATAGTTCCAAAATCAAAATTGGAATTTTATGCCTAGCGCAAGTCCTCATCTTCATATTTTCTGTTTATTTTCAAAAATTAAAAATCAACCATGCAATAAAACTATTATATTATTTTCTTCTTTGGATTTTGCGATGATGGTATAAGTCTATACCTAAATATTCTATGCCTAGCGCAAACCATTGTACCAATTTTATTTTCCATTTATTATCATAAAAACATATGACTCGAAAGCATTATGTTACACAATTCTCGCTTTAAAACAAAACAAACACTTACTCTATTTTCATGTCATTATGTCAAACTTCAATTTTGCAATGATGGTATAATTCCTAGGGAATTATCCACAAATTTTATCACACTTAGGAATTTATGCCTAGCAAACGTCATTTTAAAATATTTCATGCATAATATTTTTATGAAAATCTAAAAACAAATCATCATCATCATCATCATCATCATTTGCATCATCACAACAAAGTCTTAAGACAGTCTCTTAAGCACTCTTTTACTTTTAACAATATTTCTATACTGGGATTAGCTTGACGACCGAGTGAGCGGCGACTCCATGAAATGGTCTATAATAGCGACAATGTCCTTTGAAATTATTGTTAGAAGTCCCTTTTCTTTTTTATCAAATCACATCACACACAACCAATTTGTTTACATCAGATTATTTCATTTAAATTTTAAAAAACATGACATTCAAACCATAATATTTCCAACCGACATAATTACATGAATCATCAAATCAATCACACCACAACAATAAAGCATCATACAAACACATAAGACAAGTCATATGATCAAAAATATCATATATATATATCTCAACAATATATGTACATCATATCAAAACTGGATTGGTATGCCACAATCTACATCACGACATAATGCAAGGAAGGTTGTACGGATGAAAAAGTGTCATGATTTCGCGACATGATGCTGAAGAGAGAGTTCGCAAAGAGAACTGTCACGATTTCATGACAAGTTCGAAGATAGAGAAAGTTACATGTAAAATGTCACGATTTCGCGACATGCTGCAGAGGTCGAGTTAAGGACTGTCACAATTTCGCGGCATGTTGAAAAGCTCGAAGTGAGAACTGTCATGATTTTGTGACATGCAGCGAAGGAAAGAGTTTGATATGAGAAGTGTCACAATTTCATGACAGGTAGTAGAAAAAGTGTACGGAAGCTGAAAGCATCGCGTTTTCACGACAAGATGGAGAGAAAGCTTGCGTCAGCAGAAAATGTCGTGATTTTGCGACAGGTTGAGAAGGTAGCTTTGAGTTGGAGAAAGTGTCACGATTTTGTGACAGAAAATGGAAGCAGGTCTTCTATAGGAGAAGTTTCACGATTTTGTGATAGAAGCAGAGAGGAAGGCTATGAAGACAAAAGCGTCATGATTTCGTGACATGTTCGAGTTTTGCGGGTGTAAGACAGAAAGAAGCTCGAGGTAGCAGAAGTGTCACGATTTCGTGACAAAAGTTGAGAGGAATGCCATGAAGACAAAAGGGTCACGATTTTGTGATAGAGTTAAATATGACATCAGCAGAAGCATATGTGTCACAATTTCGTGACAAAAGAAGAGAAGAAGGCAATGAAGACTAAAGTGTCATGATTTCACAACAGTAGTGAAGATGACGTCAGTAAGAGGAAAAAGTGTCACGATTTTGCAACAAAAGCACAAAGGAAGTCGACAAAGGCCAAGGTGTCACGATTTCACGATAGCAGGCTAAAGAAGGTGTACGACAGGCAAAGGTGTTGCGATATCACGACATGTTGGAGTTTCATGAGAAAAACTACAGAACAGCAGAGGCGGTTGAAGCCGATAGAGTTAACCTTGAGTCGACAAAGTGTAGGGTTGTGCAGCCGACGTTGTTTTAGGGATATGCAACCGACTAAGATCAAGAATCTAATCTTGAGATTTGTTCTATAAAAGGAGGGCTATTTTGAGTTTGAAGGGATGATTTTGGTGAATCGAACTTACGAAAGCAAAGTCTGTAGGGCACAGAGATCGAGTCGAATCGATTCGTGCGAAGTGTGCAAGATGCAGCCATAATAGTGCAAATAGCGTAGAAGTGGCGAGTTCATGCGCACTGTGAGAAGTTCTATTGTAGAGTGTTGTATGCTACTATGTTTGCACAAAGGTGCAAAGGTCGATGTTCGATCGAGTGCAGCTGTAATTACGTAATAAGAGCGAAGGACTATGTCTTGTCGAACAGAGGAAGAGGACAACTTGTACCAGATCAAAGGACTGTGTTTTGGTGTAAATTCGAGGACCAGATTTAAGGTGACAGAGTTGAGGACAGAGGTATCTAGCTAGAGTAGGGAAGAAAGGTGTCTTCTGTGGATAGAGTTCCACTTGCTAAGGGCAAAAGAGGTAGAGGTCTTCTAGAGGATCACCAGCCAGAGCAGAGTTAGGGGAAGGTATCTCCTTTGAGCAGAGGCTCATAAACATTGTAATTGGGAAGGTTTCCCAAAGAATTTGAAATAAAATTTTAAAGAAAAGTTTTGTGGACATAGCCCAGCCATTCTGGGTGAACCACGTTAAAAATGAGTCCTCTATGTGTGATGCTTTCTGTCTTGTTTAATATTGTGTTGATGCCACTGCTATCCAATTTTAAAATTATTAAATGGATAAGTCTTATACTGTTCACCCCCCCTCTCAGTATAAGTTCATGTTCTTCAATTGGTATCAGAGCAGGTCACTCCAGAAAGAGCCTAACATCTTGGAGAAGGATCTATCAGAGGAACATATAATTTCAGAAAGAAATGAAGAGGTTGAGTTCGATCTCAAAAGTGAATTCTTCTTGGCCTTGATAAAGCTTGAGAAACTTAGGGAAGAGAATTCTGTTCTCAAGCATAAATGTCAGGAAGAAGAAATAGCAAGATCAGAATTTTCTCAAAGTGTTATAGATTTCAAAATTCTAGCTGAAGAATGTTGAACAGGTTTTAACAGAGGCTCTAAAAGGAAAGGAAACTGATTGTGAGAAACTAGAAGAAGAAATTATGTCTCTTAGAGTGAAGTTGGAACAGTTGACTCTCAGACAAAATATTCTTTGTGAAAAGAAGGATGGTATCACCATTCATGAAACAGGGTCTCCGAGCAAGATCAATCTTCATCCTGAAGAGCAGTGGATTCCAATTGATCGCAAGAAGAACAATCATCCAAGGCATCAAAACAGGTTACATAATACCTTCCATGGCTATTGTTTTTCCTGTAAGAAATTTGGTCACATAGCTATGCATTGCAATAAATCTTTGAATAGCCATTGTAAAGAAAATGTTAACTCATTTGCACCTCTTATGAATAAAAATATCATGTGTTACAAGTGCAAGAATTTTGGGCATATAGCAAGGATGTGCAGTTTGAATAGATTTAGCTTTGAGTTCACTAAAAAGAGGAATGAGATCAAATCTAAGTCAATGATAGTTCAAACTGCTTTTCATGCTCAAGACAAAGTAGAAAATGGTATCTTGATAGTGGTTTTTCAAAACATATGACTGGTGAAAAAGAAAAGTTTTTGGTTTTCAAAGAAACAAATAGAGGAATAGTCAGTTTTGGAGATAACAGGTCCGCAAAAATCTATGGTAAAGGGACTCTTAGTTTGGATGGGAAATCCAAAACAGAGAATGTGCTCTATGTAGAAGGCCTAAGACATAATATTCTTAGTGTGAGTCAAATTTGTGATCAAGGGCACATAGTATCTTTCTTTTCAGATAGATGTGAGATAAGTAAAGAAAAAAATGGAAAACTCATTGCTAGTGCTACAAGGACTCCAAACAATCTTTACATTCTAAGTGAGATAAAAAGGGAAAAGTGTTTTATAACTCAAGAAGATGAGAGTTGGTTATGGCATAAAATATTGGGACATTTGAGTTTTGATAATCTTGTCAGTATTAGTAACAAGGAAGCGATCAGAGACTTGCCTAAAATAAAAAGGCCCCATAACATCATTTGCGGTCCTTGTCAACATGGTAAACATACCAGAACCAGTTTCAAATCAAAAGGGCATACTTATTCCAAACCATTGGATCTTATTCATACTAATTTGTGTGGCCCCACCATAACTCGGAGCATTCAGGGAGATAGCTACTTCATGTTGTTTATAGATGATTATTCTAGAATGACTTGGGTTACTTTTCTCAAAGAAAAATCTGAAGCTTTTGAAAAAATTAAAGCTTTTAAAGAAATGATTGAAAATGAGACTGGCAAGAGAATCAAATGCTTAAGATTAGATAGAGGAGGAGAGTTCACTTCAAATGAATTTGTGGAATACTGTGAGCAACACAGAATCAAAAGAGAATATTCAACAGCAAGAACTCCTCAACAAAATGGAGTAGTTGAAAGGAAAAACAAAACTATTGAAAATATGGCTAGAGCTATGTTAAATGAGTCAAAACTTTTAGATGGCTTTTGAAGATAAGCAGTCAGTACAACAGTTTACATCATCACCAGGGCTCAGCTCAGAGTCAATCATCATAAAACTCCCTATGATTTGTGGAAAGGAAGACTAGCTACAGTAAAACACTTCAAAGTGTTCGGGAGTAAGTGCTTCATCAAAACTGCTCCCAAATCGCCTGCTACCCGTTTCCTTATTTTCTGCACCATTTTTAGAGTTTGTTTCATCCGTTGGACGATATCATCTTCGATCAGACGATATCACCTCAGATCGGACAATTTCATTTGGAGCAAAACGTCCAGCCGATTTCGTCCCAAAACTTATTTTTCATAATTAGCTTTTGTTTCAACGGCGTCTCTAATCTAGGCAAAAGCATGTCTGTGCCGTTAGAGACCTCCCCCATTGGAGATCTTCCAGATTAGGATGATCTCCAACCTCCTAACCTCCATCCTAAGCCTATTTAAACCTTAGGACCCCCCTTGACATCCCCTTGGCTGAATTTTTCTGCACTTAGAGTTTTATATGCATTAGAATATCCTAGACCATTGTTTGCCTTTGTATCTTTTCAAATTTTCTTACAGAAACTTTGTTACTCTTTAGCCGAAGCAAGCTCAATTTGAGATGATTTCATACCAATCTGATATGATTTTGACTGCAGTCAACATTGGGGGTAATCAGTGCCCTGAGTTTGCATTCTTTCTCCATTTTTTACTGTTTTGCTGTGCATTAGTTAAACTTATTATTATTTTGCATCCTGGAGTTCACCCATATAGTCTTAATGCATAATAAAATCATAAATTGTCATTAAATAATTGTAATGCACTCATGTTTTTGTTTATTATTATCATTTTAATATTATTACTATCATTCTACATCATTGCCCTCTGTTGGCATAGCTGCATTTTTTGTATTTTGTATCTATTTCTCTGATTGCAGGTCTCTGATGAATTCATCAGATCTTAGACGATCCTGTCAGATAGGAGACGATTCTGTCAAATTCCAAATGATCTTGAATGTTTCAAAAATCAGAACCTCCATCAGACATCTGGAACCAGGTATGGATCTTTTCACTTAATTATTCTCTGTGTTTTTTGTTTAAATCTATTTTTTTTCTTCATTTAATTTGCATTTTCATAATAGAAAAACTTAGATTCATCTGTCCAAACCTAGAACTTGGATGTTTAAAGCTAAAACTGAACACATCAAACACATTCCCAACCTAGGCGTGGAAACTACCACTAAACGTTTCTTGGTGAACCTCACCATCCGTCAAAAAATCACCTTAATACCCCTCCCCCGAGAGGCGAGACCTTCAAAGGGCCTCTCAGTCCAAGGTATTGTCCCATCCTTTTCCCATCCTCCTTCTGGGCACGGATCCTTTAGCCTGAAGGTAAGGATGCAAAAAATTTGGAGCAATACATATGGTGTCCTTCTCAAGTGCATAAAATATGATGATAAAAGGAGAGTCTTGGGAGAATTTCATTTAGGACTATCGGGAGGCCACTTCGCAAGGAGAACAACGATGTTGAAGATCATCAAGGAGGGTTACTATTGGCCCACACTCTTCGCTGATGCCTTCACCATTTTTCGCAGATGTGAGCAGTGTCAAAAGTTCTTTGGACAAAGCAGAAATTCTTTGATGCCCCTTCGTCCGATACAAGTAGAGACACCCTTTCAACAATGGGGGCTAGATTTCATAGGGGCCATATCATCAAAATCCTCCATGGGACATAAATTCATCCTGATCGCAACTGACTACTTCACCAGGTGGACCGAAGTGATCCCTACAAAGCATGTAGATCAAGAAACTGTAATCGCCTTCCTAGAAGGTTTGATCACCAGGTTTGACATTCCCAAATCCATCATTACGGACAATGGTCCCAATTTTTTAGGGGCCAAAATCAATGATTTCTTCTACAAACATGGGATATATCATAAAATCTCCTCCAACTACTATCCGTAGGGTAATGGATTGGCAGAATCCACTAACAAGACCTTGTTGAGGGTGCTAAGGAATCTTATAGAGCAAAACAAAAGGTCTTGGCATCTTCTTCTAGATTGAGCCTTGTGGGCCGATTGAATTTTTGTCAAGAAGTCAATCAAGACTTTGCCTTATGCCATGGTCTATAGCAAGGAGGCCATTTTACCCACCCATGTGGAAATCCCTGCACTGCAGTTGTTAGAAGAAGAAGGAGTTAGTCCAATAGAACACAGATTAGCTCAGCTATTGTAGTTAGAGGAAGATCGTGAAAAGGCCTACCAGAAATTTGCTAAACATGCTCAGGTCACCCAAGATTGGTTCAAGAAAAAATCATCTGATCGCACATTCAAAGTAGGAGATCTGGTATGGAAGTGGAACTCCTGGAAGGCCAATCCTGGGAATCATGACAAGATGGACACCTTTTGGGAAGGGCTGTTCAAAATTATGAAGGTGAACTTGGCCAATTCTTTCATCCTCAAATATGCGGATGGCCAGGTTTTGCCGATATCTGTCAATGGTCTTCATTTGAATATTTTTTATTGCTTAAGCAAAAAACCAAAAAAAAAAAGAAAAAAAAGTGTATGTATATGCCTTTGTATATAGTTTTCATTTATGTGTACATTCGTCGCAAAAGGAACCAAATTCCATCCTTTTTGAGTACAACCAGAATCTACTTCGGGCACTTTTGGTGCGAAGTAGCAGGTGCGACGACATTCGTAGCAAAGCAATTCACTCTTGCAAGGCCGAACAATACCCAAAATAAAGGCATGGAAAATGCCTCGCAAAAGAGATGGTTTGAAAGTAGTATCTGAAGTAAAACTTGGCGAAGTAGTTCTCAAGAGAAATAAGCTTCGGTAACCAAGCGACGACGCAACGAAGAAGAAATACTTTGGGCCCGAAGTGTAGGAAATCAACCCAAGAAAGAGGTTCGTTGTGAAACATCTCCAATTCGTATCTCGAATTCACCAAACCGATAATGCACAAGGCGGGAGCATTTAAAACATGTTCCAAAAAACATGTCGACTGCCACCTTAAAAGAGTTCGAAGCAAAGGAATTTAAGGCAAGGTGGCAAGGCGCATCCCGAGGCGATTCGGTTGGGAGAAAATCTCACGCTCGAGTATGAGATGGTAGCAAGTCATGCCTCCAATGCAAGAAGTAATCATTGAAGCACGTGGCCCCATGTACGATGCCACCAGATAACCAATAGGATGGCGTAGCAATCTCCTAGGTCATAAGCATGGATTTAATTATGGTAAGAGCCATAAATAAGGGTAGTTGCCCCTTAAGGATATAAAACACAAGTTTTAGAAAAGGAAGGATTATTTGCAAATACGAGATTGAGAGCCCATTGCTAGTCTATGAATTCTACTACCATTCAGATTCCTTGACGCTGAAACAGTCTGCGCTGCCAGTGCCACTACCATAAACATCCAACATGGAAAATAAAAGCTCCACACAGAAGGGGAAAGAGCCTAAAGTGATAGTTCCAGAGAAAACAAAAGGTTCAAAGGAGAAGAAGCAAATACCTAAGAAGGTCAACCCGAACCTCCTCCCAGAGAAACAAGTTGTGGAAGAAAGAGAAGAATCTGAAGATGAACAACTTGTAGAGCCACCAGTTGACAAGTGGGAGAAAATTAAAGATAAAAAACTCTCAAGAAGCATGGCTGAGCTCAGGTATACTATCAATTTTATGAGGAGCAGGCTCTTGGCTGACAACAAGAGGGCCACCGCGTATTACTCCCAAATCTATTGGTATCTGACTCCTCCTGTGCACCATTGCCCTGAGCTGATTTACGCCATCACACAGAACTACCAACCAGCTTTTAGGCAAGTGCTAAATGTCGCTGGCCAGAAGTTGTTCTCTATCTTGAAGGAGGACATGCAAGTAGCTTTTGTGCCATAGCAAGAGACACCGAAGGGGTATATAGTTTACAGTGTTATTCTGAGTGAATAGATGGAGAGGTTCACCTCGAACAACTACGTATTGAAATTCCTCTGAGAAAATCTCAAAAGTGGGCTCCCTTCAGGCAAGCTACCCCAAATGCCCCTACCCTTGGAGGCCTTCAAGAACACAGATATTTTTTCCATCATCTCATGGGTGGTGGGCCTGTCGATCGACGCTTCGGTGCACCCTTGGCAGGTGTCTTTGGCCGAGTGTATTTCTAGAGGGGAGTTTTATACCCCTGATGCTTTGAGGCCGAACACCAACCCAGTATTCTTTGAATGGGCAGAATGGGTAGCCCAAAACTTGCACATGTGACTTACCACTATGAAGAACTCTAGAGTAGAGCAACACTTCAGTCCATGCTCTTTTCTTGTCTGGCTATTATTTTACCATACGCATAAGAATCTTCATCATGTTGCAATTACATCAAGTGGCAAGGATGGAAATCCTATGCTTGTATATCAATGGAATCGCATCCCATTGAGGTCGGAGTCCTATTATTCCTTTAACCAAAAATTTTTGGGACCCGCCATGCAATTGTTAATAGGGTCCAGCACTTGGGTGCCCCTCAGTCTGAGAGACAAGGTGGTACAGGCGAGAAAGGGAGATGTATTCTAGCTAACACAAGGGCTTGTGATACGCATGTTCGGCTTCGTGGGGAAGCCCTCCTATTGCCTGTCTTCCCATACAAGTACCAATTCATGCTGGAGGTCACTCGATAGAGTGATGCAACCAATGAAGTCTATGGCCATAGCCGAAAGTGGGCCCACACCTGCGATTTCCCCTTTAGGATGGGGGTGATTGAAATTTTTGCCTTGAAGCAGAACATTTTCTTGGAGGAAAAACTGGATAATTTTGGCCTGCTCCAGATTCCCCAAAGGTGGATTTATGATCCCCTAGGAGTGATGAAGGATCACTTGAAATGTAAGAATTTCCATGTTTGCCCTCATCCCAAAATAATGGAGCAGAGAAATAATCCCAACGGAAAGGATCTGGAGTGGCACTTAGAAAGAGTGAGAACGTTGCCTCCCTGGCATGATTTTTATCCTATGGAAGTGGAGTTTGACCGTGATCGGTATCCCTTCCAAACTCCAAACTCCACATTTTGGAGGAAAGCCAAAGATGATTTAAAGGAGTTGAAGAACTAGGATGAGGAACAGCTGAGGGAATGGTGGATAATGAGAGTCCATCGCTGAAAAATGAATTCCTACGGGCTCTTGGCAACATATAGGGACTTTGTTATTGTCTATGAAACCAATTTTGGATCTTGGAAGCCCATATCCTTCACCGATTTTGTTCCTCCAGCTACCCCAGGATCGGGCGAAAGCCTAGGGAGGACTGACGATGCCTCGGGAGGGAAAAAAGAAGTTGAATCTGCACCAGGGGTACTAACACAAGTACCATCTGAGGATACAAGTGCCGAAGAGTTAGAGCAGCCATTGGAAAGGAAGAAGAGGAAAAGGCCAGAGCAAATATAGGTGCCTCCAAGCCATCCAAAGCGACCCCACATAGGGCATTCGAGTGCTCCTGTCGAACAACCTGCACCAGTCCTGACTGAAGCAAATATTGAGGGTGCTATGCCACCAAGTGCTGAGATAGTCTCAGGTATATATATCATCAATGTAGAGACAATCCTATAATCAGAAGGAGATGCCAAAGTAGAAATTGTAGAGGCAGGGAGTGTCGAAGCCCAGGACGAGCACGAGCCGATCACGTAAGAAGTCACCACGATCGCTCTGCCAGAAGGGCATGCAGGTACGCTTTCTCCACCCTTTGCCCTGGTATTTCAATCGTCTACCATGGTACTGGTTGAGGGTTCTCCTCAGCCTCTCCTGCTTATACAAGGTCAATCGCCTCTCCACGTCGTGCCCATGGCCATCCCAAGTTCACCCTGTACTAGCCCCATTCCACCCGAGTCATCCAGCCAGGACAAACCTGTCAAAACATCTTCACCTGCCCACACTGTTGATCCTTTAGTCCTCAGCCAGGGTGAAGATAGTACCTCAATGATGAACCCCGTAGCCCAGGTTCCCATCATACAAGGTGTTTCCCCACTCGTCGAAGCCCCAGCCACACTCGTCGTTGAACATTTTGGTGAGACATCCCCCATTGATTCATTGTATTTGTTTACCCCCTCGGTTGGAGATCCAGCCTTATTTGAATCCCAATTATCCATAATAAAAGAAAACCCTCTAGCTAAAAAGCTCCTCCAAGCCCACCACAATACAGAGAAAATATTGAAGGAGGCGAGGAAGAAGAGAGGGCACTCACTAGCTCAAGTCAAAAAATGCGTTGTCTTCAATTTGAAGGATGGGAAGCTGCACAAAGTAAAGAAGATCCCCAAGGTCCAAAATCCCTTGGATGAAATGACTCCAGCAGATTATGAGTACCAATACAAATCCAAGGACTTGGAGCATTTAAATGTGGACAATGAATCAACTTCCATTCATATTAGAATCAAAACCTTTCGAGCGCATGCAAATATCACCAACCAACACAGGTTTGAAGCAGAGAGCGCTAATATCAAATTAGAGGAAGAGCTGGCGAGGACCTGGTCCCAGTTAGTAGGTGTCGAGGAGCAGTGCAAGGTGATGAAGAAAGAAGCACATGCCCTAAAATTATAGATACAACAACTAGAGAGTACAGCTAAAAATTGAGCACAAAGACAGGCCGAGAATGATCTGAAGGCCAAAGAGCTTGAAGGAAGAATCTTGTAGATGCATAGTCAGTTGTATGAAAAGGAGGGCCTAAGGCTATGTGACAGAAGCAAAATCAAGGAGATTCACTCGCACTTGCTAAAAAACTTTAGATCTCGGGCCTCCAGTGCCCTTTCAATTTTGGCCTATATCATGGAAGCCCGAAATGTCACTGCCGAAGGAGGGCCAATCATCGATGAGATCACTCAGAAAGCTAGAAGCCGACTCAAATTGGCTTTCAATGTCCAAAGTGCCAAATATCAAGACTTGTAGGTCCCTACGATGAGTCGAATAGCTAGGGATTGGTCTATAGCCTAGGCCACAGTTCGCGCTTTCTTCTCTATAGTGCAAAAAATGTAGAAGGTGAAGGACCACTTGGACATGTTCGAGAATGATCAGCGCACATCAATGGGCTATTTTCAAGATCTCTCTTCTATGAGCTTCTCGAGATTCACAGATGATGATGGGAATCTCTTGTCCAAAGAAGAGATTAAGATGACATGGCTTCAGTTTGAAGGTGACGTCTCATAGATAGATGGATGGGCAGAGCCAATAATAGAAAGGCAAATCATAGATTACCTTTTGAGATACTGCAAGATCACAACCTGTTTAAACGATCTGTATACTAGAGCCCAACACATCGATATCAGGCAAATTGATCGGTTCTACGTTTTGATCAAAGCTCTGTAGGATCTAGAACCTTTCTTGAAGAATGCCTAGTCCTAGGTCTGTCGAACTATGAAGAATATCCACAAGCGTCTTGCCCCATCACCACCACAGGACATTGCTCCCGAAGAGGTCACACCAGAGGAAGAAGGCGAAGAGGAGGAAGAAGAAGTAGAAGAAGAAGGAGAACCAGTTGTGAAAAAACTTCCAGAGGGAGAAGTAGGAGAAGGATATGGAGGAGACTCTAGCCCAATGGATCAAAGCTAAGGGTTCTCCCATAGAGATGAGCTCATTGCCCTGTGAGCCGCCAAGAATGTTGACAATTTTGTCATATTTCTCAAGGGGTAGAAAAGGAAATCAAAATTTTGTATAATGTTTGTAAAGTTTTTTCTTTGTTGTTTTGTTATTTGAAAAGCTACAACAATTTTAGCTTTCAACACCACCCCTTTGTATATAAAATAAAAAATAAAGAGCTTCACTGCCGAGCAGGCTAGAGAAAAGAGCTTCGTCGAAAGAAAACGAGAAGAGCTTCACACCCGAAGCGTTTCTAGCACTACTTCGGGTGAAATTTTTGTGAAGTAGTATTGCCGAAGAAGAATACAAGGATAACGATAAAAAGAACTTCGGGCCCGAAGCGCTTCAAACCTCTACTTCAGGAGAAAGTTGAGCGAAGTGGAATTCAAAAGAAAAACTTCACCGAAGAAGAAAGGTTCAGACCGCAGTCCAAATTGGCTAAGGCAAGAAAACCATTTCAGGCCTGAAGCATTTCTAGCAGCCACTTTGGGTGAGATTTCTGCGAAACGGTGTTGTCGAAGTAAAACACAAAGGAGGAAGAATGAAACTACTTTGCTCCTGAAGCATTTCAAAAGGCTACTTTTGCCAAAGGTCTTGTGAAACGGAATTTGAAAGAACGCAGTACTGAAAACACTTCGCCAAAAATACGTCAAAGAATCTATCTTGGGTCCTGCGACAGCGAACCATTTCTACTTCACCAAAAATCATTGCGAAGCATATGCTTCAGAAAAATTTCGTGTGAAGTACTTTTATTGGAGGTAGAAGATGCATTTTGAAGGCAAGGATACACTTCGGCCGAAACGCCCTGAACCACAGTTTTGATAAAGGATCATGGTGAAGCATCTCAACAACTCATTAGCGAAGTATATACTTTGAGCAAAGGACCACGCCGAAGTAGTTTTGACACAGCAAAGCAAGGAGAAGTGAAGACCCCATTTTGCGAAGAAGATATGCTTCGACCTCCATCACCCTCGAAGCTGTCTTGCGAAGCTTCACCATGTGAAGTGCAAATCATGGAGAATCTACTTCGACACAGGGCCATTACGAAGGAAAGTTGAAAAGGTAGTGAAGCACCTCAAAGGCACGCACTCCAAGCTGTGTATTTTCCCAAGGCGATCAAGTGCCTCATAAATACTTTTTTTTGTGCCCGATAAGATTGTTGCTCATTTTTGGAAATTGAAAACAAAGTATCAAGCCATGATGAAGAGCCCGACAAGCATGGCGGCCACTCGAGCACCACACCCGAAGACCAAGGATGTCCAGACGGCTCATCAATGCATCTTTCCATGGTTGACCCAGTCATAGTTGCTAGTTTTGATAACATATTTGAGAGCTCGATCACGAGAGCCTCGGGGAACCGAATTCTCAAGGCTCGAGGGCATACTTCTCTTTGCTGTGTAATTATGACTCAGAGGGTCGGGTCCTCTATAAAAACCTAGGCATTGCAATGAAGAAGGGGTGGAACTATCTGCTAGAAAGCTATTGTAACTTGATGTCCTGCAATTAATACTAAAGAGATTTGGGCTCAATTTCTCTCTTTTATGCTACCTTTTGTGCTTGATTCTTTTGTCTGTCTTCATTTGTATACTGAGACTCTGAATCCTAAATCCGATGTGTGATTGGGGACTGTAGCCTGAAACTCATCTGAAGGATACATAGGAGAGGAAAAATGTAATATTGGTCTTCTTTTATGTTGCCTGGTGGGTTGTGGTTTCTGTTACATTCACTTGTCCTAATCGTCTTTACTCTGAATCCTGAATTTTGATGAAAGGGAGAAGTAGAATCCCTGTGAGCTCGCCTAGAGGATACATAGGAAGGTTAAAGTTGCATTTCTTTCATTTATTCTTGGTGTTCCTTGCTGCTATTCAAGTTGTCAGTTAGTGATCATGCTTCCTGTTCTTTCCCACCTTAAATCACCGATCTCTCTTCCCTTACCCCTTTTTATTTATTTCTCTAACCCTAACTCCTTTTATCTCTTTCCTGCACCCTTATCTCAAAACACCAAAGTATATTAGCATAGGAGCCAAAATTTCTTCAGAGATTGGCACGAGGGGCATCTCTTCCCTTCGGCCTTTCAATGTTGGTCCAGGTCTAGGGCGCATACATTTACCCAAGATCCTTTCCTAGGCAGATTTGATGACCAATAGTGACAAAATTGTCAACATTCTTGGCGGCTCGTGGGGCATTTAGCTAGTCTGAATGTAGAGATCCCAGGCCTTTATCCATTGGGCAACAAAGTCATTCCCATTGTCTTCTTCTCTAACTATCCACTGACAGCATTTTTTTTTTTGGTTTGTGCCTACGCTCCTAAGCAACACTTAGCGATTTTGACACTTATTTACTAGTCGAGCCATTTAAAGTATTTACACAAAATTTTGTGACATGATTGGCATGCCTGCTAGTCTTACAATTGCACTGAGAGGGGGGGGTGAATCAGTGTAGACTTTTAAACTTAAATTCATAGCTCTTAAAACTGAAATAATGAAACCTTAAAAATAGATAAAGCAAGTATCACAAGAGAACATCACACAACACAAGATTTAACGAGGTTCACCAATGTGGCTACTCCTCAAAAAGGACTGCTTGGACTACCATCCAAATCCAGCCTTTGCAAAGCACCAACTTTACAATTAATTTACCAAAAGGAGCACCAACCCCTAATGCCAAGCACCAACCTGGACTTCAAATTGAATCTTTGGGTTTAACAATAAGATACCTTCACTTTTACAAGACCCTAACTGGTCTACTTCACCTTTGCATTCTCTACGCACTCTGCTCGCTCTGTGCAATCACTTCGCACACTCTGCTTCATCACAGTCAAACTTCACGATCGTCTGCTCCCTCTCTATGCACTACGACCAAACTTCGCACACTCTGCTTCACTGATCAAACCTCACGATCGTCTTCTCCCTTTTGTGCACTCTGCTCTCTCTATGCAATCATAGACGCACTTAGGACAATTTGATATGACTCTTCGCTCACTTTGTGCACTTCGCCATCATCTCGCCGCTTCTACGCTTTTTGCGCTCTTACGACCACATTTCACACTTCGACATGCATTCAATGATATCGATGACAACCCTCAATTCTCCAAATAGCCATGCTTTTATAACAACATTTTCATGATGAAAAACTCTAATCTTAGTCGGTTGTAACCCTAATCATAGTCGATTGCAAACCCTAATCTTCGTCGGCTAACATCGGTCTTCGTCGGCTTCAACTGCCCCTATAACTCTTCTATTGTTGTTGTCATGAAAACACAACATGTCGCGATATCATGACACTTTCACCTCCATACGCTTTCTCTTAGCTTTGGCCCATGAGAATACAACATGTAGCGATATCGCTACACTTTTTCCTCCATACGCTTTCTCTTAACTTTGGCCCACGAGAATACAACATGTAGCGATATCGCTACACTTTTTCTTTCGTACGCTTTCTCTTAGCTTTGGCCCACAAAAATACATGTAGCGATATCGCGACACTTTTTCTCTTTGCTCTATTTCTTAGCTTTGGCCTCGTGAAAACATAACATGTCACGATATCATGACACTTTTGCCTCCTTGCTACTCTTCTCAGCTTCAACTAGCAAAAACACAACATGTCACGATATCGCGACACTTTTTCTCCTTAGCGCTTTAACTTGCCTTTGGGTCATGAAAATGTGACATGTCGCGATATCGTGACACTTTTTCTCCTTAGCGCTTTATCTTGCCTTTGGGTCACGAAAATGTGACATGTCGCGATATCATGACACTTTTTCTCCTTAGCGCTTTTACTTGCCTTTGGGTCACGAAAATGCGACATGTCATGATATCGCGACACTTTTTCTCCTTAGCACTTTTTCTTGCCTTCGGTCACAACACATGTCATGAAATCGTGACACTTTTTCTCTCGAACTCTCTCTCCTACAACATGTCACGAAATCGTGACACTTTTTCTCTCGGACTCTCTCTCCTGCAACATGTCACGAAATCGTGACACTTTTTCTCTCGGACTCTCTCTCCTGCAACATGTCATGAAATCGTGACACTTTTTCGTCCGTACAACCTTCCTTGCAATATGTCACGAAATCGTGACACTTTTTCGTCCGTACAACCTTCCTTGCAATATGTCACGAAATCGTGACACTTTTTCATCCGTACAACCTTCCTTGCAATATGTCATGAAATCGTGACACTTTTTCATCCGTACAACCTTCCTTGCAATATGTCACGAAATCATGACACTTTTTCTTACTAACCTTTCTCTCTTGCAACATGTCACGAAATCGTGACACTTTTTCTTCTTCTCAACATGTCATAAATCACGACAATTTTTCTTTCTTCTTCTTCTTCCAACATGTCACGAAATCGTGACAGTTTTTCTTTCTTCTTCTCTCTCTTCCAACATGTCGCGAAATCATGACAGTTTTTCTTTCTTCTTCTCTCTCTTCCAACATGTCGCGAAATCGTGACAGTTTTTCTTTCTTCTTCTCTCTCTTCCAACATGTCGTGAAATCGTGACAATTTTTCTTTCTTCTTCTCTCTCTTCTAACATGTCATGAAATCGTGACAGTTTTTCTTGCCTGCTGTATATGTCGCGATATCGTGACACTTTTCTTACTTGTCTTTTTCTTTGACCTTTTGCAAGTGGTCCACTTCGGTCTTCTTGGAGAATCACTGTACATACTCTGAGTAACCTTTGAACTCTTGTTTTCTGCATCTGACTAGCTTTTGAACTTCCTGTCCACTGCATCAACAGATCTGTCTGACTGTGTTGACAACAATGACAATACTGTTTGTTGCACCTTGCTCAACAATCTCCCCCTTTGGAATTGTTGGCAACACATGTGCAATTTTCCTATAATTCTTCTCCCCCTTTGACAATAATACCAAAGGGCTACTACAGACTCCCCCTGAGTCCATGCACAACATTCTCAGCCAAAATTTATTACATTTAGCAAAAATCATGAACATGAGCAAAAAGATAAACAAATACTTAAATGCTCCCCCTGAGAATGTGATCCCTGTAGCTAGTCAATTCTTGGGAAACGTGACCACTCCACAATCTGTTGTTGGAATGAAAATCCAACTTAACCTCACTTTCTGCAACTTTCTCCTGCGTACAACACGCTGTCGCTGCAATATATTCTGCCTCTGCTATGGATAAGGAAACTGACTCTTGTTTCTTACTGTTCTACGTGACCAAACTGTCTCCAAGATAGAATGCACCTCCACTGGTAATCTTCCTGTCATCTACACATCCTGCCCAATCTGCATCTTTAGGATACCATAACCCATACTCCATAGTACCCTTGTGATATTATAGAAGACTTTGTCTCTCTACTGCACTGACTGGTGGACCTCTTCTTCACTTGAAGAATCCTCACTCAGATCTATCTTCAACTGTGTTGGCTGCTAGATTTCTATCCATTTAGACTCTGTCCTCTGTACTCTGTCCAAGTCTGCTCCACCAAGCTCACTCAGAACTTGTCCGAATCTTCTCTAGCAATCTCACCAAGAACTTGCCCAAATCTGCTTAGAAATCTGTCCCAGCATTGTCCTTAAATATTTCCCAAGGGTCTTCTCAAAGGCTCAACCAATCATGCTCAAGTAGTACTCAAAATGAACTCAATAATGAATGGCGATCTCAAATCAAATTCACTTCAAAAAATCACTTCACACATAACTTGACTAGGCTCAATCAAATCAACTCAACCAAACATCACAAGGGACATCTCTCTCTCACACAACCCTAGTCCAAGTATGTATCAACCAACTCAAATAATTCCAACAATGCTCAACCACAAATATCACATAACAATGATACTCATGTTCTTTTCTAACTCAAGTTCTTTCACAACCAATGGGCTTAAACCACTATGCTTATAACACAAGGTTTAAACACAATTCTCAATTCAGAAAACCTTGATGCATTCAACCAACTACTTTCAAAAAAGGAAACCACAAACAATCATTTTCCCTTCAATGATATTTCAGAAATCAACCACCATAATGTTGTCACATGAGTCTCCTTGGGATTAGCCTGAAATCATGCTACCATGCATACTGCCTACAAAATATCTGGTCTGATAGCTGTCAGGTACAGTAAGTTTCCAATCAAAATGCTGATTTCACATCTGTCAACAAAATTGACAAGTGACTCACACTTGTACCGACTTTTGTCCAACACTGTAATTTTATCGCCAACTCTGTGCAAGCATCAAACACTGTACCACAACACAACCAAATCCCCTTTTTTTTATATTTTCAACTTGGTCTATGTTTTCTACAGTCACCGTTGGTCACACCTTACTTTCAACTGTTCGAATCAGGAGACAAAATTTTGTTAAATACTTCACGGCCAACTATAGTGCACCTTACTCAAATTCATACTTCTGGACCTCGGATAGGTATGATTCACAAAGCAAAGTTGCTCATCTTGAAGAGCTAAACATGAGTCAATGATCAGACTTCAATATTTTTCACCACAGCATCATAATAGATCTAACAATCTTTACGTCAATGTGTAGTTCCAATGCACACTGCTTTTATCGAAACACATATATGCGGCTAAGGCAACATTCTTTCACTAACCAAATTATCTGACCTATTGTAATCCTTAACTTTGGACAGTGGTAGTAAGAACCATTAACAGTACAACAATGACATATAGCAATACTGCCAATAATGACAACTCTCAATTTAATCACCACCCTTCACGACACTTCCACAAACAACTACATGAACTGAAAACACACTTCGACAACTATACGACAACTTCCCTAACTTCTTGCCTTTCATCCTCAGGTAATCAAACAAATACATAGGAGCATTAAAATGAAACTTCAAGATTGCTCCCCCTGAGGATGTGTTACCTGGAGTTGCTTAGTGCAATAGCGGAGTAGTCTCCTTCAGTCCAAGGAGACACGATTTCCTTTCTTCTATCCTTCTCCAAACTTTCTTGAACTCGGGCTTGGATTTTTCAACTACATCCCTATTTTGCACCTTTTCATGTGAACTCGAACATTTCTCTTGTGTGGTTGTCTCTTGTGCATCCTTGATGAATGATTATTTTCCTTTCTTTTATGTACATGATTTATTCCTTGTCTGTGTTGCGTTCTTTGCGTCTGATGAAATCTACTATTTTGCCTTAGATTAGATACAAAAGTGCTTGGACAAAACCTTGCTATGTGCCCATGACCATTACATTGAAAACATTGTACATAGTGTTCACTCAGAAATGCAGATGTATTTCTACCAAACATAACTCTTTGATTTATCATTCAATCCACAATAAATTGCCTTGTGACCATACTGGTTGCATCTGAAACAATAGCCATAAAAAGTATTATTATGAATAGAGTGAGAGTGATAGAACCTCTTTTGTTGTGGTTGCTTTGCTGTAGATCTCCTTTGATATGTTCTTCCTTTTGAAGATTCAGCTTCAAACTTTTCTTGCTTCGATCCTTCAACAGTGAACTTCTTCTTCTCTGCAGAGTTGGAAGATGAAGGTTGTTCAACTTCATATCCAAGACCACGCTTATCCATGGAGCTTCTTTGTTGGCTTATCATTTTATCTAGCAACTTTGTGCTCTTCTCGAATTTGAGATTTGTATTGGCCTCTTCTAGTTGTTTCTTCAATAAAACAATCTCTTCCTCTTGTTTGCAGCAACCAATCACTTTCTCACTTATCTGTGACCTGAGAGTTTCTTCAATCCTTTTGAATTCTTCTACCTGTATTTTCAAACTGGTTATTATTTCATTTGCATCCTCAAGCTTTCTTGAGATCTCCTTATTCCTTTTTCTTTCTATCTTCAATTCATCCAGAGCTGCAATTAGTTCCTCTTTCAAATTTATTTCTGCATCAATTTCTTCTTCATCACATTCCTATTCTTTTTCTGTTTCTTCTTCGAGTGTCATGAAAAGACCTTCACCTATTTCCTTTTTAGAATCATCCTCTATGTTCTCATCATCACCTTCATGAATACTCCTCAGTTTGTCCCACATTTCTTTTGCCATTTTACAACTCATGATCTTTACCAATTCACTGTCTGCTAATCCGCACCTGATAGCATTCTTTGCTTTTGAGTCATTCTCAAACAGATTTATTTCGTCAACATCGGTTGGAGGAGTGATGGGTATTGTGTATTCACTAACTACTGAATCCCAGATGTCGTATCCCAAAGCACAGAGATATGTCTGCATCCTGATTCTCTAGAACACATAATTAGATCCATCAAACAAAGGTGCTTTGTTTGATGAGAAGTCTTCAACATTTTTTGGTTCAATTTTCTCTTCCACAGGAACTGAAACTGATTGAGATGCCCTTTTGGAGGAGGATCTATTCTTCTTACCCATTGCGTACTAATCCAAGATCAACCCTGACTGATTTAGCCTTAGAAGGGAACTTGGCTCTGATACCAATTGTTAGTCTTACAATGGCACTGAGAGGGGGGGTGAATCAGTGTAGACTTTTAAACTTAAATTCATAGCTCTTAAAACTAAAATAATGAAACCTTAAAAATAGATAAAGCAAGTATCACAAGAGAACATCACACAACACAAGATTTAACGAGGTTCACCAATGTGGCTACTCCTCAAAAATGACTGCTTGGACTACCATCCAAATCCAGCCTTTGCAAAGCACCAACTTTACAATTAATTTACCAGCACCAACTGGAAGGAGCACCAACCCCTGATTTATCTGCACCAATAGAAAGGAGCACCAACCCCTGATTTACCAGCACCAACTGGAAGGAGCACCAACCCCTAATGCCAAGCACCAACCTGGACTTCAAATTGAATCTTTGGGTTTAACAGTAAGATACCTTCACTTTTACAAGACCCTAACTGGTCTACTTCACCTTTGCATTCTCTACGCACTCTGCTCTCTCTGCAATCACTTCGCACACTCTGCTTCATCATAGTCAAACTTCATGATCGTCTTCTCCCTCTCTACGCACTATGACCGAACTTCGCACACTCTGCTTCACTACAGTCAAACTTCACGATCATCTTCTCCCTTTTGTGCACTCTGTTCTCTCTACGCACTCACAAACGCACTTAGAACAATTCGACATGACTTCTTCACTCACTTTGTACACTTCACCATCATCTCACCGCTTCTGCACTTTCTACGCTCTTACGACCACATTTCACACTTCGACATGCATTCGACGATATCGATGACAACACTCAATTCTCCAAACAACCATGCTTTTATAACAACATTTTCATGATGAAAAACTCTAATCTTAGTCGACTGTAACCCTAATCATAGTCGACTGCAAACCCTAATCTTCATCGGCTAACATCGGTCTTCATCGGCTTCAACTGCCCCTATAACTCTTCTATTGTTGTTGCCGCAAAAACACATGTCACGATATCGTGACACTTTCACCTCCGTACGCTTTCTCTTAGCTTTGGCCCACGAGAATACAACATGTAGCGATATCGCTACACTTTTTCCTCCGTACGCTTTCTCTTAACTTTGGCCCATGAGAATACAACATGTAGCGATATCGCTACACTTTTTCTTTGTACGCTTTCTCTTAGCTTTGGCCCGCGAGAACATAACATGTCACGATATCTGTACACTTTTCTCTTTGCTTTTTTCTTAGCTTTGCCCGAAAAACTAACATGTCACGATATCGTGACACTTTTCCTCCTTCTACTCTTCTCAACATCATATCCACACTTTTTCTCCTTAGCGCTTTAACTTGCCTTTGGGTCGCAAAAATGCGACATGTCGCGATATCGCGACACTTTTTCTCCTTAGCGCTTTATCTTGCCTTTGGGTCATGAAAATGCGACATGTCACGATATCACGACACTTTTTCTCCTTAGCGCTTTTACTTGCCTTTGGGTCGCGAAAATGCGACATGTCGCGATATCACGACACTTTTTCTCCTTAGCACTTTTTCTTGCCTTCGGGTCACGAAACCTGACATGTCGCGATATCGCGACACTTTTTCTCTCGGACTCTCTCTCCTACAACATGTCACGAAATCGTGACACTTTTTCTCTCAAACTCTCTCTCCTGCAACATGTCGCGAAATCGTGACACTTTTTCTCTCGGACTCTCTCTCCTTGCAATATGTCATGAAATCGTGACACTTTTTCGTTCGTACAACCTTCCTTGCAATATGTCATGAAATCGTGACACTTTTTTATCCGTACAACCTTCCTTGCAATATGTCATGAAATCGTGACACTTTTTCATCCGTACAACCTTCCTTGCAATATGTCGCGAAATCGTGACACTTTTTCATCCGTACAACCTTCCTTGCAATATGTCATGAAATCGTGACACTTTTTCTACTTGCCTTTCTCTCTTCCAACATGTCACGAAATCGTGACAATTTTGCTTGCTTCTCAACATGTCACGATATCGCAATATTTTTCTTTCTTCTTCTCTCTCTTCCAACATGTCGTGAAATCGCGACAGTTTTTCTTTCTTCTTCTCTCTCTTCCAACATGTCGCGAAATCGTGACAGTTTTTCTTTCTTCTTCTCTCTCTTCCAACATGTCACGAAATCGTGACAGTTTTTCTTTCTTCTTCTCTCTTCCAACATGTCGCGAAATCGTGACAGTTTTTCTTTCTTCTTCTCTCTCTTCTAACATGTCACGAAATCGTGACAGTTTTTCTTGCCTGCTGTATATGTCGCGATATCGCGACACTTTTCTTACTTGTCTTTTTCTTTGACCTTTTGCAAGTGGTCCACTTCGGTCTTCTTGGAGAATCACTTGTACATACTCTGAGTAACCTTTGAACTCTTGTTTTCTGCTTCTGACTAGCTTTTGAACTTCCTGTCCACTGCATCAACAGATTTGTCTGACTGTGTTGACAACAATGACAATACTATTTGTTGCACCTTGCTCAACAATGCCGCTACCATAAATCCAGCTTCGAGTGCCTATCCGGTCAACCTACAATGTCCGAACCAGATCTGGTTGAACTTCAGTTGATCTTTGAAGTTCGGATGGCCTCTTCCCGAAGTTTTCCATGCTGCGAACAAGGAGCAACACAGTGAGTTGTCGCTCCTACCAGTACCCGTACTGTTGATGAAATATGTGGCGAAGAAGTTCGCCGCATGAGGGGCCTCTTGGGGTACTGGTCATGGTGATGGCTGAAACCAAAAAACAACAGGAAAATATTCCAACCAAACAACAAGAAATCCAAACAAGTAAGGAAATAGAAGTACCATTTCCTCAAAGACTAGCAATACCAAAAGAACCATCCAAGCCAACCTTTAATTTTCTTTAAGAAATAGAAGGCGTTACTATTAAAATTCCTTTATTACAAGCTATCAAGGATATACCTATTTATTCTAAACTTATCAAAAATATATGTTCAAAGAATAAAAAGAAGAATGAATTTCAAACTTTTCAAGTCATCTGACAATTATCTGAGATGATGATAGGAGATAGGTTAGTACCCAAATATACAAATCCTAGAATACCTATACTCATTGTGCATATTGGAAATATAACCTTACAAAATATTTTGGTTGATTTAGGAGCTGCTATTAATGTTATGACCAAAGAAACAACAAAATCCTTAGGGATACAAAAACTACAATTAACTTCTATTGTGCTTCAACTCGCTGATAGATCTACTATTAAGCCAGAAGGAAAATTAGAAGACATTATGGTCTCAGTAAGTTCATGGGAATACCCGATAGACTTCATAGTCTTACAACCCAAAAATAAATTAGGGGGATATCCCTTAATTTTAGGGCGACCATGGCTTGCAACAGTTGATGCCTACATTAGCTATAGATCAGGAAACATGACTATTTCTAATGGAAATAATACAAAATATCTTAGTTTATTTACTGAATCACCAATAGAAGAAGAATTTCCAAAACAATTGTGGTATGATTTTCCTCATGAATATTATGATATCCAAAATTTATCAGTTAATGTTCTAATAGAAGAACTTGAACAAGAAGTTGAGGGACCCTTACCATTATTGTTAGAAAATCAACAAGAAGAACAAGGTCAAAACAATAGTTATTTATCTAAATCTTCTATTTATGAAGCAAGCACAAGTCAATCTCAAATGGAATCATATGGCTATGATTTGAATATTTTTGAACATGAAGTAAATGGGATATATGCAAATACAAAAAATGTAAACAAATAAATATTATACTTGGAAGAACTCTTAACATCAATAATGAACTCCTAAGCATACAAGAGTCGCAATTGGTAGATATGCTTAAAAAACATCAATCAACATTTGCATGGAACTATGAAGACATGAAGGGTATCCACCCGAATGTATGTACTCATCGAATATTTATTCAAGAAGGTTGTAATCCTATAAGACAACCCCAAAGACGATTAAATCCAGCTATGAAAGAAATAGTTAAAGAGGAAATCATTAAAATTTTAAATGCAGGATTTATATACCCAATTTCAGATAGCCAATGGGTATCACCTTTGGTGATAGTCCCGAAAAATAATGATAAATGGAGAATTTGTGTTGATTAGAGAGAATTGAACAAAGTAAACAAGAAAGATTATTTTCCCTTATAATTTATTGATCAAGTCCTATATACCTTGGCTAGAAAGAAATATTTTTGTTTTCTAGACAGTTTTAGTGGGTATAATCAAATCTCCATAGCTGAGGAAGATCAAGAAAAAACAACTTTCACATGTCATGTAGGAATTTATGCTTATAATGTTCTACCTTTTGGATTATGTAATGCACCTGCAAATTTTCAAAGAGTTGTGTTAGTTATCTTTTCTGATTTAACAAATGAATGTATGGAAATTTATATGGATGATTTTACAATATATGGTACTACTTTTGAAGAAACTTTATTAGGATTACAAAAAGTTTTAATAAGATGTCAAGAGCAAAATATCTCTCTAAGTCATGAAAAGTGTTTTATGATGATGAGAGGTGGCATTGTTCTAGGACATTATATATCACAATATGGTGTTAAAGTAGACCCTACAAAAATACAAGTTATTCAAACTCTTCAACCTCCAAAGACACAAATCGAGGTGAGAAGTTTCTTAGGACACGCAGGATATTATCGTAGATTCATTAAATATTTCAGTAAAGTTGCTACTCCTATGCTTAAGCTCTTAACTAAATACAGTGAATTTAATTGGACAAATGCATGTCAAAAAGCCTTTGATGAAATAAAATAAAGATTGACTATTGCTCCAATTTTAAGAGGACCAAATTGGGAATTACCATTCCACATACATTGTGATGCTTCAGGGTATGCAATAGGAGCAGTATTGCAACAAATAGAAAATAAAATACCTTATGTTATCTACTATGTAAGCAAAAATTTACATGGAGCTGAACTCAATTACATCGTTACAGAAAAAGAATTTTTAGCTGTAGTTCATGCTCTCAATAAGTTTAAACATTACATAACAAGGTATGAAGTATTTTTTCACACTGATCATTCTGCTATTAGATACTTAATGAAAAAACAACAGTAGGTAGTAGAGTGATTAGATGGCTTCTTTTACTACAAGAATTCAATGTCACAATTATAGATAAGGCGTGAAAGGATAATGTTATTGCTGATCATTTATCACGCATGCAAATCCTTGATGACAATGAGTTAATACCTGATAATTTTCCAGATGAACATTTATTTGCTCTTTCTATTTTTACCCCTTGGTATGTTGATATTGTAAATTATTTAGTAACAGGAAGAACACCTCAACATTTTACACCTCATGAGTGTAGGAAATTAATACATCAAAGTATTCCTTTTATGTGGATTCATGGAAATTTATTTAAAAGATGTCCAGATCAAATAATTAGAATATGTGTACAGGAAAATGATGTATATGATATTATTAGGGTAGCACATGAAGAACCTTGTGGAGGTCATTATGCCACCCAAAAAATAGTTAACAAAATACTTAGAACTGGGTACTTCTGGCCTACTATGAATAAGGATGTTCATCGATTTATTGATAGATGTGATGCTTGTCAAAGAGCTAGCAAGCCTACACCCTCTATGGAAATGCCTTTGGTTCCACAAATAGCTCTTGAACCATTTGAAAAATGGGGAATTGATTTTTTTGGACCTATAGACCCTCCAAGTGATGGTAATAAACACATACTTGTATGTACAAATTATGTTACCAAGTGGGCTGAAGTTAAAGCTCTTCCACGAGCTCAAGTTGAACCAGTAGCTGATTTTCTTTATGAAAACATAATGCAATGCTTTGGAGCACCAAGAGAATTATTTTCATATCATGGACCTCAACTTATCTCCAATGTGATTGATTATTTTGTTAACATTTATCAAATAAAACACAAGAAAACTTCACCATATCACCCTCAAACTAATGGACAAGTAGAAGTTACAAATAGAGAACTTGAAAAGATTATCACAAAAACTATAGCTGTTAATAGGGATGATTGGAATGATAGATTAAAAAAAGTTGTATGGGCATATAATACAACTTGTAAAACTACCATAGGTTTATCACCTTATGAAATGGTTTATGGAAAACAATCCATCATGCTCATTGAATTTGAAATAGGAACATTACGCACATCAGTACAACTTGACATGAATTTGGATAATGCACAAAAATAAAGGTTGGAAAAGTTAAATATTTTGGATGAAAGAATACTAGAAGCCTTGCATAGAATATAAATAACTCAACAAAAATGAAAGAAATGGCATGATAAACACATTGTACCATGTAAATTTCAATCAAGATATTAAGCCTTGTTATTTGATTCTCGTTACCAATATTTTCAAGGTAAATTAAGAACAAGATGGCTAGGACCCTATAAAATTGAGGAAATATTTGGAAATGGTATAGTTAAGCTTAAGCCTATAGATGATTCAACAAGAAAATTATTAGTAAATGGCCATAGGATTAAACTTTATAAGAAGCCATTATCTAAGGAAGAATTCATACATCAATTTAGACAACATACTAATTTGCAATGTATTTCTGAACTACAATCAACTACTATTCAATAAATTCTTTCTTTGAAAAATATACATATATATACATATATGTACATATATATCTATAATGTCAAGTTGAATCATGCTTCCTTTATTTCATCATGAAGTATCTACATTTCTTTTTATTTTTCAGTCTTCAAAGTTTTTCAAGAAAATTATTTATTTCAAACTTTGTAGAGAAATGATGACCACATGATGTATAGTACCTTGTTGCTAGATGAAATCTAGGTATTTTTCAAATACTCAAATTTTTGGTATATTGAACAAAATTTTCATTGAAAATAGAACAAATATTTTGAAATATTATGAGTAACTTCTAGATGATTAAGTTTTCTCTTTTAACCATACACACATACACATTTAAAAGACATTGTGACGTTTTGGAAAATTAACTCATGTATTGTATTTTCCATAAGTGAAAAGTTTCCCTTGCTCATATATTTATACGCATGGTCTAGATTACTAATAAATTGGAAAAAGGACAAGCTTTCCCTATCCCGAAAGAAAAAATATATATTTCCCCTTGCTCCTCATCTAATCGAGCAAGTATCCCCATAAATTCTTGTTTCTCCTCAAAATAAACAATATTCTTACAAAATAAAACATATACTCTTGCTTCTAAGTAAGAAGCTCAAAAAAAGCACTACAAAATCCCTTGCTAAGCAAGTATCCCAAATAAAGCCTAAAAAAAAAAGGGGCAAAAAGAGCTTGAATCCTTGGAATTCTTAGTATTTCAAAAACCATGGGATATTATTTATTAAGGTGTCCTTACGTATTAGCAATAAGTTTGGACAAGACCTCTAGATGCTTACAAGATCAGCTAGCTTTTGGCATGTATAATCCTTGTTGTTTTTAATCCTTACTCATAATGGGAAATGAATCTTCACTGCACACACAGTTGGTTTTGAAAGAAAACTTGAACATACTAGGATAACTTTAACACTAAATTGATTTGTGATAGAAGTAAATGGAGTTTATTTCAGTATGCCTAGAATATTGTTTGATGACCTTGAAGAATCAACCTAGAAACATCCTATGCAAAGCCCAATAGTAAAACATTATGACAGTACTATGATTTCAAAATTTTCTACAAAAACATGGCTTATATCCATTATATTTTTCTAGATGACTGACAATAGAAACTTCTTAATGACATACAGGAAGCATAATCTCAAAAACTTATACATACACCCCGTATATAAAATATTATTATTATTATCCATAAATACTCTTTCTTTGTTTTGGCTATATAGCCAAAATTAAAGTTTGGGGGGGGAATAAATAAAGATATACATAGCTTATAATATAGTTTGGGGAAAAAAAATAGGTAAAAGTATTCCTCTAATCCTAATAGTGTTTTTGGTAGATGCCTTTCGTAAGTATCTTCCGTAAGTGTCTTTCGTAGATACCTTTCGTGAGTATATTCTGTAAGTTTCTTCCATAGATGCATTTCGTAAGTATCTTCCGTAAGTGTCTTTCGTAAGTGCCTTTCATAAGTGTCTTCCGTAAGTGCCTTTCGTAAGTGTCTTCTGTAAGTATCTTATGTAAATAGTTTCTGTAAGTATCTTCCGTAAGTATCTTATGAAATTATTTGAAAATTTTGAAATTTCTTGAAAACCCTGAAATTAATTGGGGAAAAATGAATTTTCTTTATTCTAGGTAAAATTCGATTATAATTTTGGAAATTTTTTGAAAAAAAATGCATGAATTCCCTAAATTTAGGGTAAATTCACAGAACAGTTTGCTTGAAATCTCTTATTCTACACTAAATTATTAAAAATATTTTAGAAAAATGGAAAATTCCTAATTCTTCATAGTAGATTTATAATTAAATTTTATTTTTTTTAGAATTAGGTAAAAATCTAGGAAAATTCCTCAAATTAGGCATTATTTGACAATTTGTGATTATCTGGTATACAATTAAGCTTTGTTTATAAAAATAAATTAGGGTTTTCTTTCTTGAATTAGAAATTTTTTTTTTTATGGATTGCTTTCTACTATGATTTAATTAATCTATAAGATTTTAGATTATGTGATGTACACTCTACATAATGTATTATGTATATTTTACGTTTTATTAACATATTTTGTACATTTTACGTAATGTATTTTGTACATATTTACGTTTTATTGTTTCTAGAATGTATTTTGTATATTTTATGTTTTTGTTTTGCTTTCTGTACATCTTATGTTTTTATAAATATACCTTGTATTTTCACTTATGTGTTGTATTCTGTACATTTTTGGTATTAAGTATAAAATAATAATAATAAAAAAAAGGTTATATATATAGAAAATAATAAGGATTCCTGTTGGCCTCTAAAACAAACTCTGTGTACTCGAATATTGCAGGATTTTTGGGTGATTAAAACTTCCTCAATCCCCAGACACCATGATGCCTAAACCTGTGTTCCAACTCATCCTCTATTGATACACAAAGTCCGAGCGATTCCATAATTGAATTATTCGAAAATGCTCACTGGTGGGAGGCACTTACTAAGTTTAAAGGGCATGATGTAGGGGTAGCAAAATAGTTTGTTTTAAATTATAACCCTGATACGATGGTCACCCATGTTGGAGGTTTGCAACTAGAGTTAAACCCAAGTCTAATTTCTGAAATTCTAAATTTACCTGAGGTTGGTGCATATTTCTATAAAAACTCAAAAAGTGTCACTTAGTTGGTAAATAAATTTGATGAGAAATGCATAATTTTAAGGGATAAAGAAGGATCAATCAAGGGAGTTGCAACCTCTACACTCCCCCTTTTATGGCAGGAGGCAACTGTCCTCATCATCAAATTTTTCACTGTCGAAGGACGAATGTCCATTCTGCTAGCCTATCATATTCGGATGTTGATTAATTTGAAATATCCAGATAAAAATGATTATGTTATTAATCTTCCCTATTTTCTATTCCAGTCATTGAAATCAACAGTTCTAAGGGTTAAACCAACAGCTCCTAAGGAAAAACCTAAGTTGCACTTGATCTCTCACCATGGTCTGATTAAATTAATTATCTTGAAAAAGACTCATGAATTAAAGGCATCTTGGAACCGAATTGTGGAAGAATCTAATGTACCTGAATATTCGAAGTCTTCTAAATCTGAAGATGATCAATCTCCAGAAGAAGATGACTCTGGCCGCCATGATGAACCTGAAAGCTCGAAGAAAAAATGTAAAGATATGAGATTTAAAATTCAACCTAGAAAGCAAAAAAAAATTGTAGAAGATTACGAAGATAAACAAGAGTCAAAATTACCTATAAATGAAACTGTTGTAGAAACCTTGTCATATCTCAAAGCAAAAATACAATTCTTCAAATGAAATTTGACAGGAAGAGAAGATTTTACAGAATAGTATAAAATTGTACAACTTGCTCTTTCTATTCAATTTGAATTAATTAAACAACTTTATGTGGATAAGACTGCAAGACCTGCAGACTCTGCCAACTGGTCGCCACCTATTGAAACTTCCTCGCCTAAAAGTTCTACCTCCAAGAAAAAGCCTAAGAAATTGGTCAATTTTAGTAAATAGATATCTACTAATAAATTAATTGACTTTTCAAAGGTTCTTGAAGAGGATAGTTCCTAGCAAACTCATAATTTTTCTCAACAACATCAATCTATAAAATCGAATGTGCCAACTAATAAAGGAAATGCATTAAAAGGCCTTGTCTTGAATATAGGGATGCCTTTGGAAGATGATCTGATGGTACATAATGAGGAAATCCCTTCTTCACAAGCAAAGGATACAGAGCATAAGGGAAGCGATCAGGAGGTTGAACATATTAATATGGTTATGGTGGAGATGCTAGTTACAGCCACTATAGCAGTTGCAGACCAGAGAGCTAAGGGACAGGTACAACAGGTTAAAAAGGAACAAAAACTACCGGGAACAAGACCCCGATCTTCTAGAATTTCTTCTAGACTCTTATCGCAACAGGCTCAAAAATAGTAAAATAGTGACAAAGAACTTTTATTCAGACTTATATTTTATTTTATATGGTATTAAAGGCAGTTTTTACTTGTATATTTGTATATAAGTGGATAGACAGTTAGTATTGCAAAAAGATAAAAACATTTTCTTTGCTATTAAAATATTTATAGATTGCATTATATATGATCTGTAAAAATATCATTTCATTTTTACTTTATCATTTCTGATTATTTTTGTTCTTTGTATTTATGTTTTTTTTTTCAGAAAGAAATTTTTTTTGTATCTATGCAGACTGTTACAGTTTTGATTAAAATATATGTTTGTTAGATTGTTACAGTTCTGATTAAAATATGTTTGTTAGATTGTTACAATTCTGATTAAAATATATTTGTTAGATTGTTACAGTTCTGATTTTTGTTAGATTGCTATAGTTTTATTTGAAATATATGTTTATATTTAGACTATTATAGTTTTGATAAAATATATCTATCTATGTGTGAAATTTTTTGAAAATTCTGACACAAAAATGTATGTGTTATAAATTCTAATACTCATTTAGAATTTTGATTATAATGTCATTTTTTTGAATATGTAATGCATGCATAGAATTGTTATTTCTCTTTCATTTAAATTTTTTTGTATGCATGGGGGCATTCATAAACTTTAGTTTGGAGGAATGATGAGTGGTCATTTACCACATATTTTTGTATTAGAATAACTTCATTTACCTAAATAATTGATATCTTTATGAAATTTATTATTAATAGAATGTAATTTATTAGTAAAAATGATTAATTATGGTAATCTAACATTTATATTTTATTTGTATCAAATTTATCCGAGTTCTGAGAAAAATGTAGGAAAAAGCATGGATGATTGATAAATAAATCATAGAACCTATGGAATGCACCTCAGACAAGAAGAAGAACCATAGTAGTTTGGGAAACAACAGTAATTGATCTTACTAAAGCATATTACTGAAGCATATTACTGAAGTACATTACTAAAGTATATTACTGAAGGTAATTACTAAAGGTAGTTACTGAAGGTAACTACTTACAATAATTACTGAAGATAATTACTAAACGTAGTTACTGAAGGTAACTACTTATAGTAATTACTGGAGAATGTTACCAGCAATTACTGTTGACCATGGATGACACAATCAAGTGGAAGGCACATTACAATGGACAGAAACAGATATATTTTCAACCTACCTTGCTTCTCACATAATTATCTGTGAGAATATATCCAGTTGACAAAGTTCTTATTTATTGCAATGAGTTTATTTTGGGACGTTTGAAATGTAATTGCAAAATATTGTTAAGACTTTCTAGAATAAAGGAAATAAAGTCTTAACATCTATCTTGCGAGTTAGTTAGAATAGATAGTATCTTGATAGGATTATGTGTAGATGCCACTTGGACCAATAAGAACATTTATAAGTCCAATTCAAATTAAGAATTATATTAGGTTTTAGATTATTGTTAATTCATGTATAGTCATTAGTCCACAAGTTATACATGATAAATACGTGGAAGAAATTGTTCAGCATTGTAATAGTTTTAGTATAAAATTACATAGAGGACCTTGAGAGAGGCTTGGTTAGTTAGCGTTGGAATAATATTGCATTACAGTTTATAGTCTGTTCTAAGTTAAATTATAATTCTGAGGAAGCATGTACAGTTGAAGCTCCAACAATAAAACAACATTTTCTTCAAATATGGTATTCTGTATCAACTATGTAGTTTGTTTAATCTTTGTTTTGTAAATTGTAGACTGATTACCTATATTCATAAAATATGCATAAATATTAGTATGAAACATAAAACTTAGTTACTAATAAGGTAAATTAGGAGAGAAAGACTTACACTGCCACTTTATGAGGTAGGGCCCACTCCTAATAGACAGTCCCTGAGCTCTCTCGACCCTATATTAGATTAGGATTTGTTAGACTTACATTTCAAATTATATAAAATAAAATAAATTGCACCAGGATCCTCATATCATAAATTAGTTCTTTACATTTGGATTAAAACATAACATAAATTAATTGCAAATAATCAGATGCATCAATAAATTACATCATTAGTAAAAGTTAGATTGCATTTATTTACCATATCTGGCATAATTCATCCCTGCATAATTTTTATATTTATTTTTGTACACGTGTACGCATAAATTTTGGAAATAAAATTGAGCTAGACTTAGTAGTAACTCCTACGATATAATCTGTACGGGATTGCTCCTTTTTAAATCTAACCTTGATTTCCCTCGGATTGATAAAATTAAATGTAAGCTTCTACAATCGATCAACACTCACTTTTGATTGCACTCACTCCCAATTCATTAAGGAATTAAATAGTTGTTATAGTCCTAAGTTTATATTAATACAAGAAATAAAATTAAGTAGTGAGGAATATTAGGATGCTTCTAAGAAGATTTGGAAGATGGGTTATTGTCTAGTATTTTCTTCTACATGAACTTCAAGTAGTATTGCAATAACATAGGATAAATACAAATGGGATGGGCAATTATTAGAAGCAAAAAGTAGTTACATTGCTGGATTATTTTACAATAAAGAGGAAAACATCAAATTTGAGGCTATAAATGTATATGCTCCAACTATAGTCACTGCTCATGAAATATGTTGGAAGGATCTTAGCATATTTTTGTCAAACTCAATGTTGATTCATTGTGATCTATGGATTTTTGGGGGTGATTTTAATAATGTTCTATTTCCTTTGGAAAAGAAGTGTGGTATTATAGGATGGTCTAAATAAATGGAATATTTTGGTTCATTTGTCAATTCAAATGACCTTTGGGATGCTAGTCCTTAAAATTTTCAATATACATGGGATAAATAGTTGTAAACAAAGTATACAATCTCTTAAGATATTTTATTACGAGTAGGATCAGATCATAAATCCATTCTTTTAAATTGTGATTTACCTAATGATGGTAATCCAAATCCATATTGCTTTCAGTCTATGTGGCTCCAAGGCCATTATTTTTTCTATATGGTTATATCATGGTGCATGAATCAAATTTTAAAAGATCATGTATGTATAGGTTTGTTCAAAAGATGAAATATTTAAAGGAGCAAATGAAGATTTGGCATGCCAAATTTTTTTATAACATTTAAAGAAAAGAAAGAAATTGAATCTAAAATCAAAATTTTACAAGAGATAGTAGGAATAAATGGAATGGATCAGGATTCTTATGTGAAAGAAAAGAAATTACTTTCTGATTATCATAATGTTTTGAAAAAGGAGTCATAATGGTTCCAAAAATCTAAAGAGAAATAACTCAAGGGAGGAGATAGAAATACAAAAAAGCAATTATGTTATAGGGGAAAGAAATGTTGATTTTCATCACATCAAATATATTTTAACTCCAAATAGAAATATTGAGGATGAAAAATATATAAGGAAGGAAGCAATTAATTATGTTTAAAAATATTTTATCACATACTAGGAAATATAAAGAGGTATGAGATAAAATTTTACAAAATATTCCATCAAATATCACACAAGGATAAAATGAAATATTGATGAAGAAGGTATCAATGGAGGAGCTCCATGAAGTAGTTTTATCTTTCCATCCTAACAAGGTACATATCCCTGTTGGATTTCTACAATTTTCTTTCAAAAATGTTGGGATTTATTGAAGAGTGATATGTTAGTTGTGGTTGAAGAGGCTTGGAAAAGGAAGGCTATAATAAGTGAGATCAATGCCACTTTTATTATGTTGGTTCCCAAGAAAGGCAAGACAAAATATATTGATAATTTTCATCCAAATAGCCTTTGTAATATGATTTAGAAGGTCATTTCAAAAACTATGGGAAATAGGTTGAAGGGCATTCTAACTTGTGTTATCTTAGAGAAACACGGTAGTTTTGTTTATGGCAAATAAATTCTTAATGGTATACACAAGAGGCCATACATTCTCTTGATTCTATGGAAAAACCATGTATGCTTATGAAATTAGATATGAACAAAGAAGATGATAGAGTTTCTTGGAATTTTCTATATGTAGTTCTCAAAAAGTTTGGTTTTGATTATAGTTTGTGCGAATGGATAAAATGTTGTTATAGCACTAAAAAAATTTCTATTTTGATCAATGGTTCTCATGATGGTTACTTCAAGTCATCTTTTGGACTTCATTAGGGTGATCCATTATCCCCTTATCTATTCATTATTTTTGTAGAAACATTAGGGAGAGCTTTCTCAAAGGTAAAAATAGAAGGAAAAATCAAAGGTATTCAAAATACAAAAAATGGTCCCTCCAAATCTCATTTCTAATTTTTTGGTGGTAATTTTCTTTTGGATCATTCCTTCATTAGCAAGGCCTTGGATTTTAAATCAATATTATCATGTTATAAAAATTCTACTAGATAGTTGGTTACTACTACAAAATCTAGGATTTTTTTTAATTAATACTGCCTTAGATTTAAACAAATTATTGTGAATATTTTAAGTTTTAGACTCAAAAATTTCCATCAACCTACTTGGGTATTCCTTTGTCTTTTAAAGGAAATAAAAAGGAGCTTTGGATCTATTTTTGGACATAATGAAAACTTGTTTGGAAGGTTGGAAAGGTAATTTTTTAACCATGACAAAGTCTATGACTCATAAAGTCTACATTGCAATCCATCCCTATATATATGATTTCACTTTCAATATTATCAATAGTATAACATTAAAAACTAATAAAAATCAAAGAGACTTTCTATGTTAAGGTTGTGAGGAAGATTTTAGATTTCCTCTTTGTAAGTGGGATAGGGTTTGCAAAGGAAATAATATTGGAGGAGTAGGCTTGCAAAATTGCAGACTTATAAATTTGGAATTAGGAGCAAAGCTTGGGTGGAGATTATTCAAAGATCAAGGAACGAAAAAAAAATATTACTTCAAAAATATATAGGTTCTCTTGATGCAATGAAATTATATAGGAGAAACACCCTACCCAATGGATTGTCAACATTGAAATTCATATTAGATAGTTTACAATTGAGAAAGAAACATATTAGATGGTTAATCAATGAGAGGAGTTATGCAAATGTTTGGTTGGATGCTTGGTTGAAGCCTTATCCTCTTATCTCTGACTCAAAATGGTAATAATTGGCTCAAGCATGCCTAGAATGTAAAGGTACAAAGGTCAAATATTATATTAATATGAGCAACAACTCTAGATCATGGATTTATTTTAGTAACTTGGTAAAAAAATTATAGATGAACTTCAAAATATTTTTCAAGAGTTTCATTTATCAATTTTTACACGAAAGGATGTATTGGTTTGGAATTTATCAAAGTATGGTGGATACTCGATCATGTCTAGATATGAGGATTAAGAGCAATCAAAATTTTCTTCTCTCAAATAGTCTTCTTGGAAGAATGTTTGGTCATTAAAGGCTCTCCCTAAGGCCTCAACATTCCTTTGGTTAGAAATTCAAAGAAATATTCTTATAGGTTAGATTCTACAAAGAAGAGGACATTATGGACCTTTCAAATTTGCCTTCTGTGAGAAGGATTTAGAAACATCAGACCATTTACTTATTCATTGTCCCTTTGCTCACATTGTTTGGGGTTAATTTTTTTAAAATATGAAATTATATTGGGTAGCTCTAACATTGAAAGAGTTGATGAAATATTGGAATAATTGTTTTAAAGCTAAATTATTATGTATTATGTGGAGGATTGGCCATACCATTATTTGTTGGAATTTATGACTTGAAAGAAATAATAGAATTTTTAAAATAAATCTCAAAATCATGCCCAAGTTTAGAACCGTATTATTGCCTCTCTTGTAGAATATCTACAAATATGGTGCTCATCATGGGAAGTCTCAAGCGTAGAAAAAGAGGTGCTAATAACTTGGGTACTAGATTTGAACGTATAGGAAAAATTCATTTGCGATAATAGAATTAAAACAAAGGATCTATTCAATCTAGGGTAAAATAGAAATATCCAAAATTAGGTTTATCAAAATTAATTTTGATGGTGCTTCTAAAGAAAATCTAAGAAAAATGGTGGAGGTGGTGTTCTTAGAAATACTAAAGGCAAAATTCTCCTCATTTACTCGGAATCATATGGAACTTCAACAAACAACTATGCAAAGGCTAGGGCACTTATTACAAGGATTAAAATTACAATAGAAAAATGATGGAAATATATTTTAATTGAGGAGGATTCACAAATTATCATCAATGTTATTAACAAAAATGGATGTGGAGACTAGATAAAAATAATATTATTATTGATGTTCATAACCTATTACTAAAGGCAATCTCTTGGAAGTGTGATCATATTTATAGAGAAGGAAATTGGGTGGTAGATAATTTAGCCAATTACAATGTTGATATTCATCCTCATGAAATTCAAATTTTAGAAGGCAACTAATTAAATGAGATTTTATCTCTTAATCAAAATGATGTTAAGGAGAGGTCCGAGGTGTAGACCAATTGGTTCATCCAAACCCCATAATGGGGGTGGAGGTCCAAGTTTCAAATCTCGAGCCTCGTTGGACTGAATGCTTGTCCCTTTCCTTGTGCTTTTAATGGCGTAAAAGGTTTAAAATGATTGTGGCATGGTGGTTATAGGGGCGGACTGCATGAATATCTGTGTGGTGACTTCTAGGGTGGACAACGCAGAATACAATGACGGCCATAAAAGCTGGACAGCCTGCCCGTATTCATGGCAGCTACCGATTCCACCATGTAAAATAAATAAAAAATGATGTCAAGGAGCTGATTATGGAAAGATAGCACTTCGAGGAAATTGAAGAATATATTTAATAGACAAAAAAATCATAAAGGCATGTTGGGTATGGTTTAATTGACTTAACATCAAATTTGAATATTTTGATATTTTGATAGGAGTGACCCCCAATAGAAGCCACATAACTTACTGAAAAAATGTTATAGCCTCACATCTATTCTCAAATATTGCTTGCATTATACTCTATTTTCTAAGAAATAAAATCATTATCTTATTTGTTTATTTTCTTGTGTTTTGGTTTGTTATACTTTGTTGTTTTTTATTGCACTCTTTCATGATCTTCTTGAACTTGAAATTTTGAATTTTGGATCAATCAAAATTATAAGTTTTGAATCATTTTCATAGTGAGACTTATCATTTATAGGTTTCTCTTGCTCTAAAGGATCCAAAGTGCAAGGAATGACCTTAAAAGCACTTTTTTCTTTACGTTGCCTTAGAAACCCTAAAGTTTAAGGGCATTCCTCCATATTAATTACCTCCTTTTGTTGTCATAAAAAACCCAATTTACTATGGATATCCTCCATCCTCATTTCTTTATTATTTTCTTTTGAAACCCTAAAGTGTAAGGGCTAACCTCTACACTACTTTCATTTATATTACAAGGAGATGATTATATATTACTTGAGGAAATGAAGACAATTTACCTAGAATAAAGTTGACCCCTTCTACCTTTTTTCTTTTAAAATTACCCTCTACATTTTTCTTTGCACCTTTAATTCCATCTAAATTTGAACTTACACATTGTACTTCCTTATCCCTTGTATCCTTATTTTTTTCTTCTAATGGTTGATCTATTTGAATTATAATGGCCTTTGTCAACTAATGTTGTAAATAGGCTTCCTTTACCTCTTTTTTGGAGTGGAATATCCTCAATCTAATCTAGTTTCTATTATAGTTATTAGTATGATCTCTTTGCTTCATCTTGAATTATATATATATATATATATATATATATATTAGTTTTTATGTTGTATTAAAGGAATACTACTAAGCCTCAAGCGACGAAGGGAGTGAAAGAATTTTTTACAATGGCTCAGGTGACGGTGGGAGTGAAAAATTACAATGTTACAGATATCCATAGATAGATTTTTAGGGTTTATTTTTTGTGGTGGCTCAAGCAAAAGAGGGAGTGAAAGAAATTTTTGTGGTGGCTCAGGCGACGGTGGGAGTGAAAAATTACAGTGTTGCAGAGATCCACAAACAGATTTTTAGGGTTTATTTTTTGTGGTGGCTCAAGTGGCAGAGGGAGTGAAAGATTTTTTTGCAGTGGCTCAGACAACAATGGGAGTGAAAATTTATAATGTTGTAGAGATCCACAGATGGATTTTTAGGGTTTATTTTTTCACAGTGGCTCAAACAACAAAGGGAGTGAAATAATTATAGAGATCCACAAATGGGTTTTTAGGGTTTAATTTTCATAGTAGGAATTTCTCAGGATGGTGGGTATTTCTCCTCAAATAGGATAGTTAAATAAATAAAGTTGAGCAAGAATTCCTACAATGAGATTCAAATAATTTGAATTAAGTAATGGTAGGAGGGATTAGGAAGGGCTAGACGATGGGCATAAGGATGAGGTTAGTAATGGTCTATAAGTGATGGTAGGATGGGGAGAAAATGTCAATTTGTAGGATTCGGGTTATTAGGTAGCTGCTAGCAGGTAGGAGAATGGTGAGCAAGTGGCCATTCCTAGGGAGGTGAGTTTACCTTGAAAGTCAAGCTCTGAGGACCCGATGATTGAGGTAACTATTCTCAGTGGTGAGTCTCCCAACTCAGTGGTTCATGAGACTTCATTCATGAGTAATACTTGTGGGTCCCCAAGTTTTGATACCATCCTCAAGCCAGGTAAGTTGTCCTTTATTGAGATTACAACTAAGTGTTTTGGGTCTTGAAACTCTTGTTCTCTTTTTGACCTTTCTCCTATTGGAGATAAGTTGATCATTTCAGATGATATTATGGTGGTCACCATGGAGGAGGGCCCTTGGAACTATTGACACTTTTTGTCACATTATACAAGGGGTAGAAGAATAGTAGAATTTTGTATAATATTTCCTTGTTGAAAGTTCTTCTTTTATTTTAAGTTATAGCAATTTTGACTCTCCTTATCGCCCCTTTTATAAAATGAAGAAGAAAGAGCTTCACAACCAAACAGGACAAGGAAAATAACTTCATCAAAGAGAAAGAAGGAGAATGTGGAAGAGCTTCGGGCCCAAAGCACTTTAAATTACCACTTCGGGTGAAAGCCTTGTGAAGTAATATCGCCGAAGAAAATACAAATATAACGCTTCGCACTCGAAGCGTTTTCAGTAGCCGCTTCAGGTGAAAGTTTTGCGAAGCAGCATCCAAAAAAATTTGCCAAAATAGGAGAGCATAATCCAAATCAGCTAAGGCAAAGAAACTACTTTAGGCCCGAAGTATTTCTGACACCTACTTCGGCCAGTTTTCGCCTGAAGCAGTGGCACCCGAAGCAAAATGACAATGGTTCAAAAACAAAGAAGTGCTTCGAGAGGATATTCCCCAAACCGCAGTTTTGAGATAGAATCAGGCCAAAATATTTTCCATCCGAAGCAGTTTCACCAGCAAAGGACAAAGAACCCCATTTCAAATATGGATCCCGCTCGGCACTCGACATCCTCGAAGTAGTTTCTGCGAAGCATTATTTTGCGAAGAACAAATCAAGGAAGATCTACTTCGGCCCAAGGCTTTGGCGAGGCAGAGATGTAGCAAAGCACTTTTTGGGCCCATATTCCAAGGTGAGCAGCTTCCCAAGGTGATCGAAGGCCCCTTATAAATACCCCCTTTCTTGCCCGATAAGCCCGTTGACCATTTTTGGAAAATGAAAGGGACGTAATAGTCCTCAAAGTAAAACCCGGTAGGCATAACAATCACTCAAGCACAACATCCAAAAGCTAGGGACACTCGGGTGGTGCATTAAATGAACATTTCCATGGTTGACCCAGTCGCAGTTGCCAGTTTTGACAACCGATTTGAAAGCTCAGTCGCAGCAACCGCAAGGAGCCGATTTCTTAGAGCCCGAGGGTGTACCTCGCTATTTTTTGTAATAATAACTTAGAGGGCCAGGTCCTCTATAAAAACCCAGGATTTGCAATGTAAAAAAGGGAGGGGAACTTTCTGCTAGAAAGATGTTGTAACTTGATGTCCTGTGTTTAATACTAAAGACTTTTGTGCTCTATTTCTCTCTTTTATGCTGTCTTCTATGCTTAATTCTTTTGTCTTTTCTCGTTCACGTACTGAGACTCTAAATCCTGAATCCAGTGTGCGATCGGGGACTGAACCCCTAAAATTTGCCCTGAAGGATACATAGGAGAGGAAAAATGTCTTGTCGCTTTCCTTTATGTTGCCTGGTGGATCGAGGTTTCTGTTATTCCCTTATCTCAATCGTTGTTACTCTGAACCCTGAATTCCAGTGAGAGAGAAAGGAGAACCCTGCAAACCTGTCCAGAGGATACATAGGAAGTTTGGCATTTCATTTTGTTGAGTGGTGTTTTCACCCAGTTGTGAAAGCACACTCTCCGGTAGGATCTGAGTCCCAAAATCCTCTGCTTGCAAAGAAATTATAACAGAATAATTTCTCCAAGGTTCCTGTTATGCTAGTTCTTTGTATACCAATGATGCTGTTTAATTTAAATGCTGGGAATACCTTAGTGTTGCAAGTGGATGTTAACAAGGGGCACTATGGTTTATTTTAATTTGAATTTGCAATGGACTCAAAGTGAATAAATCTAAGAGATGAATCTATTTCGATCTCGAGCTTTGATGGATTTTCAGTTATTTATTTAAATGACGGTAATTAAAATGCAGAAAATAAAATAAAGAATTGAGAAAAATAAAAAAAATGCAAAGAAGATGAACTAAACTACGTCCAGAATGCTACCATCTCGATTTGACAAAACCGAAGATAATGAGGTTTTCTGCATGCAACCTAACCTATTGAATCTGCAAATTCGCACAATCCAGATAAGCTAGGTGCGGGTTTCGGGGTTTTTACTTGTAATTTCAGATTTAGACATTCGCATGAAGCAACCAAGAACACTTGCATTAAACTTCACCTAGAAGCCTAGAAATCCGAAAGGGAAAGGTAAAACATTAAATCTTGCATGCAAAAATGACTCCTTCTTTCTTATCAATGAGATGCCAACTCTCTGTATTTCTGTATTAAAATGATATATCAGTTACAATGACAGAATGTTCCAGGTTTAACAAATCCAGAACAAGTGAAGGAAATTGCTCCAATAGCAGGCCCGGAATGGCTTGTCGCCCTTGTCTCTGCAACTCTGCTAGCAACAATTTCCAACCCTCGTATCAATCTGCACTTCTGATTTTATACTATCTGGCGTGGCTCTCTGTTTTGCCCTGCGTCGCTTCGTTTCACCTCCCAGAATGCATCGTTTCGTATTCCTGCCTTTTCGTTGCTTTTGAATTCATGCTCGATGCCGAAACGTTCGATATTTTTTGTTTACATGTAACGCTTCTGTAACCCTGACACCTGTATGCCACGTGTTTCGCGCTTCCTATGCATGTTCTGTAATGGCCCCATGTAAATCATGACGACGAAGAATGCACCCCTTTGCTTTCATCGTAAGCGACATGTCGCGATATCGCGACGTTTTCTCTGCAAGCAACCTTTGTCCGCCTTCATGCACGAAAATGAGACATGTCGCGAAATCACGACATTTTTCCCCCTTTCTGCCATCATCCACCTGACATGTCGCGAAATCATGACCTGTCACGAAATCACGACGCTTTTCATCTCCGTACGCCTTGGCCGCAACCTGTCACGAAATCGTGACGTTTTTCACTTGATATGCTTTCGGCAACCTGTCATGAAATCATGACATTTTTTCACTTCGTACTTTCATCTTTATCTCAAATCGCATGCTTTTTTCCAAACAATTTCACAACTTCGAATCACTTTTTCTTGCCCGAAACCCTTTTTCTGCCTTGTTGACTGTCTTTGACCACGATTTTGTGACATGTCGCGATTTCGCGACAATTTTCCATTCTTCTTTCTCTCTCCTCTCTGGCCGCGACGGAGCAACATGTCGCGATATCGCGACACTTTTTCATTTTTGGCCGCGACGGAGCAACATGTCGCGATATCGTGACACTTTTTCATTTTTCGGCCGTGACGGAGCAACATGTCGCGATTTCGCGACACTTTTTCATCCTTGTGCAATTTTGCCTTTTTCTTGATTTTTAGCATCTGGGTCACTGAGATCTTCTTTGAAAGCATGCAAAAAAGGTGGGTCCCCAATTTTGGGGTGTGTTGTGGATCAGCCACAACAAATGGCGACTCTCTTTGTCAAATGCTCTTGAGCATTTTAGTGAGAACCCTACCTGGAAGTATACAAACACGAAAACATGTGTTAGCACATAAGAAATATAAACAAATGCCCAAAGATCAGAAGTACATGAATCATCAGAATCATCAAGTATTAGCTCGGTGTGTGCAATGTATTTCATTCCCTATCGTTTGAAATTGATCAACATTCCATTGTCAGTTTTACATGAATGCATATGTGAGATTGTGAATGATTTGTGTAACTCTGATAACTATGCTTAGAGATTTTGCCCTTGTAAAGGCCTAAACTTTCTAGTGTCATGCACAAACATTCAAGATTACCAAACCCTCTTAGGATCCACTAATGAATTGCTTTATTATATCCCAAAGTTGGTTATGAGTCCCTACTATCTTGAACCCATGTGCAAGTGAACGTGAAATCAGAACTTTGGGGAATCAGACTCCCAACCTAACCGAGATGGGAGTTTAACCCTATCCTTACTATTCTGATTTGGAATTCATTACCTCACTTTGAGAAAAATAATTTAACCAATTATGGAAGAAATGGTCATGCTAGTCTACCCTTTGGACAATCGGTGGTCTTGTTTTTTAGACAAGACATGTTGCCATGCATGGGCATACTTAACCCCATAATCCAAGACTTACCTTCATTTCTTTGGACCTTGGGGATGACTACCCATCCTTTGCAGAGGACAAGTAGTACGATCCTTCCAATCCAATATAAATATGAGATGGGAAAAATTAATTTTTTACTTCTTGGACCTTGGGGATGACTACCCATCCTTGCTAGGGACATGTAGTACGATCCTTCCAATCCAAGCTTTGGATAAAAATGGAAAATATTAATTTTATTGCTTAGACCTTGGGGATGACTACCCATCCTTGCTAGGGACAAGTAGTACGATCCTTCCAATCCAAGATTTATCATGAAATGAGACATAAGAGCTTTGGGGAATCAGATTCTCAACCTAAGCGAGATGAGAATTTATGCCCTATCCTTACTACTCCATGTAGGTCAAATCAAAGCTTTGGGGAGTTGGATCCTCAACCTAAGTTCGATGAGGATTTAGCCCTATCCTTACTACTCCGATTTTAGGCTTTAAGCTTTATGGAAGTGGTCAAAACCACTGTTTTAAGGATCATGTTGCATAATAGGATAGACATGAAATACTTCTTTCGCCCAACCTTTTCTTCCAAGCAAGGTTTTGATCATTTTGCTCAAGATCCTTTTTAATGTGTATAAGATGTGCTTAGTTCTAGATATCTCAAGACTCAGTTTCCAACCTTAGGATTTTTTTCACATTTATGTTATAGCACAACCCTAAGAGGATTTGACACACTTTAATGATTTGTACCTGAGATGCATATGCAACTAAGATGGAATGTATATGTAAAGTGAGATGTAACATGAATGCATTATCTTTTGAATTGCTAGATGAAATATTTGCCATACAAAACTGACTACTTCATGCATCACAAGTTTCAAACGATATAACTTAAAATGTTTGTGTTACTTGTGGAGCTTTTACAAGACAATTCCAATGTTTCATATTCTCCTAGTCTTAAGCATAAGTTGACATCTCAAATTTTTTTTTCTTTTTTTTTTTTTATAAAAACAAACAAAGCATGTCAATTGAAATCAAACACACAACTTAAATCATGATTAAACTAAGAATCCAAAAAATGAAACTTGAAAAACACAAACCAAAACCAAAACCCAAAAACAATCCCAAAAACAAAAACTTGAAAGCCCACACCAAAAAACCAAAAATTATATACACTATTGTACAAGATGATGCCAAGCTTGGACTATTACTTTCCTGGATCCCAAACATGATTAGAACATATCAAAAAACATATGACACAATACACATGCCAAATTTTGTAGGAATCCAACAACAATAAGATCAAACCAAGCAATGCAACAAATTTCAACTTGCCATGCTCACCATTCCACTTTGATTTAGTTCTATTACCAACATCATAGGTGAGAATCAAATCAAATTGATTAGACAATGGTTGGTATTCAATTTTATCTTGTCTATTCTTTAAAGTGCAAGTTTCATCGTTCCATTCATGATTTAGAAGTAGGCTTTCCTTTTCAAATGTGAGATGTTGCAAACAAGAGCCTATTTCTAAAAATCTTGAATTCAAATCATTTTCCAGGATTTTAAAGCAATCAAAATCATTCAAAACTTGACAAGCATCAACAAAATTTGGCATTTCCTCATTAATGATGTTAGCATCCAAAGGGACATCATGTAACCTATCACTTGAAATTTTTGTAGCTACTACCAAAGGTAAAGATTTCCCCTTGTCATCCATACTCAACCCATCATGATTAAAATTTATCATAACTTGATGAGTATTAGTAGCCTTTTCTTTTTTCTCGTTGTCTTCTTCATCGTCCAATACCTGTTCAAAAACACCAAAGTTAGGCACCCAATCAAACATGCGTCCATATTTTTCAAAACAAGAGCCTAATTTTTCAAGATATGTGTCACGTGACACCTTTCCACGATCAATGGCTTGAGTTGCCCCAAAATCCATATTTTCATTAAGATCATCAATAGCATCCAACCCACACCACTTAGGTTTTGTAATTTCATCATTTTGAGATGGCATAGACATTGTAGAAACAATAGGTGGATCAAGATTTTCGATTTCTTGCCCCCCAAGGGGAACAAAAACAATTGATTCTCCTTCTTCATCCATGGTAGTAGAATCATTATCCTTCTCCAACCTTTGATGAGATTCCAACCCTTCTTCCAAAACATTCTCAGATTGTACAGGACTTGTAATATCCTCATATGAAAGGGCAATTGTATTATCCTGCATATCAATAGGCACACAAATTTCATTAGAAGGTTTGGAGTGAGCATACTCTTCCCAAGAATCATAACAATCATCTTTCAAAATCAAATTGTGATGCTCAACTATTTCTTCATCATCTTTTAATTCATCAACATGTTTCTCATCAAATTTATCTTCTCCTTCCTTAGATGGTTCAATTACTTCCAAAATTGGGTTATTGCTTGCATTCAAATTGATAAGGCTATCATAATCCACATGTGTAACCCATGATTCATGTTTAACATAATTTGGAAGGTGTGAATTTCCTAGGCCATTACTTTCAACAATGTCATCCAATGTGTCATCCGAATCAGATTCATCCTCATAGAATTCATCTTTTGGTGAGTCAAGGGTTTCCAATCTGTCACATGTTTCCATACTAGTTGGATCTAGTACTCCTCCCTTGCCTAAAATCATATTCTTATGAAAATCATTGAAATTGATTTTAGCAACATCTTTTGAATCAAGATGAGTATTTTGAAGTTGATTCATACTTAAGAAAGATGGTTGATCTTGCATAGTAGGTTGAGGATTTTGAAATTGATTGAAGCTTGGGAATGATTGTTGATTCTGAAATTGATTCACACTTGAACTTGGTTGAGGTGGATAAATCATTGGGTGGGTAAAGGAGGTATTAAATGATTGAAGATTACATGATCCAAAACCCACACCATAATTTTGACAACTCAATTGTTGCTCAATTGCCATTGCTTGAGTATAGGCTTGTGACAAAGATGTGATTTGAGGCATCCCTCGCAAATATGTGGACATGGGTGAGTCAAGAGCATTGATGTATATTTGGAGAGCCACTTCTTCTTGAAGAACATAAAATGTCACTAATTGCGTATATAATCCAAAGAACCTTTCAGAAAATGACTTCACATTTTCACTTGGTCCTTTTCTAATATAGGCCAACTGATTGTACATGAGGATTGGGTCAACTTGCTTTTTGTTGAATTGATTGAGAAATGTTGCCTCTAGCTGAGCCCAAGAAGTGATAGACCCTAAAGGCAGACTTGTAAACCAATCATATGCCACTTTGTCCAAGGTGTAAAGGAACATTTTACAAGCAACATCATCATACCAACTTGTTAAGTGATTCACAACAAATTTGAATGCTTGAATATGTTCTTCTGCAGTATTTGTCCCATTAGACAAAAATCGAGGAAGACATCTCTCAAAACCAACGGGCAAATAATGTTGAACTCCCGGTATATTCAATGGGCTACCTGTCATCCACGGTGTAAACATAGCCATTAGTGAATCTTAAAGAATATAACTTTAATACCCAAAAAATTCTTTTTATTTATTTATTTATTTTTATTTTATTTTTATTTATTTATTTTTTTTAAATCAAATCAAATCATATTATTCCTGTATGAACAATCAAAGCGTTAGAACAATGTATATGAATTTCTTAACAAAATCGAATGAAATAAACCGTTTCATGCCCTCCTTCTAGCGCCAATCTGTTGAGTGGTGTTTTCACCCAGTTGTGAAAGCACACTCTCCGGTAGGATCTGAGTCCCAAAATCCTCTGCTTGCAAAGAAATTTCACAAATAATTTCTCCAAGGTTCTTGTTATGCTAGCTCTTTGTATACCAATGATGTTGTTCAATTTAAATGCTGGGAATACCTTAGTGTTGCAAGTGGATGTTAACAAGGGGCACTATGGTTTATTTTAATTTGAATTTGCAATGGACTCAAAGTGAATAAATCTAAGAGATGAATCTATTTCGATCTTGAGCTTTGATGGATTTTCAGTTATTTATTTAAATGACGGTAATAAAAAATGCAAGAAATAAAATAAAGGATTGAAAATAAAAGAAATGCAAAGAAGATGAACTAAACTACGTCCAGAATGCTACCATCTCGATTTGACAAAACCGAAGATAATGAGGTTTTTTGCATGCAACCTAACCTATTGAATCTGCAAATTCGCACAATCCAGATAAGCTAGGTGCGGGTTTCTAGGGTTTTTACTGTAATTTCAGATTTAGACATTCGCATGAAGCAACCAAGAACACTTGCATTAAACTTCACCTAGAAGCCTAGAAATATGAAAGGGAAAGATAAAACATTAAATCTTGCATGCAAAAATGACTCCTTCTTTCTTATCAATGAGATGCCAACTCTCTGTATTTCTGTATTAAAATGATATATCAGTTACAATGATGAGAATGTTCCGGGTTTAACAAATCTAGAACAAGTGGAGGAAAATGCTCCTGATGCAGAGCCCAGAATGGCTTGTCGCCCTTGTCTCTGCAACTCTGCTAGCAGCAATTTCCAACCCCTGTATCAATCTGCGCTTCTGATTTTATACTATCTAGCATGGCTCTCTGTTTTGCCCTGCGTCGCTTCGTTTCACCTCCCAGAATGCATCGTTTCGTATTCCCGCCTTTTCGTTGCTTTTGAATTTATGCTCGATGCCGAAACGTTCGATATTTTTTGTTTACATGTAACGCTTCTGTAACCCTGACACCTGTATGCCACGTGTTTCGCGCTTCCTATGCATGTTCTGTAATGGCCCCATGTAAATCGTGACAAATTATAGCAGCTTGTCCTTTGCTTTCATGACGGACATGTCGCGATATCGCGACATTTTTTTGCCAACTAGCTTTGTCCGCCTTCATGCACAACGAAAATGAGACATGTAGCGAAATCGCGACATTTTTCGGCCAACAGCCTTGTCTGCCATCATGCCCAGTGAAAACGTGACATGTCACGAAATCATGACATGTCACGAAATCGTGACGCTTTTCATCTCCGTACGCCTTCGCAACCTGTCATGAAATCGTGACATTTTTCACTTGATATGCTTTCGACCGCAACCTGTCATGAAATCGCGACGTTTTTTCATTTCGTACCACTTTGCCGGATTTCCATCGTGAAATCGCGACGCTTTTCTATTTCGCTGCTCTTACAAGCGACATGTCACGAAATCGTGACTATTTTCCATACGTACCACTCCTCACGTAGTTTTTTCCTTCTGCCCTTGTCTGAATCCTTTCCCCTACGATATCCACTTTTTCACTCGTGCCTCTAGCTTTGTCGCGATATCGCGATTTTCCTTCGTCCCTTTACTTTGTCACGAAATCACGACGCTTTTAGCGCCTTGCCCTATTTGACTGGTTTGACCGCGATTTCACGACATGTCGCGATTTCGCGACAATTTTTCATTTCTGCTGCGACGGAGCAACATGTCGCGATATCGTGACACTTTTTCATTTTTGGCCGTGACGGAGCAACATGTCGCGATTTCGCGACACTTTTTCATTTTCGGCCGCGACGGAGCAACATGTCGCGATTTCGCGACACTTTTTCATCCTTGTGCAATTTTGCCTTTTTCTTGATTTTTAGCATCTGGGTCACTGAGATCTTCTTTGAAAGCATGCAAAAAAGGTGGGTCCCCAATTTTGGGGTGTGTTGTGGATCAGCCACAACATGTTTCTTTCATGTTATTCTTGGTATTTCTTGTTGTTATTCGAGTTGTTAGCGAGTAATCATGCTTCCTGTTCTCTCCCACCTTAAATCATCATCTTCTAACCCTTACTCTTTTTATTTCTTTCTCTAACCCTTACCCTTTTTATTTATTTTTCTAACCCTTACTCTGTTTATTTCTTTCCTGCACTCTTGTCTCAACCCCAAAAAGTAGATTAGTAGAGGAGCTGACCTTTCTCCGGAGATTGGTACAAGGGGCATCTCTTCCCCTTGGCCTTTTAATGTTGGTCACAGGTCCAGGGCATGCAAACCCACTTAAAGTCCTTTCCTATGCGGATTTGATGACCAACAGTTTATGGCACGCCCGGTGGGACTCAAGGTCCCATATTTGAGAAAATTTCTAGCCCGTCTTCACCAGAGCCAGTAGTTCTAACAAGTTCTTGGTGGGACCCGGTTAGTCTCATCTTCTGAGTAGTGGTGAGAATCGATGCTTTCATTACTAAAAGACTCTTAGCATCTGGCAACTTTGTTTTACTCGAGAATCTCTAAAGTCATGAAGACCAGTACCTAAGCCTAGTTTTCGTAACTAGGACTTCTTGCGTCTTAAGAAGGTCTGAGTTTGGTGAATCTCTGGCTTGTCTTCATCTAATAAAATCACCTGGTGACTCAGTTGAGCTGAAGATCCAAATTTCTTGGTCGTAGGTGCCTTTCAAATCTGAAAGAAGATATCTCGGAGGAATCAAGGTTCGGTGAGCAGCCTTGACCTCATGAGCGGAGAAAGAATGTCCACCTAACGACTCTGACTCAGTGGCAACAACCATGATTTCCACAGGCTACTGTCATAATTGCTGGGAGAAGCTTTCCTAGCTGGAATGATCCAGGCTCCTTGAATATCCAAAGCTACCACAAAATTCCCAAAAGTGCTTTGAAATCATTGGCAAAATACAGCGACACCATGGGAATGGCCCGAGAGCACCTTGAAGATGTTGTCGATTTAGCGACCCTCCATGACATTATCCATGAATATGTCATGATCAAACTTCTTATTCTATCTCTAGAAGGAAGGGCGCTACGGTGGTACATATTTCTCAGGCCCAAAATCATCTGCTCATGGGATGACTTAGTGGGGGCATTGATTGAGATGTTCGATGGCTCTCAGGATCCCTTCCATCTCTTCACATACCTCTCCACCATCAAGAGAGCACCCTCAGAGGTTATCACAGATTTCAATGTCTGATTCTATAGAAGTGGAAGGAAATTCCACTAGAGATCCAACCGATGCCCGCCCAAGCCCATCTCTTCTATGTTCAAGCCTTCCACCTGGACGTAAGCCTCATTATACTACAATCCAGGGAATGAAGGTTCCCTCAAATATTTGAGGCAATACAAGCGAAATGACTTCTGCTCCTATCAGGAAAGTGGTAGTGGAGAGAAACTTCGTCGCTTCCTCCGATAATTACTGCTCCTGTCTGGCCAGTGCAGTACTCATCATGGGGCATTCCTCACACTGAGATGAGACCTGAGATGCAGTCATTTGGAGCTCAGGAAGCAGACCTCATACTAGCTCAACAATGGAAGTACGCAAGCATGGCCCACCCAATGAACAACATGGCTGCTCGCGATCTCCATCAAGAGGTGAATCGAGAAGAGAAGCAGAATCGAGTGGAAGAACCCGAGAACAAAGAGGGCACATTTTTGCACCCTTTTTGTATCCCAAGAGATGGCATGCAAGTGTTCATCCAAAGCTCATCAAGCCTGTCTGATTCAGAGGATGAGCCCGAATAGATCCTAGAGGACTACTCTTTGTCAGAGGAACCTTGTTACCATATCAGTGGGATGGAAGAACCTGTACCCGGCCTTCATTTGGAAGAATATATAGAATTTTGGCATTGGGTCTGGTATTGGTTTCGGCTATCCCTAAGACCAATGCCCCGAGAAGGCTTTCAAGTGGCGAACTTCTTCGCCAATAATCTGGGCACTAGCAAGGACAAAAATCGGCTATGTTGTTTCCTCTTCGCAGCATGGACAACTTTAGAAAGGGTCCAGTTGAACCTCGAGGGTCTGCTAAAGTACAATCAGATCTAGTTTGGACACTACAGGTTTACCGGATAATCACCTAAAGTGAATCCATGGTGGCGGCATGCCCATTATGCTATAAGCCTATGTGAATATTGTAAATAGTTTGGCTATTAAATAAAAGTTCTGCTCAAAAACTTAGGTTGAGTTTTAACTCGAAAGCACTCAAAAAAAAAAAAACAAACTCCTTCGGGAAAATGTTTCCCAAAGTAACCAATGAAAAATGGTTCGCAGCAACGACTCGGACCAAAGCTCGAGAAGTACTGCGCCAAGGGGAGTTCAAGAAAAATAGTTTTCGAAGGAGGACCGGTGAGCCACCATCGACAAAGAGAACTACTTCGGGCTTGAAACATAGAGAAACAGCTCACACCAAGGGTTCACCCCGAAGCACTTCAAATCTGACTTCGGCTTCACCAACCCAACAACAAAAAAGGTAGGGGCATTTAAAATGTGCCTAGGGGAACGTGCCTACAGCTGCCTTCAAAAGCATTTGAAGCGGGCAAGTTAAATGAAAATGTGGTGGGTACATCCTTTAGGTATTCATTTAGGAGAAAATTTCATGCTCGGGTACAAAGTGGTAGAGGGTCACGCTTCCAAAGCAAGTCGTAATCATCATAATACACAGCCTTGTGTACCACTCCACCATGTGGTGAATTAGACGAAGCGACACAGATTCAATTATGGTAAGTGCCTTAAATATAGGTAGTTGCCTTCTAGGGCTATATAAGGTAGGCTCCAGCAGCAAGAAAGCTATTTGCTCGATAATTCATGCAAACTGCACTGCTAGCCTTCAAGCTCTCCTATCTTGCGCTTCGAAGCCTCCGATCTCGAAGCCCTCCGCATTGTTTTCTCCATTACCCCTAGCACTATGGGAAAGAAGAACTCTAAGGAAAATGGAAAGGAACCAGAAGTGGCGGCCTTCGAATAGCCAAAGGCAAAGGGCCATGACAAAGGGCCGAAGAAAGTTGATTTTAGCCGTCGTCTCGAGAAACAAGTCATAAGAGAAAGAGAGGATTCTGAGGATGAGAAACCTGAAGAACCGTCGATTTACGTGTGGGATAGGATCAAAGACACCAATTTTTTTAGGAGCATATCTGAACTCAGGAGCACCATCGAGTTCATGAAAAGCAAGCTCTCAGCAGACAGCAAAAGAGCTACTACTTATTACTCCCAGATATACTGGTATCTGACGCCCTCCACACATCACTGCCCTGAGCTGATTGATGCCATCACGTGAAAATATCAGCCTGTCATGAAATCGCGACATTTTTCACTTGATATGCTTTCGACCGCAACCTGTCATGAAATCGCAACATTTTTTCATTCCGTACCACTTTGTCGGCTTTCCATCGTGAAATTGCTACGCTTTTTATTTCGGGCTGCTCTTGCTGTATTTGGCAGCGAAAACGCGACATGTCACGAAATCATGACATATTTTCCATCCGTACCACTTCGCTACTTTGGAGCCGCGAAACCACGACCTGTCACGATATCGCGACATTTTTTCGCTTCGTGCCTCTTTGCCATTTTTTGTCGTGATATCGTGACATTTTTTCGCTTCATGCCTCTTTGTTGTTTTCTATCGTGATATCGCGACATTTTTTCGCTTCGTGCCTCTTTGTTGTTTTTTGTCGCAATATCACGACATTTTTTCACTTCGTGCCTCTTTGCTATTTTTTGTCACGATATCGCGATGTTTTTTCGCTTCGTGCCCCTTTGCTACTTTCTGTCATGAAATCGCGATGCTTTTAGTGCCTTGCCTTGTTTGATTGGTTTGACCCACGATTTTGTGACATGTCGCGATTTCGCAACAATTTTCCATTTTGTCCTTCTCTCTCCTCTTTGGACCACGACGAAGCGACATGTCGCGATATCGTGACACTTTTTCATTTTTGGCCGTGACGGAGCAACATGTCATGATATCGCGACACTTTTTCATTTTCGACCGCGACGGAGCAACATGTCGCGATATCGCGACACTTTTTCATACTTGTGCAATTTTGCCTTTTTCTTGATTTTTAGCATTTGGGTCACTGAGATTTTCTTTGAAAGCATGCAAAAAAGGTGGGTCCCCAATTTTGGGGTGTGTTGTGGATCAGCCACAACATGTTTCTTTCATGTTATTCTTGGTATTTCTTGTTGTTATTCGAGTTGTTAGTGAGTAATCATGCTTCCTGTTCTCTCCCACCTTAAATCATCATCTTCTAACCCTTACTCTTTTTATTTCTTTCTCTAACCCTTACCCTTTTTATTTATTTTTCTAACCCTTACTCTGTTTATTTCTTTCCTGCACTCTTGTCTCAACCCCAAAAAGTAGATTAGTAGAGGAGCTGACCTTTCTCCGGAGATTGGTACAAGGGGCATCTCTTCCCCTTGGCCTTTTAATTTTGGTCACAGGTCCAGGGCACGCAAACCCACTTAAAGTCCTTTCCTATGCGGATTTGATGACCAACAGTTTATGGCACGCCCGGTGGGACTCAAGGTCCCATATTTGAGAAAATTTCTAGCCCGTCTTCACCAGAGCCAGTAGTTCTAACAAGTTCTTGGTGGGACCCGATTAGTCTCATCTTCCGAGTAGTGGTGAGAATCGATGCTTTCATTACTAAAAGACTCTTAGCATCTGGCAACTCTGTTTTACTCGAGAATCTCTAAAGTCATGAAGACCAAGTACCTAAGCCTAGTTTTTGTAACTAGGACTTCTTGCGTCTTAAGAAGGTCCGAGTTTGGTGAATCTCCGGCTTGTCTTCATCTAATAAAATCACCTGGTGACTCAGTTGAGCTGAAGATCCAAATTTCTTGGTCGTAGGTGCCTTTCAAATCTAAAAGAAGATATCTCGGAGGAATCAAGGTTCGGTGAGCAGCCTTGACCTCATGAGCGGAGAAAGAATGTCCACCTAACGACTCCGACTCAGTGGCGACAACCACGATTTCCACAAGCTACTGTCATAATTGATGGGAGAAGCTTTCCTAGCTGGAATGATCCAGGCTCCTTGAATATCCAAAGCTACCACAAAATTCCCAAAAGTGCTTTGAAATCATTGGCAAAATACAGCGACACCATGGGAATGGCCCGAGAGCACCTTGAAGATGTTGTCGATTTAGCGACCCTCCATGACATTATCCATGAATATGTCATGATCAAACTTCTTATTCTATCTCTAGAAGGAAGGGCGCTACGGTGGTACATATTGCTCAGGCCCAAAAGCATCTGCTCATGGGATGACTTAGTGGGGGCATTGATTGAGATGTTCGATGGCTCTCAGGATCCCTTCCATCTCTTCACATACCTCTCCACCATCAAGAGAGCACCCTCGGAGGGTATCACAGATTTCAATGTCTGATTCTATAGAAGTGGAAGGAAATTCCACTAGAGATCCAACCGATGCCCGCCCAAGCCCATCTCTTCTATGTTCGGGCCTTCCACCCGGACGTAAGCCTCATTATACTACAATCCGGGGAATGAAGGTTCCCTCAAATATTTGAGGCAATACAAGCGAAATGACTTCTGCTCCTATCAGGAAAGTGGTAGTGGAGAGAAACTTCGTCGCTTCCTCCGATAATTACTGCTCCTGTCTGGCCAGTGCAGTACTCATCATGGGGCATTCCTCACACTGAGATGAGACCTGAGATGCAGTCATTTGGAGCTCAGGAAGCAGACCTCATACTAGCTCAACAATGGAAGTACCCAAGCATGGCCCACCCAATGAACAACATGGCTGCTCGCGATCTCCATCAAGAGGTGAATCGAGAAGAGAAGCAGAATCGAGTGGAAGAACCCGAGAACAAAGAGGGCACATTTTTACACCCTTTTTTCATCCCAAGAGATGGCATGCAAGTGTTCATCCAAAGCTCATCAAGCCTGTCTGATTCAGAGGATGAGCCCGAATAGATCCTAGAGGACTACTCTTTGTCAGAGGAACCTTGTTACCATATCAGTGGGATGGAAGAACCTGTACCCGGCCTTCATTTGGAAGAATATATAGAATTTTGGCATTGGGTCTGGTATTGGTTTCGGCTATCCCTAAGACCAATACCCCGAGAAGGCTTTCAAGTGGCGAACTTCTTCGCCAATAATCTGGGCACTAGCAAGGACAAAAATCGGCTATGTTGTTTCCTCTTCGCAGCATGGACAACTTTAGGAAGGGTCCAGTTGAACCTCGAGGGTCTGCTAAAGTACAATCAGATCTAGTTTGGACACTACAGGTTTACCGGATAATCACCTAAAGTGAATCCATGGTGGCGGCATGCCCATTATGCTATAAGCCTATGTGAATATTGTAAATAGTTTGGCTATTAAATAAAAGTTCTGCTCAAAAACTTAGGTTGAGTTTTAACTCGAAAGCACTCAAAAAAAAAAAAACAAACTCCTTCGGGAAAAGGTTTCCCAAAGTAACCAATGAAAAATGGTTCGCAGCAACGACTCGGACCAAGGCTCGAGAAGTATTGCGCCAAGGGGAGTTCAAGCAAAATAGTTTTCGAAGGAGGACCGGTGAGCCACCATCGACAAAGAGAACTACTTCGGGCTTGAAACATAGAGAAACAGCTCACACCAAGGGTTCACCCCGAAGCACTTCAAATCTGACTTCGGCTTCACCAACCCAACAACAAAAAAGGTAGGGGCATTTAAAATGTGCCTAGGGGAACGTGCCTACAGCTGCCTTCAAAAGCATTTGAAGCGGGCAAGTTAAATGAAAATGTGGTGGGTACATCCTTTAGGTATTCATTTAGGAGAAAATTTCATGCTCGGGTACAAAGTGGTAGAGGGTCACGCTTCCAAAGCAAGTCGTAATCATCATAATACACAGCCTTGTGTACCACTCCACCATGTGGTGAATTAGACGAAGCGACACAGATTCAATTATGGTAAGTGCCTTAAATATAGGTAGTTGCCTTCTAGGGCTATATAAGGTAGGCTCCAGCAGCAAGAAAGCTATTTGCTCGATAATTCATGCAAACTGCACTGCTAGCCTTCAAGCTCTCCTATCTTGCGCTTCGAAGCCTCCGATCTCGAAGCCCTCCGCATTGTTTTCTCCATTACCCCTAGCACTATGGGAAAGAAGAACTCTAAGGAAAAGGGAAAGGAACCAGAAGTTGCGGCCTCCGAATAGCCAAAGGCAAAGGGCCATGACAAAGGGCCGAAGAAAGTTGATTTTAGCCGTCGTCCCGAGAAACAAGTCATAAGAGAAAGAGAGGATTCTGAGGATGAGAAACCTGAAGAACCGTCGATTTACGTGTGGGATAGGATCAAAGACACCAATTTTTTTAGGAGCATATCTGAACTCAGGAGCACCATCGAGTTCATGAAAATCAAGCTCTCAGCAGACAGCAAAAGAGCTACTACTTATTACTCCCAGATATACTGGTATCTGACGCCCTCCACACATCACTGCCCTGAGCTGATTGATGCCATCACGTGAAAATATCAGCCTACCTCCAGGCAAGTGGTGGACTCCTCTGGCCACAAGATGTTCTCCATTCTGAAAGAAGATGTCCAGGAAGCCTTTGCACCATAGCAGGGCCCTCCTAAGGGGTACACAGTTCGCAACGTTATTCTTAGCAAACAAATGGAGAGGTTCAAGTCCTCCAATTACATGATAATTTTTTTGTAGCAGAGCCTCAAAAGTGGGCTCCCTTCATGCAATTTACCCCAAATACCTCTACCCTTAGAGGACTTCAAAAACACCGACATCTTCTCCATCATTGCATGGGTGGTAGGCCTATCTACCGATGCTTCGGTACACCCGTGGCAGGTGTCTTTGGCTGAGTGTATTTCTAGAGGGGAATTTTATGCCCCTGATGCTTCGAGGCCGAGCACCAACCCAATATTTTTCAACTGGGCAGAATGGGTGGCCAGGACTCTACATACGTGGCTCACCAGCATGAAGAATGCTGGGACAAATAAGTATTTCTCGCCCTGTTCTCTTCTTATTTGGTTATTTTTCTTTCATGTACATAAGAGTTTCCCTTATGTTGCTATTACGGCAAGCGGCGAGGATGGAAATCCTCTGCCTGTATACTAGTGGACCCCTCTCCTATTGAATATGGAGTCCTATTATTCTTTTAACCAACAATTTTTGGGACCCGCAATGCACATGCTAATGAGGTCTTCCCCTCGGGTTCCCCTCCTCCTAAGGGACAAGGTGGTACAAGAGAAAAGGGGAGACATTTTTCAGCTGACACAGGGGCTTGTAATTCACATATTCGGCTTCATAGGGAAGCCCTTCTTACTGCCAGTTTACCCCTCTAAGTACCAGTTCACATTGGAGGTCGCTCGGTAGAGCGATGCAACAAACGCCATTTATGGCCATGGACGAAAATGGGCTCACACCTATGATTTCCATTTCAAAATGGGAGTTATCGAGGTGTTTGCCCTCAAACAAAATGTTTTCTTGGAGGATAAACTCGCCAATTTTGGCCTAGTCTAGCTTCCTCAGCAATGGCTCTATGACCCCCTGGGGGTAATGAGGGACCATCTTCGATTTAAGAACTTCCACGCTTGCCCTTATCCAAAAATCGTAGAGCAGAGAAACAATCCCAATGGGAGGGATTTGGAGTGGCACTTGGAAAAAATGGAAATGCTACCTCCCTGGCACGAGTTCTACTCGATGGAGGTCGCATATGACCCAGTTCGACACCCTCTCCCGAGCCCCAACTCCACCTTCTGGAAGAAGGCAAAGGATGACTTGAAGGAGGCGGCGAAAGATTGGGATGTGGCCCGGCTAAGAGAATGGTGGATAATGAGGGTCCAAAGCCAAAGACTTTTGGCAACTGACAAGGACTTCATGGCGGTCTATGAGGCCAATGCTAGGACATGGAAGCCCCTGTCCTTTGTCGACCTCATTCCCCCAGCTATACCAGGTTCGGGTGAAAGCCCAAAAGGTAAGGAAACTACTTCGGAGCCAAAGAAAGGGAATAAGGCCAAATCCACACCACGTAAACCACCTCAGGTACCTATGGGAGGCCAAGGCATGAGTTTCGAGGAGTCAGAACAACCGTTGGTGAGGACAAAGAGAAAGAGGCCAGAATCATTCCAAGTGCCTCCAAGTCATCCAAAGTGGCTTCGCATAGGTTTTCAGAGCCCTTCCATTGGATGACCTACATCGGGCCCATCCAAAGTAAACATCGAAGGCATAGCACCACCAAGCATCAAAAACATCCCAGATATTAATGTCATCAATGTCGAGGAACTCCTCCAATCCAAAGGGGACGATGAGGCAGAAACCATGGAGGTTGAAGATGTCAAAGCAGAAGAAGAATAGGATACGGCTACACCTAAAGTCACTACAGTCGATTTTCCAGGAGGGCACTCAGGTATGCATGCTTCACCCTATGCTCAGGATTCACCCACATCCACTACAACCATGATCGAAGGATCCCATCAGTCTCCCCTGCAGGGCCACTCATCCCCTCACACATCGTCCATAGCTAGTCTAGGTGCATCCCATGATCTCGGCCAGGATAAGTCCGTTGATATCACTTTGCCCACTCATGCTGCCACTCCCTTGATTATTAAGCAAAAGTGGAGGTATCACTTTGACACCAAGCCCTACCATCCAATTCCTCATCTCGCATGATGTGGCCGCCATTGCCAAAATGCCCGCTACACTCACCGTCAGACCTTCTGATGAGACATCCCCCATCCACTCCCTGTATTTGTTCACTCCTTTGGTTGGTGACCCAGATTTGTTTGAATCTGAGATGTCCTTGATCAAGGAATGCCCCCTCACCGAGAAGCTGCTCCAAGCCCAACAGAATACTGACAAAATCTTGAAGGAGGCAAGAAAGAAGAGAGGGCGAGCGACGAATCAAGTTGAAAAATGTGCCATGTTTGATTTGAAAGCTGGGAAGATGCACAAGATCAAGAAGGTTCCTAAGGTTCAGAAGCCTCTGGATGAAATGACTACAGTAGACTATGACTACCAAGAAACACCCAAGGACCTGGTGCATCTAAATGTAGACAACGAATTGGCATCCATGCATGTCCGAATTGAGACCTTTAGGGCTCATGCAGTCATTGCCAACCAGTGCAAGATCGAGGCCGAGGCTGCCAATGTTAAGTTAGAAGAATATTTGGTGAGGGTCTGCTCCAAGTTGGCAGAGGCCGAGGAGCAGTGCAAGGCCATGAAAAGGGAAACATGCACCCTAAAGTTGCAAGTTCTACAACTCCAGAATACTAAAGAAAATCAGGCACGAAGATAGGCCAAAAACGATCTAAAGGCCAAAGAGCTAGAAGGCAGAGTTGCACAAATACAAGCCCAACTGTATGATAAGGAAGACCTGTTGGTGTTTGATAGGAGCAAAATTAAGGAGATTCATGCCCACTTGCTCAAGAATTTCAGGTCTCAGTGTTCTAGTGCCCTCACGATTCTAACCTTCATCATCGAAGCCCAGCGCGCTATTGCCGAAGGAGGGCAAATCATCGATGAAGTCATGCAGAAAGCTAGAAGCAGGCTTAAGTTAGCATTTGACATCCAGAATATGAAATATTAGTACTTGTAGGTCACTGCGATGACTCGGACGGCTAGGGATTGGTCCACGGCCTAGGCCATAGTTCACGCCTTCTTTTCCAAGGTGCGTAAAGCTTAGAAGGCGAGAAGGCTCCAGGAAATTTTTGACAATGAGTAGCGTGCATCGATGAATTATTTTTAGGAGCTCTCCTCCTTTGGTTTCTCGAGTTTCATAGACGACAAGAACCTTCTGACTAAAGATGACCTCAAACTAGTCTGGATCTAGTTCGAGGTTTATGTCTCAGAGATAGACAGGTGGGCAGAGCCGATATCGGAAGGGCAAATAACTAAATTCATTTTGAGGTACTACAAGATGGTAGCATGCCTAAATTATTTATTCATCAGGGCCAAACATGCTGACATCGGGCAAATTGATCGGTTTTGCATTTTGGTTAAGGCATTACAAGATCAAGAACCATTCCAAAAGGGTGCCTGGGCTCATGTCCAAAGAACGATGAAGCACATCCACGCTCGCCTCAAACCATCACCTTAGCTAGAAGTCATGCCAGAGGAAGAGGGAGAATAAGAAGGAGAAGAGGAACAAGAAGAGGGATAGACCACAGAAATAGGGTCGCAGGGAAAACCAGTAACTCTGCAGCCCAATGGATCAGGACTAAAGGGTTCTTTTGTTGAGATGAGCTCGTCACCCCGCGATCTACCAAGAATTTTGACACTTTTTGTCACATTATACAAGGGGTAGAAGAATAGTATAATTTTGTATAATATTTCCTTGTTGAAATTTTTTCTTTTATTTTAAGTTACAGCAATTTTGACTCTCCTTATCACCCCTTTTATAAAATGAAGAAGAAAGAGCTTCGTGACCAAACAGGCCAAGGAAAATAACTTCGTCGAAGAGAAATAAGGAGAATGTGGAAGAGCTTCAGGCCTGAAGCACTTTAAATTACCACTTCGAGCGAAAGACTTGCGAAGTAATATCACCGAAGAAAATACAAAGATAACGCTTCACACTCGAAGAATTTTCAACAGCCGCTTCGGGCGAAAGTTTTGCGAAGCAGCATCCAAACAACTTCGTCGAAAGAGGAGAGCATAATCCAAATCAGCTAAGGCAAAGAAACTACTTTGGTCCTAAAGTATTTATGACACCTATTTCGGCTAGTTTTCGCCCGAAGCAGTGGTGCTCGAAGCAAAATGACAATGGTTCGAAAAAAGAGAAGTGCTTTGGGAGGATATTCCCCAAACCGTAGTTTTGAGAGAGAATCGGGCCAAAACATTTTCCATCCGAAGCAGTTTCACCAGCAAAGGACAAAGAACCCCATTTCAAATATGGAGCCCGCTCGACACTCGACATCCTCGAAGTAGTTTCTGCGAAGCATTATTTTGCGAAGAACAAATCAAGGAAGATATACTTCAACCCAAGGCTTTGGCAAGGCAGAGATGTAGCGAAGCACTTTTCGGGCCCACGTTCCAAGGTGGGCAGCTTCCCAAGGTGATCGAAGGCCCCTTATAAATACCCCCTTTATTTCTCGATAAGCCCGTTGACCATTTTTGGCAAACAAAAGGGATGTAACAATCCTCGAAGTAAAACTCGGCGAGCATAATGATCACTCAAGCATAGCATCCAGAAGCCAGGGACACTCGAGCGATGCATTAAATGAACATTTCCATGGTTGACCCAGTTGCAGTTGCCAATTTCGACAACTGATTTGAAATCTCAGTCGCAGCAACCACAAGGAGCCAATTTCTCAGAGCCCGAGGGTGTACCCCACCGTTTTTTGTAATAATGACTCAGAGGGCCGGGTCCTCTATAAAAACCCAGGCTTTGCAATGTAAAAAGGGGGGGAACTTTTTGCTAGAAATTTGTTGTAACTTGATGTCCTGCATTTAATACTAGAGACTTTTGTGCTCTATTTCTCTCTTTTATGCTGCCTTTTGTGCTTAATTATTTTGTCTTTTCTCGTTCGCGTACTAAGACTCTGAATCCTGAATCCGATGTGCGATCGGGGATTGAACCCCTAAAATTTGCCCTGAAGGATACATAGGAGAGGAAAAATGTCTTGTCACTTTCCTTTATGCTGCCTGGTGGATCGAGGTTTTTATTATTCCCTTATCTCAATCGCTATTACTCTGAATTCCAGCGAGAGAGAAAGGAGAACCCTGCAAACCCGTCCAGAGGATACATAGGAAGTTCGGCATTTCGTTTCTTTCATGTTATTCTTGGTATTTCTTGCTGCTATTCAAGTTGTTAGTGAGTAATCGTGCTTCCTATTCTCTCCCACCTTAAATCATCATCTTCTAACCCTTACTATTTTTATTTCTTTCTCTAACCCTTACCCTTTTTATTTATTTTCCTAACCCTTACTCTGTTTATTTCTTTCCTGCACTCTTGTCTCAACCCCAAAAAGTAGATTAGTATAGGAGTCGGACTTTCTATGGAGATTGGTATGAGGGGCATCTCTTCCCCTTGGCCTTTCAATGTTTGTCGTAGGTCCAGGGAGCGCAAACCCATTGAAAGTCCTTTCCTATGCGGATTTGATGACCAACAGGAACCTTGTCAGAAAATTCCATGGTGGCAAACCTGATATTGATGCCATAACGAGATGAGCGATGGTCAAATGGAAACAGAAAGGTTATCTAGACATTGTTATAATTTCTAACGCATTCTTCTTGATTAAACTCAATTGCGATGAGGGCTTAAAGTGGATTCTTGGAGGGGTTCTTTGGTTATTTGGAAGAAAAGGATTGTTTATGTGCAAGTGGGGGTCATATTTTAATCCATGAACCCAGAAGATCAATTTGGCTCCTTTATGGGTACGTCCTCCTGATTTGCCCTTCCATCTATGGAATGAAGACATCCTAAGGGATATAGATAAGGTGATTTGTGAGTTAGTGTTAATAGACTCAGCCACTAGAGAAAAATCCATAATGATTTTTTCTTGAATGTGCGTAATGGCAGACCTAAAGGTGGAGTTGCTAGGTCATATCAATATTATTTTCAAACACAGTGTATGGACTCAAATGATAGTCTATGAAAATAGGCTTCTTAAGTATTCTATTTGTAGGAGGTTGGACCACTCGACTGGTTTGTGTTCGGCTAAAAAGGAGGTTTCCAAGGGGAACTTGGTTAGAAAGTAAGGAAATTTTAGGTCTCAGGTCATTCTTAATTGGAGTTGTCTAAGGCCTCATGCCCCAACCAGTTTGCTTCAAATAACTTAGGACCCAAAAAAATTGAGAATGATTCCAAGGTGATCAAATTTAGTAACCTAGAGTAGACTACTATTAATCATTCTAGTATTTATTTTAGCCTCCCGCAGATGGACATAGCAGAGTTGGTTGCTAAAATAGGTATCCTATTAAATTTTCTTCATAATTCCTTTGAATTCTTAAATCCTAAAGATGTAAACCCTAAGGAGGAGAAATAAAATCAATATGAGCCAAAGGCACTTGTCTCACCTCAGAATATGGTGAAAAGATCTAGATCTTATCCCAAACCAAATATGGCCAAGTAGCCCAAGTGGGGATAAGATTCATCAGGGGCAAAATATTCTCGTCCAAAAACAAGAATTTTTTGAAAGGGATTGGTTAATATTGGACTGCCTAGGAATGTGGGTAAGCCCTCTAAAAAAAATGTAAGAAATATGGAGGTAGAAGTAAATATTACGGATGGCTTGCGAAGCCAGTTGAAATTTGAGAAAGAGTCAAAATTGAAGCAACTTAAATTGGATTCATTTTGTCACTTGCCCCATTCTTCTGAGGGGTGAAATCATTTCAAATATTGTAAATGAGACTCATCACATGGAATATTAGAGGCTTGAACGAGATTTCTAAACAAAGAGCTCTAGCATCTCTAAGGAAAGGTTTTAATTAGTATATTATTCTTGTACAAGAAACAAAAATGGATAGTTACAATGTTGAATTATTTAAAAAGAAAATTTGGAGAGAATAAAATTTTGTTTCCAGCTCGAAAAATGGAGCTTTAGAAGGTTTTTTATGTATGTGGAACCTAGAATCTGTCGAAGGATCGAATCTGCTAGTTTCTGATAGATTTATAAATATTTTATTTTCTTTCAAAGTCTCAAGGGTCAAGTGGGTTACTTCAAATATTTATGCCCCTAACTCTCCTCATAATAGGTTGGTATTCTAGGCTCCTTACAAGTTATGCAAGATATTTTTAGCAAGGAATCATGGATTTTTGTAGGAGACTTTAATACCCCTTTATACCCATCTGATAAGAAAAGAGGGACTCCAGTCTACAAAAGCATGAAAGACTACCTCTTTTGTGAATTTATAAGAGCTTATGGATTTGGAGCTGAAGGGATATAGGTATACGTGAAGCAATCGACGATTGGGATGCAAAATATTTAGCTCAAGCTAGAAAAAATCCTCATTTCTAAGAAAGGGCTACCTTTTTTTGGATATGCATCTTTGCAGTCTCTTCCTAAATTGGCCTCTGATCATAATCCTTTAGTGTTGGAGAAAGTTTAGAATTATCTATTTTTTCCTAGGCCCTTTAGATTTGAGGTCATGTGGCTCCCTCACCTAGACCTAGAAGGTAATATCAAGGAATGGTGGGCTAAGGGCTTTTCAGGAGACCCTATTGCTCAAGTTGCATTGAAGTTGAGGTATATTAAGGTAAAGTTGAAGGAATGGAATAATTTTTTTTTAGTAATATTTTTTTAAGGAAAAATGAACTCATTGAGTAAATCAAATAAGTGGAAGCCATTTCATATATGTCGGAGGTAGTATAGGTGGTGAGATCCAAAGAAAGAAGTTTGCTTATGGATTTGCATAATTTCTTGGCTGAAGAAGAGATTATATGGCTTCAAAAATCAAGGAATTTATGGCTCAAAGAAGGAGATCAAAACACAAAAAAATTTCATACATTCTACATTGAGGCATAGGAGTCACAACATGATCAAGAAATAAAAAATGTGGATGGTGAGGTTACTAAGGAAATTAATGAAATTAGGGAAATTATTATGGAGTTTTTCAAAGACTTGTTATGCTCTTCGATTCCTAGAAAATTGCAAGCGGGAAATTATCTTCTCTGTAACATCCCAGTGCTGATCTCTGAAGATATGAAAAAAGATCCTATGTGATCCCTTCAATGACGATGATATCAAAAAGACAATATTCTCAATGGGAGGTCTTAAGAATCTAGGTCCAGATGGTTTCTCGCCTATATTTTTTCAGAGGTTTTGGAATATTCTAGGTCATGATATTTGTAATGCAATAAAAGAGGTCCAAGGATCTAATTTTATCTCGATCGATGTAAATTCCACCTTTTTTGTTTTACTGCCTAAATCATCGGGTTTCAAAGGATTTACATATTTTAGGCCGATTAGCCTGTGTAATACAATTTTTAAAAATTTGACTAAATCCATGACCAATAGACTTAATTTTGCTCCCTTTGATCATTGATGCTCTGTAGAATGGTTTCATGCCCAAGTGGCAAATTTTTGATGGTTTTATTGTTGTTCATGAGATCATCCACTCTACTGATTAAAGTGGGAGGGCCAGGACTCTACTCAAGTTGGACATGAATAAGGCATATGACAAAGTGGCTTGGGATTTTCTTCTTAGGGTCCTTGACAGGTTTGGATTTGCTCAGTGCTGGTTTAGACTGATTAAATCTTGTATATCTTCAACCATGTTTTCAATAATTATTATTGGATCTTCGGTGAGCTACTTTCGTAGCAATAGAGGTCTACATCAGGGAGATAATTTATTGCCCTACCTTTTTATTCTTATGGTTGAGGTGTTGGGCATGTCCATTAAAGATAATCATGTTATTCAAGGTTTGAAGCCAACCCAATCAATAGATCTCATATCCCATCACAAATTCATTGATGACACTCTTCTTTCCTTCGTGGCATAAATCCCTCAGGCTAAAGTGGTTAAATCAATTTTGGTGGATTTTGAGAATGCGACAGGTCAAAAGGTGAATTTAAAAAAAAAATTACTTTTTTTCTTTCACATCCTGGTTGATAGGTAGAGGAATATAGCAGATATTCTGAGGTGCAGTATTGGTTCCCTTCCCTCATTTTACCTTGGGATGTCACTCTTCAAAGGTGCATTGAAACCATCATTATGGGGTTTCATAGTTTAAAGAGTTCAAATAAAATTAGCAGGATGTAAAGGTATCCTTTTAATTCAAAAGAGGAATATTTTACAGGTCAAAGCCACTTTACAAAGCATCCCAATGTACTTCCTATCCTTGTTCAAGATTTTGAGGAAAGTTATCGATAAGTTAGAGAAAATCCAATGATTCTTATTGTGGTTAGGGGTTGAATATAAGAAGAGATTCCACTTGGTGGCATGAGATCAAGTTTGTAGTAGGAGAGAAGAAGGATGCTTACATTTGATAAGGCTAAGAACGTTGAATAGAGCCTTAATTACAAAATAATCTTGGAAATTATTTTAGGATGACAATATCAGCAAGGTTAAGATTGTGAAGGCTAAGTATCTTGGTGGTGGCAGCAATTTCTTGAAATCCCAAGTTCTCCCGATGGGGTCTACTTTTTGGTCTAGCATAGTTGGTAGTCGAGTGGATGTGTGTAAAGACCTTTACTAGGTGGGGAGGATGGTTATTAAATTGTTTTTTTATGAGATTCTTGGGCCTTGCCATCCCCTCTTGAAGACTTTTTGACCTTCATCTGTTTTAAGCCAATCACAGATAGGTTCTTTGGTCCCAAATTTTTTTACTTTTTAGAATTATTCAATGGTCATATTCGATGGAAGTCCTTTGACTTCCCAAATATTTATTAGGAGAAGAAACTTGCTTTTATAAATTTAAAAAAAAAACTCCATAAAATGGTTTGTAACCCCAGGTACTGGTCTTCACGATAGGCTAGTTTGGGATCATGAGAAAGATGGTCAGGATTTAGTTAAGTCTACTTATGGCTACTTGGACTATGATTTAGATCCCTGGTTCCTAACGAATCAAGTCTATATTAAAGGCCTAACACCTAAAGTCAATGTATTCTTTTGGTTGGGAATTTAGGGAAAGTGTCTTAACTTGATAATCTTAAAAAACAAAGAATGATTTTCCCTCATAGGTGCTTCCTATGCAGCATGGCTTTTGAATCATCTTTCCACTTATTTTCCCATTTTTACTATACCCTTGAAGTCTTTCGTCAATTATTTTTGGAGTTGGTTTTTGCTTGGGTTATTCCCAACTCATTGGAGGACCTGGTTGTTCAATGGGTCTCCCCATTCTCCTCTCCCCACCTACGCTAGTTTTGGAAATTCGGGTTACCCCATATTTGGTGGTAGGTGTGGAAGGAAAGGAATTCTTGTGCCTTTAAAAATATTTGCCATCCTAAGTCATTAGTCTCCTCGAGGGCCATTGTAGATACAGTGCAAAATGTGAAAGCTTTAAAATTAGATTCAATAACTTATGAAAGGGAGATCAGTTTGGAGAGATCATTGGGTTTTTTAACTCAGTATTAGAATACAGTGAGTTGGGTGAGTCAGGACAAGGTTAGCATGATTTGGGAACTCTCTCCATTGGGTTGGCTAAAATTCAACTTTGAAAAAGCTTCTAAAGGGAACCCAGGTCCGGTAGGTGCAAGGGGTTTATTTAGAAACTTGGAGGGCAAAATCCTTCTTGCCTTTGCTAAAAATTTGGGTCACCAAACCAGCCATTTCATTGAAGCTCAAGCATTATTTTAGGGTGTTTCCCAACTGAACTGGGTGAATTACAAGAAACTAATCATAGAAGGAGATTCACTCAATGTTATCAACATGATTAATGGCAACCAAAATCCCTCCTAGATTGTTGCAAATTTTATAATTGAATCTAGGAGAATGATTCAAAATTTAGAAGAATTCCAATTCAAGCACCGGTTCAGGGAAGGTAACAAAGCTATGGACTTCCTAGCTATTAAGGTCTTATGCAACAATATCTTCACATTTGGACTTCTTGGCTAATCAAGGTCTTTTTGAATGTTTTGGTCAGACCTGCATTCCCAATTTTTTGTATTTTTTATCCATGTAGGCCTTCATACCCAGCTTTTATCTCTATTTGGCTTATGTGTCTGGGTTTGTTCGGCTAGTATATGTTTGTCTGGGTATGGGTAGTTTTGTCCAAGGGTTTGTTGGCTTTAATGTTTGAAGTATCCTCAGTATCTTATTGGTTTGAGATTAGCTTATTTTTATTATAAGGTTTGAAGGTCCTTTCAAAACTCCTTTCATCCAACTAATAAAAAAAAATTCTTGAAGTTTATCTCATGACCCCTTGTTTTTCTCTTTTTCTATCACTTTTACTTTGTAATCTCTTGTCATATGTCTAATATCATAATATTTAGAACATCATAACGCAATATTTTCATAATCCATTTTTTAATCCCATTATCTTGAATCATATTTATTCTAATCAATTATGGTAAATACTTTGAAACATGCATAACAACACACATTTGGGTAGATGGGTTGATGGTCTATAGGCTATATCTAGTACGATTGGTTTTTTTATTTTATCATTATAGTAATTATAGGCTTTTACCTTTATTATCCTTTGCTTCGCTCTTGTAAAGGTTTGGGATTCCTTTCAAAACCACTTCTTTTATCTTATAAAAAACACACACACACACACATTTAAGTAGATATAACATGGTTTTGCTCCTTAGGATTTGATCCCTCCTAAATGAAATCCCTTAGGGTATTGAAAATATTCTTCAAAAAATACTTATTGATAAACTAAAATGGAAGTCCAAAAAGCCTAATCCATACTAGAAGATTTTTAATTATTTTTGTCTTGATAATAAAAATCTCATTCATGGTCTTAAATATAGAGCATTTCTACCCCTAAACCATAGGTTGATACATATTTTTTTAACCTTAACTTATGAACTTGAAAATATGATGATAAAAATATCTTTAGGAATAAAAATCATGAATTTATTTGAATTCAATCCCCACTTCCACTTGATCCAATTTTGAATCTTTGAAAATCATGACTAGTATCCATAAAACTTATATATTGACCTTTTGCTTTTAAGAACTATTATATCATGCTTGATCATCTTATATTTGATAATTGCTTATAGTTTAACATCTACTCCTTGGATTGGACTTACCATATATTTGCTCTTCTTCTTATCTCTAGCTCAGGCATATATACTTCTAGCTAGGGAATCATTACTTTCCATTAGGGGTTTCAAATATAACTTTCCTTCCATGTTACCTAGATTTTCGTAATATGAATCTTTTTTTAATTCCTCAAATATCTGGAGAAATAAAAGACAAGGGATCCTTACTCACACTTGCTTCCTATTTGCAATCTCTCTACTCTTTTCAAAGATCTAAAACAATAAAAGGCAAGGCTCGCTCTCAAATCACACTTTCTTTTAGTATAATTTTGATATTTATTGAAAAACAACACTTACTATATACATTTTTTTAATTGGTTTTATGGTATTGAAATTATTCCAACCCATATTATAGTAAAATTACAATATATTACTTATTATTTATATATCACTTGGTTATATTTGAACCTAAATAGCTTCTTTAAAAGCAATGGAATTTAACTAGTTGATCTAAGACATTTGATTTGACTACATATATTTTTAAATTGGTTATATATGGTTTCTGTTGAGGGCACTTCCATAAAAATACCAAAATATTACATTTGTTGTTAGGTCAATTGAACCATATCCAATTTTCCCTTTTATCAAAGATAAATTTTCATTTTTTTTTTATAAAATATATTCTTTATCTTCCTTGTTAGTAATGGAAATGAGATGGAATGTATTGATATGAGAAAATGAGTTACAGATATATGCTTAAGAGCCTATATGAGAACAAAACAACAAACAATAAACTACTAGTCCACTAACATAGTGCAATACATGACAAATAATGTAATAAATCCTAACATTCCCCCTTATTACATGATTTGGAATAAGGTCTAGGCTCGTGCTTCTTTGCTCTTGGCTCTTCAACTATGAATAATGATACTAGAGAAGTGGTGTATATGCCTAAGTTTGTTGCCTCAGGTTCAACCACTTCCTTGGGTCTGTTGCCTTTGGATCAGCCTTATCTTAGTGCATCAGGGTCATCCTAGGTGCCTTAGGGTCAGCATCTTCCTCGGGTTTGTTGCCTTTATAAGTCATCCTCTAGGTATGTTGCCTCTTCTAGGTCACTGACAAGGTTCACCATGAATATCATCTCCCCTCATGGTGAATATTCCTCTAGAAGGTTTCAGTATCTACTAAAAATGCACCTTAATAATAAAAGAAATGTGAGCCATATGTGAGTGTTGGTTTCTGTTGAAAATGCACTCAAAATACAAAATAATGTGAGCCATAGATAGAATCCAAGTTATGGAGAATGAGAAATAAGATAGAAGAAAATATTTTGAAGTGTCTATGTTTGTAGTCTTTAGAATTTTATCCAAAAAAGTAGTCATATAGAGTCTAGGGTGTCAAGATTTTTTAGTCCTTAGATTGGTAGATGTTCTTATGGTGACCTCCTCATCCTACCAGAATGCATGGATAACCAATCGTTGCATCTGCTATGTGCTATAAAGAAGGCGACTGGGTACTAGGTTCACCTACATATACCTTGGAGTTTTGGGTACAACTGAGAGTGCACTCCATGAGAAAAATATTGAGGCCCAAAAAATACATATAGGACTACCTCAAAAGAGAAATTGGACACCACCAATGTGTCTATCTCAAAAAAAACTTTTTGATGACTATAAATACCCCTATGTTCGGGTGTCAATGGGACCATCTTATGGAAAAACAACATCAGGAATCTAGAATAATCCTAGAATTAGAGAATATTCCCCTAGAATATTCTTGGCATCACACTCTGGTGGCATCGCTCTATGGTGGAATCAAATTATAATTACAATGTGAAATTTGGGTAGCATTTCAAATTTCCCTCAGAGGGGAAATTACATGGGCAACCAAATATTGACAAATATCTCTTGTTCGTACCAAAATTCTCTTCATATGGCCAAAAATGTCTCCTATATACCTTTTAAAAGGTGCTAATACTATATATCAGAGCACCATGGACCGCGTAAATAGGTATCCGATGTCATAGGCATGCAAATATTGACCAACAATGAACTAGACCAGATGAAACAACGTTGGCTAACAAGAATAGATATGTAGGTCGATGGGAACAAAAATCATTTCCAAAAGTTGAATTTGGCTTTGGATCTAGCTTTGGAGGTGTAATTTTTATAGATGGAGCCACCAGTGGAGGTCTCTTAGGGGGCGCTCTGCAACACTGCCAATCAATGCAAAAAATTGTGTGTGAGGAGATATACATGATGATGATCGAGCTAAATAGCTCATTCAATAGATAGCAATAGGACCACTAGGAAATATTCACGAACATTCTCTAAAGAGCTATGCAATACATATTGTATTCATGCACAAGGAGCTCCATCATTGTCTTTTGAAGGCTATAGAGGGTAGGGAGCACCAAAAGTACATTGTGTGGTGGAGGATTTGTGGATTTGGATGAGAATAGGCTACCTGGCCAATTTTGAATCACATGAAAAAACAAAACTTTAGATGTCAGACACATACTAGTATATTGAAGGTAGCACCCATGCCCATCATGAAAGCTTAGTTACCTAGTAGTTCTAGTTAGTCACCTATGAACCATGTACTCATTTGGCTACTAAAAAAATAGGTGTGGGGCATGTTCCACTCTTTCTGTGTCTGTCATAGATTCGAACTGTAGTTGAGTCTATTTTGTTCCAAATCGTAGGAAAAAAATATGGTGGTGATTACGTTCACACTATTTGATGTCCATATTTTCCTCAAAGTGATATGTTTCCTCAATCATATCCTTAATATCATTTTCATTAAGAGATACAATCTCACAATCTCACTCAGTCAATTGTCTTCTAGAATTTGAATTTCACCAAGATGCAGATCAACACCGCAATTCATTATGGCAAAGGCTTTGGGTAGGAACTTGAAGAAGGTTAAAAAATATGGGCTTATAAGTGGACTTAAGTCTAGTAATAATATGGACAACATCACCCATCAATAGTTTGTAGATGATACAACCATTTTTGGAAGGACAAGGATAAAGGAGGCCAGAACTTTGAATAACTTATATAAGGAATACGAAAGAGCATCAGGGTAAAAATTTAATAGGACAAAATCAGAAATTTACTTCCTAAACACTCTAGCTAAAATCAAAGTAAGAATTTTCAGGTCACTTCAAATGGAGGAGGGAAATGTTGCACCAAATTATCTAGGGATGCCCTTATTTGATGGGAGAATGAGGATATAATTATGAAATCCAGTTATAAGTAAATTTCATAATAAACTACCGATATGGAAAGGTATATTGTTATCATTAGCAAGAAGAGTGCAACTAATTAATTTAGTATTACAGGCTATTCCAACATATTATATGTCATTGTATACTATGCCAAAGTTAATAGAAAAAAGTTTAATCTATATTATGTGATCCCTCTTGTGGTCAGTTTTACATGATAAAAGAAAATTTCCTTTGGTGAAATGGAGTTATGTGTGTGATGATAAAACTAGGGGAGGTCTCGATTTAAGAGTTCTTACACATGCAAACTTAGCTCTTAGGAAAAAAATAATCTAGAGATTGTACAAAGAGAGTCAAATACAATGGGCAAGAATTCTTCTAAGTATGTTGAGACCAATGACCCAAGCTTAATATTTACTACATTCTCTCTACAAAATGGTTTTACATTTTGAAATGTTTTAAAAAATCTATTGATATAATGATTAAAGATTTAAGATGAGTAGTGGGAATTATAGAAAAAAATTCTATTTGGATGGATACTTGGTGTGATAAAAAACCACTAAATATAGATCCAATTTTTAAACCTTGGATGAGATTACTTTAAGATAAATACGGTGATAGAGTTTCAAACATTTTGTACAAGTATTAGGAAGGAATATACAAATGCAAAGAAGTTTTTTTACAAGTATACAAGACATTGATGCTAAGAGGCAATTGAGTATAAAGATAAAAATTGTGATTATTTTGAGGAGAGCCAAGGATAAATTGATTTGGGAGTTGAATAGCTCGGGAGAATACACAACAAGAAGTGGATATAATGTAAAGCACCAATAAAATAGGAATATCAAAAGAATATGGAGATATATTTGGGATAGACCTAATGGCTTTTGAAACCTTAATGTTAATATAAAGCTCATAAGATAAATTCCATAGGATAAAATATAATATAGCCACAATATAGTAAGATCAAGATAATGATGTAAGTAGAATAATATAAGCAAATTAATATGTAAATCAAGGCTTATAATATATCAAATAAAATTCATTAATAAGCAACAATATTTGTGTAATAGCCTAAATCAAACATGTACAAAGCATGTAACACTACTTACAATATTAATTGTTCAAATATATGCATCTTTATTACTCATATTTCTCTTACAAATATAGCAGTTGACACTTCACACTTGATAATTGTATGATGTGAATAATTCATATGATGCTTCTCCATGGAGTAATATATATCCATAAGAGAATTACTCTTTGGATACTTGATTTTTCCTTTTCTTATTCCAAGTCTCATGACTCTTGGCTTCTCTACTTGACACTTGCATACACATGACTCTATCTTGTATGCACACCTATACATGACTCTTCACTTAGCACACTCTAATCTAAAGACATTTGTTCATACTTACATATAATACACTTGTCCACATAAACTTACATTACACTTGCACACTTACTCACATGACACTTATGCATTTATTGAACATACACACTTACATAAGACTTGTGCATTTCTTACATATTATTGCATCATACAAAATATTACTCATACTCTAAACTAAGACTCAACCCTAGTCTAATATTTACAACGTGTACCATGAAGGTGCAAAGGGGGTACATTAGCATGTACCAAATAATGTAATATACTCCAACAAGCCCAAGCACTCCTAAAGTCAAAAAAATTGTTTGGCTAGTAGGTCATAGAAGAATTTTATCCTGGGACAACCTTATTAAAAGGGGTTTTCATGGCCCCTCTTAATGTGTTCTTTGTAAAAATAGGGAGGAGAGTATAGACCATCTCTTGGGATATTTATCAATATTCTAGAAACTATGGCAATGGATTCTTAATATATTTGGTAAATGCATGGTGATAAATAATAAAATTGAAGAATGGTTAATGCAATGACAAAGAACTTTTAAAAGTGATTCTTTATAGACAATTTGGGATATATCAAAAGATACAATACTTTGGACTGTATGGCTAGAAATGAATAGAAGAATATTAAAAGGAAAGGAAAGCAAAGTAGAGGCAATGAAAAGGAAGATATTTTTAGCCATAGAGGAGTCTAATCCAACCATATCAACTCACTCAGTCCCTAATCTAGAAGCAGAGAGCCTTGATAGATGGAGTCAAGTCATCAAATGGAATTATGATGTTGGGTATAGGAGAAAAAAAAAGACAAATAATATAAAGTAAAAACCACCAGATGTGGATTTGGTCAAATTGAATTTTGATCAAGTATCTAAAGGAAATCCATTACCAAGAGGAGGAGGAGGAATAATTAGAAATAACAGATGAGAGATTTTGTCTCATTACACTTTCAATAGTGGATTTGAGACAAATAATGAATCTAAATCTTGGGTGGTTTTAGAAGGGTTTAAAATATGCAAAAAAATGAAATGGAATAGAGAATGTATGTAAGGTTATTAACTCATAGTAATAAGTACAATTTTTATAAAAGCAAAGGTTCCATGGAACATACAAGAGATAATTGTGGAAATTCAAGATCTTGCTAAAGAGTTTGAAGAAATCAGATTTAAACATACATTAAGGTAAGGAAACAAATATGCATATAACTAGCCAAAAAAATGGTTTTAATTAAGGATAGTGAAGTTAAATTCTCTTTTCCATGATTAGAGCAAGTAGTAAGTTTAGCTGAATCTAACAATAAAATGTTAACTTTTTTGTTCAAATAATGATTAAGATTTATTTTAATGTTTTCCATTGGTAATATCTAATTTATTTTATAACATTAATATGTTTTTTCTATGAGTTTACACATGTTTTAACACATGATATATCAAAATATACTAAGTGGGATTTGAACCTTGGACCTAACATTGTTTTCAGATAAACTATTTATTATAATTTTTGTGGTTGCACTTGTGTTTCAGGAAGGAAACTAGCAATTCAGATTTGGTAAAGCGGACAATGATAGTGTAATGTTTTCATACAAAATGGATACCGCGGTTGGTTGGATGGTTCAAATTAAATTTTTATGGGGCCTCAAAAGGTAATCTTGGGCTAGTGGGAGCTGGAGGGGTAAACAAATAAGTCATTTTACTGAAGCAAGGGAAACTTATGTAGGAATTTCTTTGGCTATAAATTGCAATATAGATAAGCTCATAGTTGAAGGAGACACAAAATATTATTAAAATTTTAAAGGGAGGACAACCAACTTCCTAGACTATTGACTTAATGATGGTGGAAGCTCGAGCACTTTTGGATAGACTCGACAATGTGTCTATCAATCATATTTATAGAGAAGCAAATAGGGTAGCATATGGTCTTTCTAATGAAGGAGTTATGGAAGATGCCAAAAATAAATGGGAGAATGATATCCCAGTGCACATAAATAATTTAGTTGACAATTATAATGCCACAAGAATTGACAATGGGGATCAGTAGGAAGAGGTTGCCAGGAAAGCATAGAGTATATGATATTTATATATGTAAGGTGTATGTTGGTTTTTTAGTTTTGGATGTGGTTAGTGAAGTGTTTTTGTTGCTACACAATTGGTATAGGCTTTATGCCCATTGTAAATCCTTCTTGGTGAAATGGACAGTGATTGCCCATATCTATTGATGTAAAAGGTTAGCATTCCTTTCAAAAATACACTTTTCCAACTTAACAAAAAATGATAGTGCAATGTTTTGGAAATATTACTCTATTAAGATGCAATGCATAGATGGTAGAGGTGAAGTTTTGGTATTGTGAATATTGCTATAGGAAAATGTCAAGAAGGATGTTTAATTCTTGAATATTTGTATTCACATAGAAAATTGAAAAGATCTAGAAAATGAAAATCAAGAATCTAGATATTTTATATAAATTGATATAGATTTCTAGCTATAACATCTCAATTGAGACGAGAAGTGAATCTATTTGTAAAATATTAAGCTCTAAAGAAGAGAGTTGTAATTTTTCAAGGGTGGGGGGCCCGAGTACAACCCCTTGTTATCCAGCACAAAAAAAAAACACCACAATTGGTTACAGAATGTGCTACCCAATTTCCTTCTATATATATATGCTCATATTTCAAATAAATTGCCTCCAATAATATATGATGGACATCAACAATAATATAATATTTTATCTAATCACTACATCCATTTTTGTTGATAGCTTTAATGATAATTTGTGAATCCCCCTCAATTGAAATATATTTCCATTTATTTTCAATTACAATTTTAATCCCTATAAGAAATGCCCTAGCCTCTCCATAGTTTTTAGTTAAATTTCCATATAATTATGAGAAAGTGAGGATAATTTTGCCTTCATTATTTCAAAAAATACCACCTCCATTGATTTTTACAAATTTTCTTTAGAAGCACCATCAAAATTAATCTTGATAAACCAATTTTTTGGATATTTTATTTTAACATAGATCGAAGTAGATTCTTTATTTTAATGCCATTGTTATAGATGACTCTTCCATGTATATTCAGATATTATAACCAAGTTGCTAACACTTATTTTCTACATTTTGAGACTTCCCATGATGAGCACCATATCTATAGACATTTTGCAAGAGGTAATAATATGGTTCCAAACTTGGGCATGAATTTGAGATTTAAAAAAAAAAAAAACTATTATTTCTTTCAAGCCATAAACTTCAACAAATAATGGCATGATACATAATGCTTTGGATTTGAAATAATTAATTCAATGTTGATAGAGCTACCCAATATATCCTCATTTTTAAAAAAACATAACCTCAAATGGTATGATCAAAGGGAATATGAAGAAGTTCATGATCAATTTTTATAAATCCTTATCATACAAGGCACATATGAAAGGTCCATGATATCCTCTTATTTGTAGACTCTCTCCAATAAGGATCTTACTTTGAATTACTAACTAAAATATTGTTGAGGCCTTCGGGACAACCTCTAGTGGCCATTCTTTCAAGGAAGATTTTTGGGAGTAGGAAATTTTGATCGCTCTTAATTTTCATATCTCAATTTGATTGATCATCCACCATATTTTGATGGGTTTCAAACTAACTAATCCTTTTGTGTAAAAAGAATCATTAAAATTATTGAATCATCTTTTGAATCTCATTTGCAATTTGTTTGAGTCTCTTCTTCAACCATGTTACTAATAGAAATGCATGATCTGGAATTTTTGCTCACACTAATATAATATTTGACCCTTGGATATTTACAAGCTAGGCATGCCCAAGCCAATGGTTTCCACTTTGAATCATAAATAAGAGAGTTAGGCTTCAACCAAGCATCAAACCAAAAATTTGTATAGTTCCTCTTATTAATTGAGCATTTAATATATTTCTTGATCAATTGCAAACTATCTTGTATGAAGTTCTATATTAGTAATCCTTTGTATAGGCCTCTTTTCCTAAATAATTTTATTGCATAAAGAGAATCTATATATTTTAAGTAAAAATTTTGTCTAACTCTTTCCTTGATCTTTGAATAATCTCCACCCAAGTTTTACCCCTAAGACCAAACTTCTTTGCAGTTTCACAAGCCTACCTCTCAAATATTATTTCCTTTACAAACCCTATCCCACTTACAAAGAGGAAATATAAATTTGTCCTTACATCCTTTCCAAAAAAAGTCTCTTTGAATATTATCAATTTTAATTTTATACCTACCAAAATTTTTGAAAATTGCATCCTATAAATAGAGATAGGTTGCAATGTAGTCTTTGTGAATTGTAGCCTTACCACCATGGTTAAAAACTTACAATATAATATTTGTGAATTGTAGCCTTACCACCATGGTTATAAAATTACTTTCCAACTTGCTAGACAAGTTTTCATTCTATCCAAATAAGAGATGCAAAGTTCCTTTTTATTTCTTTTACAAGAAAAAGGAATACCTAAGTAGGTTGATAAAAAAAATTCAATTTTAAACCCTAAAATATTCATAATAAGTCATCAAAAATCTAGGGTTGTGTTAAAGATAAGTCTTGGATTTTGCAGTATTCATTGATTGTCTAGTAGCCTTTTCATAGCATGATAATATTAATTTAAACTCCATGGCCTCATTGACTAAGGAATGACCCAAAAGAAAAGCATCATTAAAAAATTGGAGATCTGATTCGAAAGGACTATTTTTGCAACCTTGATACGTTTGATTTTTTGTTCCATTTTTTCCTTTAAAAATTATCTCCCTAATGCTTTTGCAAGAATAATAAACAAAGAAATAGTGGATTCACCTTGGTAGAGTCTACAAGTTGACTTAAAGTAACTAGCAGGAGAATCATCAATCAAAATATAATATTTCAAAGTGTTATAACAACATCTAATTCATTCACATCAACGATAGTCAAAACCAATTTTTTTAAGAATATCATGTAGAAAATATACCCAACCCTATCGTATGCTTTGTTCATATCTAATTTTATAGCATACTTGGTTTTTCATAGAATTAAAATAATGTATGGCCTTCTATGAAATGATTACACCATCAAGAATTTGTTTACCATGAACAAAACCATCTTGTTCCTCTAAGATAAATGCTTTTCAACTTGTTTGCCATAATTTTTGAAATGATCTTATAAATCATACCACAAAGATTTATTGGACAAAAATTATCAAAATATTATCGCACATTTCTTAGTAACCAACGTAATAAAAGAATTATTTACCTCACATATTGTAGCCTTCCTTTTTTGGGCCTCTTTAATAGCAACCAAAATATCACTCTTTAATAAATACCAAAACATTTGAAAGAAAAATGGAATAAATACATTGGGGCCAGGTGCATTATTAGGAAGGAAAGAGAAAATCACTTCATGTAGCTCCTCCATATATGTCTTATTCATACAAATTTTATCCTTGTATGATACTAATGAAATATTTTATAAAAGCTTACATTGTGCCTCCTTATCTTTCTTAGTAACTGACAAAATATTTTTGAAAAACTTAATTACTTCCTTTCTAAACTTTTTTTCTTCCATAATATTTCTTTCATTTGGAGTTATACGGGATTGAAACGGATCCCATTTGTATTACATCATCACCACATAGTGGTACTACAACAAAGCTTGGTTATTATCCATGTATTGCTTGGCAAGATTTGAACCTTGGTCTCTTCCTTGAATGTTGATGAATCTAACTAGTCAAACTAATGTCATTTGATAAAAAAATTAGGGTAAAGCATAAATTTTTGAAAGGGACCCTAGTCCCCTTGTACTAGGGTTTAAACTTGGGTCTCCTGGATGAGAGAAAATTGCCTTTGTTGTAGTATGAAAAAATTGGTATTTCTATCTCCTTCCTTGAACCATTTCTGCCTAGGTTTTTGAATCAATATCACTCCTTTTTCAATGCATTATGATAATTACAAGGTAATTATTTTTCTTGCATATTTTAATCCTAGTCCATTCCATTTATTTCTACTATCTCTTGTAAATTTTTGAACTTAGATTCAATCTTCTTTTCTTTAAAAATATTACCAAAATATTTGACATTCCAAATCTTCATTTGTACCTTCAAATATGTCATTTTTTGAACAAACCTATACATACATGATCCTTCAAAAATTGTTTCATCCCACCATAACATAACCTTTTAGAAGAAATCAGGGTCTTGGTCAAGGAAATGATCCAAAAATGAAGAGCACCAAAGTGCAACAAAAAACACAACAAAAGTTATAGCGGTGCAAGACAACCTATATTTGAAGGACCAAAAATGCTTAGAATTTGTTGAAATTTTAGGAGTGAATTCTACACAAAAAATGGAGCTATAAAACAAAAGTTATGAGCTCTGAATGTTGTCTGTAGATTTCAAAAAATAGGGACAGCAAGCATATTTTTCACAAAATGAATGGAATAGAATATTGTTTTTATTCCAAATGAACTCAGAAGTATTACAAATTTTTTCCCATAATCTTCTACAACTATAATAGTCTATTTTACATTTACAAGAGAGAAAAATTTGTTAGAACACTTCATTTCACATTCTAGGAAGTCCAACAATCATGGTGACTCTTCAAGGCCTATAGAAACATTTGGGCTTCTTCAAATTTATGGGATAAATTTTGGTTTTCTCTTTATTAGTCATCATCATCTCCAACATACTCCCCCTTGATGCTAAGTGGTGAGACAAGTTTGTTTCTCAATCTCAAAAATTATTCTTTATTGACACCTTTGGTAAACAGGTCTGCAATTGCAAGTTATTGTTTGGTGTTGTAATATTTAAAATATACAACCTTATTTTCCACCATGTCTCTTATGAAATGAACCTTTAAATTAATATGTTTATTTTTACTCTGATGGGCTAGAATTTTTGCAATCTTGATTGCACTTGTGTTGTCACAAAAAATTGTTGTTAGGCTTTTTTTTAACTTCACCAATCTCTTCAAGTAACTTTCTTAACCAAAGTGCTTATGTATTTGTTGTAATAACTACAACATATTTTGCCTATGTAGAAGATAAATCAATAATACTTTGCTTATTTGAGCTTCGTGTTATCACTCCTAAACCACAATTTCCAAAAGTTGATTTTCTATCATCCAAGCAACTTCCCCAATATGGGTCATTGTATCCAACAAGCTTCATTTTGTTTTTATCATCATAATGTATACCAAAATTTAAGGTTCTTTTGACATACCTCAAGATTCTCTTGGTTTCTCTCATGTGGTTTTGTGAAGGTTCATTCATGTACCTTGATACAAGTGAAACTGCAAATGCAATATTAGGTCTTTTTGTAGTAAGGAACATTAAACTCCCAAAAATGCTTCTAAAAAAAATTCATTAGCTTTCTTTTCTCCATAATCTCTACACAACACTTCTCCATGTGCCATAGGTGTCCAAACTAGTTTGCAACTTTCCATGTCATATTTCCTCAACATATCTTTTGCATATTTTGATTGACAAATGAAAATTTTGCCATCCCCTTTATGTACTTCCACTCTAAGAAATTATTGCATTAGTCCTAAATATTTCATATCAAATTTCTTCATCATAGAATACTTAAAATCATTCATTATATTTGAACTACTTCCCATGTAGATCAAATCATCAACATTTAGGCACACAAGAATAATATCATCACCTTCATTCTTGAAATAGTGTGTAGGATCATTCTTACTTTTCTTGAAACTATAATCTTGGAAGTACCCATAAATTCTTGAGTACTATGCTCTAGGTGCTTGCTTCAGTCCATATAGTGCTTCTTCAATTTGCAAACATGGTTTTCCTTTCTTGAAGAACACAAGCTTATACTGCGAGAGGGGGTGAACAATATAAGACCACTTTTTACTTTTCTTTCCCAATCAATATTATGCAATGTAAAGATAACAATATACATAATAGTAATCAAATAAATGCACAAGTCACCACACAATAGAGAAACTAATTTAACATGGTTCAGCCAATGTGGGTGTAGACACCAAAACAACACCAATCTGATTATGTGACTACAAGCACTGATCGAATTGGCATACATACCCCCTAGGGCAGCCTCCAGAGGTTCAACAGTGGTCCTAACCACTCTCAAATTAGTTTTGGAAGGTCAAAGGTCAGTTTTGCACCTTTTAAGCACTTTTCTCCCTATTCGTCCCACCCTGGGACGATTAGAATCCTATTCGTCCCACCCCGGGATGATTAGCAGCAATCGCTCCAGGGTGGGATGATTAGTAGGTTTGACTGGAAAAAATTCAAATTAGCAGCAATCGCTCCAGGGTGGGATGATTAGTAGGTTTGACTAGAAAAAATTCAAACCTTGATAAATGGCAGCCTAAATCTACCACCTAGCTTTGCCTTCAAGTCATGGGATTGCGAGGGAACGTTTCAAATCAAGAGGCCTCAATCAAGGAGGCCCTAATCAAGGAGGAATATTCTCTCCCCCAAAAAGGCATAATGAGCCAAGTGGCACCCTCGCATGTGCATTCAAGGAGACCCTTAGGTATATAAAAAGGTGAACCTCCTCACCCCAAAACAAAAATAGAGTTGGAGCATTTAGAGCAATGAAGTGCTGCCAAACTATACCCTCATTCCTCTTTGTGCTTCCTACATCCCTAATCTCTCTCTTCTGGAAGAGAGGTTATCAGGTGAACACTAGGAACGCAATCAAGATCCAAAAACCCAAGCAATCGATCGCAATCCCACCCTAAACTCATCAACACAACCCCCTAGGAAATTTTGGACCCATCCCACTTGGATTGGTGTCAAAATTAGGCCCTAAACGGTGGGCGTCCCACCCTTGGGTGCCCACCAAACTACTGCAGTCCTAATCGCCCCACCCTGGAGTGATTAGAAATATGTTCATGGTTTTGTTACTATTATTTTTGCATTTTTTTATATCTAATTTACTTATGTTGTTGTCTAAATTTCATTGCTTTTTGACATGATTTGACCTGGTTTCTGTCATTTTATGCGTCTACTAACCTACAAGGAGTGCCTTCAGATACAGGATAATATAGGTATAGTCTACAAAATATGACCTTCTGGGTCATCTCAAAATGTTTTTTTTAGTCTAACCACAAGTTTGTAGGAGTTTTGGAGGCCTTTGGGCAGGACATTTGCAAGGTCACTTTTTGCAAGTTTTGCGACAGTCCCCAACATCCCACCCCAGAGCGATTAGAAATATATACATTATTTCCTTACTATTCCTTTTACAATATTTCCTAGATTATATCCTAATACCTTTGTTAAAATTTGAACTCATTCTGACATGATTTGATGATCGTTTTATTATTTCATTTATTAATTAGCTCATAGGGCTCCCCTGTCACATACAAGAGAATCTGGGTAGGATGTGCAAATTCCAAGAATCTAGGTACTCTTAGAATCACATATAATACCTAACCCATTATTTTTAGGTGATTTGGATAAGCATATGTGGGACATTGGAGCGCTCACTTTGGAGAGGCCCCCGATGGGCAAATGAGCATAACGGGGCCGTTCGATGCCGCTTCGATGCAAAATCAGGTGATATCAATTCTAGAAGTTGTCCTTTACATTTATATATAATTATATAATCTATTTATCAATCTTATCACTGATATCCCACAAGCACCCGCTGGAGGCCTTGGGGATTGAACGCCGAAAGTAACACCCTATTTTTATTCTATAGGAAGTAGTTACATTGAGTGACACAATTGTAATGAAATCCTCCTATCCAATAAACAATAAGAAGTTACCTTTTATTTCACAAATTTTATTTTCACCTAATTATTACTAAAGTTAGTTGTATGGATTCATATATCATGGATCACACTTAATTTTAGTAGAATTACGTCGTACGTTTTCCCTAATTTTGCTAAAATAGGCTATATGTATTCATAGACCGTGGATCGCATCTTATTTTAGTAAGCATTAGGTCTATTTAAAATTATACATATTTCTTTTTTTCTTTTTTTGTTAAAAGTAAAATTCTGAATTTTATATTTAAGTAAACAGTAAGATTGAAACAGAAAACAAAATCAAAACCCAAAAAAAAAACATTTTTCAAAAAGAGAAATTAAATAAATGGTTGAAAGTAGTCAGATTGAAGTCATAGACCTTAGAAAATTTCTGATACAGCAAGAGGTTAATCCTCTTGTTGATCAAAATTTCCTAACAACCAAACCAGAATGGGAAGCACTATGTGAACGTGTTGACTCTATCAATGAAATATCAGAAGAACTTAAGAAGATAAAAAGAATTAATATAGAAAAAACTTTAAGGGTAAATCATCCTACACCTTATGATAATCTAGGAATGAGTTGTGAAAATTGGCTTTGGGATAGAAGAGCAATAGTAAATCTAGTAATTTATCCTTAGAATCAATACCTTGAGGATTCCCTCACTATTCACAATTTTCTTGCAAAAATAGAGAGGAGAGAATTAGCCCTTCAATACAACAAGAGATACTATAGAATTCCTAGAGTTGTATGTTTTAGAGAATTGTGCCAAGAATTACGTTACGAACTACAATTTGGAATTCCTAATCCTATCACAATTAAAGTTTATCTTGTTCAGCTGATTCAATTATTGGTAAATTATTTTAATTTCGAAGAGGAACATTTCATGACACTAGACCAACTTGATCCAATCAATGATATACATAAATTATTCAAAAAATATTAGACATAGTTCTTGAAAAAAAAGAAAAAATAATAATAATAATAATAATAGGTTTAGAACATACATGAACAGACCTAGAGACTCTAAAGGAAGATTTATAAAAACTAATAAAATAGAAAAATCCCCAAGAGACTTTAGAGAACCTGGGATTTTTAAAATAGTAAAAACTAAGGCTACATCATCAACCAATCAAGCTGAAATCCTAGATCAAGATCCCAATACATATTTATTGTCCGATCCAGAATTCAAAAACTACATAGATTCCTCTTCTATTTTTACTGAACCTATACCTGAACCAATTCTTGAATTCATATATTCAGGAATGGTTGATGCACAAAGTAAAATAGGAGAAGAAAACCAACGAAATGAGAGACAAAGGCAAGAGAGAAAAAGACAATATCAGGGGGAAATTAGACAAAAAAAAACATTTCCTTTCCCAATCTTACATACAGAAGATGGACCAAGCGAACCTAAATCAATTTCTATTTCTGTATTGCCTACTTTTCATGGAAAACCCCATGAAGATCCTGATGCTTTTCTTTTTGAATTTGAAGTAGTATGTCAAGCTTATTTTTACACTACCAATGAGCAAAAGTTAAGATTATTTCATTCTACTCTTAAAGATGCTACTTTGAGATGGTTTATGGGTCTAGGAGAAGGAGTTTGTAATCATTGGGATGGAGAAAATGGATTAAAATAAATATTCCTTGAAAGATCAAGATTATTATAGAATTAGGGATAAGAAAGCTGAGCTTTTTGTTGCAAGTGTGAACAGGACTTAGCTTGGAACAGGCTTAGAAAAATCTAGTTTTTGTAAGCGCAGTGTGAACACACTTACCTTTTGTCGGCTAATTTTGTCGGATGGTCAGCATGATTTTTCCTTCTCCCTTTCCTTCATTTTCTCCTTGTCCCTCCATTCTCCTTCCTCCTTTCCTGCCATCCATTTTCCCTTATCACTCCACTCCCTTCCTCTCCCCATGCTCGCTGCCACCTCCCACTCCACTTCCTACTCCTCTATTTTCTCTAAACTCCTCGATATTCCTCCACCTTCCCTTTCCTACTATTGCACATGTTCTAAGCGCCTATATAAGGTTTATGTTAATGTATTTTTCAACTGGTTAGTTTAATTGAATTATTTCAGCTTTGATTATTTGTGTCAATTATTATTACCTTGGCCTAACTATAATCTAAGGTTAACTGAATCTTAGACTCACACTGGTATCAGAGCAGAGGGGGCACGAATCTCGAGGGCCGAGGTAAGGCACGAAAGCCAAAGTGCACGGATCTCAAGGAGCGACAGAGTGGTTGTCACACGGATCCCAAGGAGCAATGGAGAAGCTATCACATGAATCTTGAGGAGTTGCGGAGTGGCTATCGCATGGATCTCAAGGAGCGCATAGATCCCAAGGAGCGACGGAGTGGCTATCGCATGGATCCCAAGGAGTGCATGGATCTCGAGGATCTGACTGGACACTGATGGTAGGTTGACATGGTAGCGAAGCTAGTAGCACGTGGATCGAGGCTGACCAGGAGCTGACTGGATGCTGATGTGGCAGAGCTAACTAGATGTTGATGTGGCAGAGCTGACTGGATGTTGACGTGGTAGAGCTGACTAGACGCTGATGTGGCAGAGCTGACGTGGACGAGTGCTAACGTGGCTGGCTGACTTGGACAAGTGCTAACATGGCTGGCTGACGTGTACGAGTGCTCTGGGTGTGCCACATGGTAGAAGTCGATTGGTTGATTAACGGGCAAAATGTTGGCGAGATCGATTGCCCAAAGGCAATCGACCTCTTGTGTGTCCGCAGGCTTTGATAAAGCCTGGACATTCTCTTTGCCCACTGCATGTGGGATTAAAAATTGGAATTTTTTTTTCAAACTGTATTTCGCCGCCATTTTAAGTAGAACCCCCTTCCTCTCCTATCTCGTCCGTCTAGCGTGGCCTAGCGGTGAAGTTCCCCGCCTTGCAGAGCAGAGACCCGAGGTAAAAAAAAAATTATTTTTTTTGTCTTTGCGATTAATGGAGGTTTAATATTTTTTTTTGGTTCCTTTGTACCATCCGAAGCTGTGTGGTGCAGCGGCTAAGATCGCCGGGTAGACAGCGGAGGTTACCGGTTCGAATCCCAGCGGGGGTTTACAAAAAAAAAAAAAAGGTTAAATTTTTTAATTAAATTTTTATTATTTGTTTTTTTTTTTAAGATTTTTTAAAAAATTATAATTTCTATATATAGTTTTTTATTATTGTTTTTTAAATATCCATTTCATTTAAAAATAATAATTAAAAATATATATAGGAAATTGTTAATTTAAAAAAAAAAAGTCTTTATTAAAACAAATTTTAGAAATTTTTTTTATAAAAATAAAAGGGTGCAAAGATATTTTGATATAAAAAGTTTTTTTTGGCATCATACTAAGTTGTAACCCAGTTCATACGGTGTGATTCTGGGTAGATGATCCGGTCAACTGGATGCTATAATGCATTACTCTCTCTTTTGAGGAGAGAGACTCCTGATTCCTTTGATGGGAAAGTCCAACGGTATGGACTACATACAGTGTTTTGCCAATTAGAGAATCAAGTGATTGCTCATCTGAGGAAACCAGATTTTGGCTACGAGGTAGATTTTGAAGATAATATCTTTGGGCAAAGGATAGTTGAATCCGAGACAGTTGAAATAGTACCTGAAGGACAGTCAAGTGACAATTATACACCTACAGTGCCTGAAGTAGAAACAAGTGAGAGCTATACACCACGCTCTCCTGATTTAGAAGAAGAAGAAGAAGAAGAAGAAGAAGAAAAAGAAGAAGAAGAAGAAGAACCAGTGGAGGTGAAACCTGCAACTAAAGAACAAAATGTTCTCAAACGAAGTTATGAACCAACAACAGCACCAGAAGTCATTATAATTAGTGATGACGAAGCTGACAATTTCACCTTTCCAGTTTTGGGTGATCCTCAAGAAGAAGAACGCCAAATTAGTGAGCATATTAAGAAAGCTAGATTTGATTTAAATCAGTAAATTAGTGATCTATTTTGTACTTCTTTGTACTACTTGTTTGAAGTTGCAATAAAGTTTGCTTTCTAATATGGCTTTCAATACTAGTCTACCAATCCCTGAGTTCAATGGTGGTGATTACGAGTATTGGTCAATTAAAATGAAAAATCTTTTGATAGGCAAAAGTCTTTGGGATGTGATTGAAAAGGGATATACTAAACCTACTGCTTCTGAATGGGAAACTTTGAATGTGGCTGATAAAAGGGCTAGAAATGAAGCACAGAAGAATAATTCTTCTGCCTTTTATCATATCCAAGCCACCCTTGATAGAAGTATTTTCCCTAGAATAACTTCTTTTATAACTACTGAATCTTCTTGGAATGCTTTAAAAGAAAGTTATAGGGGTAGTGACCAAGTCAAACAAGTTAAACTACAAACCTTGAAACGAGATTTTGAGACTCTTAAAATGCAAGAGAGTGAAAAGGTTGGTGATTACTGTGTGCGTGTGATATTCGTAATAGATAAGATGGTCACTTTAGGAGAAGATGTAAAGCCTGAAGTTATAGTGAAGAAAGTGTTGAGGACACTTCTTCCTAAGTGGAATTCAGTTGCCATAATTATAGAAGAATCCAAAGACCTAACTTCTCTGTCTTTTGAATCCCTAATTGGCTCACTTCTCTCACATGAAGAGAGGTTACAACACACTACTTCCACAAGTTACGGAGGAGATGATAAAGCCTTTGATTCACAAGAAGGTAGAGGTAGAGGCAATGGCAGAGGACAGAATATAGGTAGAGGCAAAAATAATCAGAGAGGTGGAACTCCTAACAAAGGAGGAAATCAGAACAGAGGAGGATTCTCAAACGAGAGGTGAACAACGAGAATAAAGGAGGACAACAAAATAGAGGAAAATAATCAGGCAGACGCAAAGGAGGAGATAAGTCAAAACAATCTTGCTACAATTGTGGCAAACTTGGCCATTATGCTCATGACTGTTGGACAAAGACTTCACAAGGAACTAGTAGTAGCCAGAGCAGTCAGTTTGGAAATTTTGGAGAAGAGGAAGAGGCCACAAATCTCTTTCTCTCTTATGGTCAGGAAGATCAGAACATGAATGATACATGGATCTTGGACATTGGGTGTTCAAACCATATGAGTGGCAAAGAAGGGCTCTTTGCTACTCTAAACTCCTCATACAAATTTAGCATCAAATTGGGAGATAATAAATCATTGGTAGTTGAAGGCATTGGAGCAATGGCCATTCCAACTAAAGAAGGTGTCAAACATGTAAGTGATATCTATTACACACCCCATCTTCAACACAATATTTTAAGTGTTGGTCAAATGTTAGAAAAGAACTACAAGTTGCTTTTTGATGAGGGTAAATGCACTATTTTTGATAAAAATAACAGTAATAGAATCATTACACAAGTGCCAATGTCCAAGAATAGATTTTTTCCTTTAAATTTTGTTCAGCCAAGGGGATATAAGTTAGCAAATGTTGTTATTTCCAATCCAAGTGTCCTATGGCACTTGAGATATGGTCATTTGAATTTAGCTAGTTTGAAAATGCTAACTTCACAAGCGATGGTAACCGGACTTCCTAAGGTTCAGGATAGTAAGGAAGTATGTGAAGGGTGTGCTCTTGGGAAGCATGCCAGATCAAAATTTCCTCATGGACAAGCATGGCAGGCTAGCTATCCACTACAGCTAGTGCATACAGACATCTGTGGTCCGATGCAGACCAAGAGTCTATGTAACAACTCTTACTTCCTACTCTTCATTGATGATTTTACTAGAATGTGTTGGATATATTTTTTGAAATATAAGGATGAAGCATTTGAATGTTTTGTCGATTTCAAAACAAGATTTGAAAGTGAGAGTAGATATTTTGTAAAATGTCTTAGATTAGATAGGGGAGGAGAATACTCCTCTAATGAGTTCTTGAATTTTTGTAAGCAACATGGCATTAAGAGGCAGTTCACAATTGCCTACACTCCATAGCAGAATGGTGTCATAGAGAGGAAGAATCGCACCATTGTGGATATGGCAAGGTCTATGCTTCAGACGAAGCATTTGACTAATTCATATTGGGCAGATGCCACTAGGACCAGCGTACATATCTTGAACATAATTCCTACTGCAATTTTGGAAGGACAGACACCTTACCAAGCTTGGTATGGTAAAAATCCAAATGTTAAGTATTTTAGAGTGTTTGGCTCGCTGGCATATTCTCACATTCCTGATGAGCTGAGAAAGAAGCTCAATCCAAAGAGTCAGGAATGCATCTTTGTAGGATATTGTGAGAATACAAAAGCTTACAGACTCTACAATCCTAGGACTAGAAATTTTATGCTTTCCAAGGATGTGATTTTTGATGAAGGGGGAGAATGGGGTAAACCCCAGATTTTCAGTGATGATGAATCTAGTGATGTAGGTTCTAAGCAGGTGCAACAACAAACACCATAGAAAAGTAAGCAGTCTCCTCCTAGAGATCCAGGTTCAATTTCTGATTCAACTTCTTCACCAAGTCCTTCTCCATAGAGATCAGTAAGTTCCTCACCAATGGACATCATTTCTCCATCCAGAGGTAAGATAACTCTATAGAATCATCCATCATATCAGATGTTGGATAAGAATTTTTCAAAAAGATACACTAGGGGTCAAGCTAGTGAAATGAATTATGTTCTACAAATATTAGAAAATATGCACTTGTATGGTGATGATGTTTCCCAATAGGAACCTAGGGGAGATTTAGTTAAATATGCTTTTTTAACTAATACACAGCTTGAACCTTCTAGTTATGAGAAGGCTTGCACTCAAAATATTTGGCAAGATGCCATGAAAGAGGAGATCACCTCTATAAAAAACAATGACACTTGGGAGATGGTGAAGCTTCCTAAAGAAAAGAAACGTGTTGGATGTAAGTGGGTCTACAAGACCAAGTTTAATGATGATGGTAGAATCGAGAGACACAAGGCGAGATTAGTTGCAAAGGGATTTACTCAAAAATATGGAATTGATTATGAAGATACTTTTGCTCTTGTAGCTAGACAGGATACTATCAGAACAGTTCTTGCCTTAGTTGCACACAAGGGATGGATAGTCCAACACATGGATGTAAAGAGTGCATTTCTAAATGGTTACTTGACAGAAGAAGTGTATGTTGAGCAACCACAAGGATTTGAAGAGAAAACAAGGAACATCTTGTTTACAAACTGAAGAAGGCTCTTTATGGCCTCAATCAGGCATCAAGAGCTTGGTACTCATGCATTAATGGGTACTTTAAATATTATGGGTTCATCAGAAGCAAAAATGAACCCACGCTCTACTACCTAAATCAAGGAAATGACATCCTCATAGTTTTTTTGTATGTGGATGATCTCATTTTTATGGGTAGTAATGAAAAAGTTAACATGGAGTTCAAGCACTCCATGATGCAGGAATTTGAGATGAAGGATCTTGGCTTGATGAAATACTTTCTTGGATTCAAGGATCTTCATCTGTCAACTTAAGTATGCTCGTGATATGATTCAAAAGTTTACTATGGAGCAATGCAAATTAGTTGCATCTCCATTTGGACATGGGATCCAATTAAGCAAGGATGATGGAGCACGGAAAGTTGATGTGACCACTTTCAGAAGCATTGTTGTGAGTTTGATGTTTCTTGCCAACACCAGACCAGACATTCAGTATGTTGTATCTCTTGTTTCTAGATTTATGTCTAATCCATCTAAGTTGCATTTGTAGGCAGCTAAAAGGATTTTGAGATATGTGAAGGGTACATTGGATTTTGGAATCCAGTACTACAAAAGTGATACTATCAAGCTTGAAGGATTTAGTGATAGTGATTGGGGCAGCAATATTGATGATAGAAAATCCACATCAAGTAACTTTTTTAGTCTTGGTTCAGGCCTAATAACTTGAAGTTCCAAGAAGAAGATAGTAGTAGCACTATCTTCAATAGAAGTTGAGTATATAGCGATGACTCATGCTAGTACTCAAGCTCTATGGCTTTGAAAGGTATTAGAAGAGATTGGAGAGTAGAAAAGTGGTCCAACTTGAATATTCTATGACAACATCAATGCCATTCAGTTGGCATACAATCCTATCCACCATAGTAGATCAAAGCATTTTGATATGAAGTACCACTTCATCCGAGATATGGTGGAAACTAATATTGTTGAGCTTCACTATTGCCACACTTTGGAGAACATCGCTGACATATTCACCAAGGCGCTCGCTAAAGCTCAATTTGTAAAGCTAAGAGACTATATAGTCAGTTCTCTCAACTTTAAGGGGGAGAATGTTGCAAGTGTGAACAGGACTTAGCTTGAAACAAGCTTAGAAAAATGTAGTTTTTCTAAGCGCAGTGTGAACACACTTACCTTTTGTCGGATAATTTTGTCGGATGGTCGGCATGATTTTTCCTTCTCCCTTTCCTTCATTTTCTCCTTATCCCTCCATTCTCCTTCCTCCTTTCCTGCCATCCATTTTCCCTTATCACTCCACTCCCTTCCTCTCCCCACGCTCGCTACCACCTCCCACTCCACTTCCTACTCCTCCATTTTCTCTAAACTCCCCGATATTCCTCCACCTTCCCTTTCCTACTATTGCGCATGTTCTAAGCACCTATATAAGGTTTATGTTAATGTATTTTTCAACTGGTTAGTTTAATTGAATTATTTTGGCTTTGATTATTTGTGTCAATTATTATTACCTTGGCCTAACTATAATCTAAGGTTAACTGAATCTTAGACTCACACTTTTTCGTATGAATCAAAAAGAAGATGAATCTTTGGAATATTATCTTGAGAGATTTCATTTTGTAGGATCTAGAATAAATATAGATCTTGAAGAAGAAATCCTAAAATAACTTTTTCTGAAAAGTTTAAAGGAAGATGTTATTAAAATCTTAAATCTTATGGCAAAAGGAGATATTCATTCTATATCACTTGAGAAGATTATAAATATTTGTAGAAACTTTTCAAGAAACAAACCTTTGAGAGGTAATAAATACATATCTACAGGAGTAGGAGTGACAAGATCCGAAATTGGAAGTATGTTGGAAGGTTTAAAAACTAATTTATTGAGTAATTTGACCTCATATTTGGATTTAATGGATAAAAATACAAAGGATAGTGAAGAAATTTACTGTCATAGATGTAGGAAAAAGCACAATTCAATAGAAAGTCCTCTCAACATAACAAATATCTCCAATATTTATGCTTGTTGCCAAATTTGTGATAAAGATCATAAAACTAAAAAATGTAAGTATATCTTTGTTGTTAAAGTTGCCATATTGTGATGAGGGCAAGAACTATATTGTGGAGAGGGTGATGGAAGTGAGGAGGGCAAGAACTATATTGTGAGGTTTGGTTGTGTTGAAGGTGGATTTAGTTCTACAAGGGGGTTCATTGCTATGGGTGAGGTCAAGGGCGATGGCAAGGTGGTGGTGGGGGTGGAGTAGTTTGGGTGGCAAAATATCGGGTAGCAGGTCATTGGTGATCTTAGGAGTTTTTTTGGATGATGGAATTGATATTCTTGTCAATGTAAGGGGGTGGGGTTTTAGCCTTTTCCAAGTGGAAATATTGGTGGGACTATGGCATGTGATGGGACCCCATTGTGGGGGATTTTCATAAACCATTCAACCCTAGCATTGGTGTGTCCTTTGTAGTGTTGGTCTCATATGGATCAAGGAAACCTAGTTCAAAAGTGGTATTTGATATTTCCTAGAGGAAAATACTCTTAGGGTTTCAGAGGATCTGATTAAAATTACAATGGAGGATGGTGCACTTAACCTAGTTGGAAAATTTATAGTGATCCATCCTAATCTTGATGCAGTCCATAGATGGGCATTTTCCAAATGGAGGCCTTAGGGCCATTTGGAAATTACGGATCTACCTAAAGATTTCATAATGTTTAAATTTAATCATGAATAATACTCCAAGAATGTGCTTAGCGAGAAGTGGTTCTTTGGGAAGCAAGGTCTCTTCCTTCAAAGGTGGACTCTGAACTTTTTTTCTAATTAATAGAGGATAAACACAACTTCCATATGGATCAGGTTACATGGTTTTCCTTTCCAGTACTACCATGATGATGTGTTATGAGGTATAGCCAAACAAGCGGGTGAATTCATTCTCATTGACACAACAACAAGAGTCAAGTCAATATTAATATATGTTAGGATATTTATTAATGCAAACTTGGAAGTAAATCTACCAGATTCTATTAAGCTGGTCTTGAGTCTAGGTACTTGAATATAACCAATTGTCTATGAAAATCATTCAAGGTTATGCATTGAGTGTAAAGCTTTGGGATATATCTTAGGTCAATGTACGACAAAGAATCCAATGAGGAAATTCTAGACTAAGGTAGATATGAAGAACAAATCGACCCAGATTGAGCCCCAAAATCAAAAAAAGGTAGCTTTTGAAAAAGGGTTGGAAATGACTCAATCCTAGATGGATTTATTCAGAACATGGGCCAACTTCAAAGAAAATTATGAAAACCACATCAAAACCCCTAGGTGTAAGCTGAGAGGAGCCCAAGCCAATCCTTGAATGTGGGATTCAGAAGCATGTTGAACAAGTAAGTGCTCCATATTATTCATCCCCCCTTATTATTTAGAATTATTTTGATTATCTCAAAACCCATTTAATGGAGGACTTTTTAGATTCCATATCACCAAATATGCCTTCTCCTCCTAAGTTTATAGGTCCCATTAATTTGGAGAAAGGGTCTCCAAGCCCAAAAACCAGAAGCCATGAAAAGGTATTATGGATGTGGCGATTGAGAGAAAATTGGAAAAGCCCCCAAATAAATAATCTCAGAAAAAGGAGACAGAATCAGATATAGCCAACATGACTCAATTGGTGTTAGGAGAAGATGAAGGATTGGTTCCAAGAAGAAAATAACTAAATATAACATCCTTTAATAACATTTCTCCTCACAGATTGAGGGATGGGAAGAAATTAACTTTCAATCATGGTAAATAAAATTCCTTTCCTAGAATGTGAGGGGCCTTAATGGTCACTTGAAACAAATAATAGTGGCTTCTCTTAGATTTAATTATAAGTTGGATATTATTATTTTGCAAAAAACCAAGGTGGAAGATAGTAGAGTAGATTTTATTAGAGGAGTTATTTGGAAGAATGCAAGTTTTTGTGCTAACCCAACTCATGGGGCATTAGGGGGTTTGTTGTGTTTGTGGGATTCAAACACACTAGTGGGTTTAGTGTTATCGACTTCTAATAAAATAACAAATGTTATATTTTGTTGTAAAGATACTAATAGGATATGGATCTTGACCAATATAAATGCCCCAAATTCATATGTTGGTAAAGGTCTTATGTGGGAATATTTGAGCACTTTGAGAAATTGCCTATGAGGTGAAGCTTGGATCTTGTCTAGAGATTTTAATTCTTTTTTGTATCATGCTGATAAAATAGGAGGCATTACTGGAACTTCAAGAGGAATGGAATATTTTACCTCTTTTATCAATACAAATGAACTTATGGACTAACCTTAAAGGCAACAAGTTTACATGGAGTAATAGAACGATTGGTATCCATCTCATCCAAATAAAGTTAGATAGAGTCCTTATATCGAAATAAGCATGGTTTTTTTTGGATATAAATCGTTATTGCCTCTCTCAAAAGTGGGTTCGGACCATAACCCTCTAGTTTTCGAATCTTCTCAAGGCATTTTTTAATTTCCTAAACCCTTTAGATTCGAACCAATGTGGCTGAAAGACCCAAGGTTGGAAGATAATATTAGTGAGTGGTGGTCTCAAAAATTCTCTGGGCCATTAATATATCAAGTGGTTGAGAAATTAAGGTGGGTTAAATTTAATTTAAAGATCTGGAATAGAGAGGTTTTTGGCTATGTGAATGTGAAAAAAAAATCCTTGAAGGCTTAGCTTAAAACTTTGGAATCTAATATTGAATTTGGATAGTTTTCTATGGAATCCATATTTAAATAGAATACTTTATTGGTATACCTACACAACACTCTAGCGTGTGAGGAAATTCTTTTGAAATAAAAATATTGAGCCTTATGGTTAAAAGAAGGAGATATGAATACAATATTTTTCCATGTGTCCACTTGGAGGTGTAGGAGTATTACCAAGATTAATGAAATATTAGAAGGATATGGTCAAAAATCTATTGATATTCACAAAATTAGAGTAGAAGCAGTAAACTACTTTGAATCCCTGCTGGGAGAGAAATCAAATGGGGATGAACAGACAAAAATAAAGTTATCATTTAGCATTATGCAGCTAGTTATATAAGAGATGAACTTTGATTTGATTAGCCCTTTTTAAGAAGAGGAAACTAAAAATGTGGTCTTTTACATGGGAGGGTTGAAAGCTCTAGTGTCATATGGCTTCTCTCCTATCTTCTTCCAGAGATATTTGCACATTGTGGGAAGAGATATTAGAAATGCTTTGAAAGAGGTTCAAAGAATATGACATATTTTGAGGGATGTTAATTCCACATTTTTTTATTCTTATTCTTAAGTCTCACAAGAATAAGGATTTTAATTATTTTAGACCTATTAGTCTATGCAACATCATGTTCAAATGTTTCTCCAAGGTTTTAGCTAATAGATTAAAAATTTTCCTCTCAAATATCATTGATCCAGCTCAAACAGGTTTTGTGGCTATAAGAAAAATATTGGATGGGATTATTTTTGTGCATGATATCATTAATTCTATGGATAAAAGTGGAATATCGAGTCTTTTTCTCAAATTACATATGAAAAAATCTTATGAATATGTCTCCTAGGATTTTTTGATAAAAATTCATGTATAAATTTGGGTTCCACCATCACTAGCTCAATATTATTAAATAATGTATTTTGACATCTTGGTTTGTGATCTTAGTGAATGGGTCTATAGTCAAGAACTTTAAGATACAAAAGGGACTTCACCAAGGGGACCCTCCTTTCTATTCACCCTTCTTGCTGAGGAGCTCAATAGAGACATAAAATTTGAGTTGGGTATTGAGGGTATTAGTCTAGCTTTACACTCTTATCGCATCTCTTATAACTAATTTGTAGATGATACTCTTTTGTCCATTGTGGCTGTATCGCTCCAATAATTTGCATCCTTACCTTCAGGCTAAAGGATCCATGCCCGAAAGGAGGATGGGATGGTACCTCAGACTGAGAGGCCCTTTGAAGGTCCTGCCTCTTGGGAGAGGGGTTTTAAGGTGATTTTTTGACGGATGGTGGGGTTCACCAGGAAACGTTTAGTGGCAATTTCAATGCCTAGGTTGGGAATGAGTTTAATGTGTTCAATTTTAGCTTTAAACGTCAAAGTCCTAGGTTTGGCCAAATGAATCTAAGCTAAGCTATATGAAATGTTGATTACATGAATACAAAAAATAGATTTGAACAAAAAAAAGAGAGAATAAGCTAGATTAAAGAGCCATACCTGATCCGGATGTCTGATGGAGATTCTAATTTTTGAAGCAGTCTAGATCGTCTGGAATTTGACGGGATCATCTCTGATCTGACAGGATCATTTGAGATTTGACGAATTCATCAGAGACCTGTAATTGCAGAAATGGATACCAAGAACAAAAACTACAATTGCAAAAGCAAGGGAAAATGATAGAAATGAAAGTATGAATGCTAGAATGACAACTTTAGATAACAAATTAAGTAAAATGCATGGTTTTAATGACTAAATTTGACTTTATTATGCATCTAGGCTACAAAGCAAAACAACAAAAAAGAGTAAAGAAACACAAACTTTGGGCACTGATTGCCCCCAATGTTGACTACAGTTGAAATCGTCTCGAATTGGTAAAAAATCGTCTCGAATTGGACAGGATCATCTGCGACGATCTAAGCTTTGCTCCGACTAAAGAATAACAAAGTTCCTACAAGAAAATTCAAAAAAGGACAAAGGAGAACAATAATCTAGGATATCCTGAAGCATGTAAAACTTAAAGTACAGAAAAATTCAGCCAAGGGAATGTTAAGGGGAGGGCCTAAGATTAAATAGGCATAGGAAAAAGGTTGGGAGGTTGGAGATCATCCCATTTTGGGAGATCTCCAATGGGGGGGAGACTCTAACGGTGCAGACGCGTCTCTGCCCGAGTTAGAGAAGCTGTTGAAACAGAAGCTAATTTTGAAAAATTAGTTTTGGGACAAAATCATCTGGATGTTCTGCTCCAGAAAAAATCATTCGATTTGAGGTGATATCGTCTAATCGGAGATGATATCGTCCAACGGACGAAAAAAACTCTAAAAATGGCACGAAAAACAAGGAAATGGGTAGCAGGCGGTTTGGGAGCGGTTTTGGGGTTGAAATTTGAATTTGAATTATTTACTAAGGTAATTTTAATTATTTACTAAGTTTTACTGTGCCAATTTTAGGGTGCTACATTTTGCCCCCTCTTTAGCGAATTTTTCGAAGAAAATGCGTTAAAGATGAGTTCTTCTAGATTTACGAGAAAGCAAAAATTATTCTCATTTTTAGGCGATGATTCTTGGTTGAATCGTACGATAGCTTACTATGATGCCCCCTCCGTGTTTTTACCCAAATCGAACGTTTGAGGTAAAAACGCGGAAAAGCAAAAAATTAAAATGTTTTTAATTGTTTTTGAATAAAATTAAAAAAATAGGGAAAAACCCTAATTCATTGTTACGATTCATTTTCATTTTCTGGTTTGTGGAGCTCTGCAAACAAAATGGTCGAGACAGCGCACAAATCGACAGAGGTCCGACGCGGGCTACGGGTAAGAGTCTAAAATTAGTTTAGAATGCTTGAATTTTGATTTTATATGCTTTTTAGATTAAATTTTGATGATTTTTGAGCATCACGGCCGTTTTTGGGCCGTCGACGTCATCGGGACGAAATCGTCTCGATATCGCCAATTTCGTCTAGGGGCGAAATCGACAAAATGGGGACGATTTCGTCAAAAAAGGGACGATTTTGGCTTGCGAAATCGAAGACGAATTTGCTCAAATTGGGGACGATATCGTCCAATAGTGGACGATATCATCATTGATGAAATTGAACTTGCTTTACTTGTATTTTTAATCACTATTTTATTAATGATTTTTATTGTTTTGTTGTTTATGTTGCAGAGAGGATTACTAAAGAGCAGAGAATGGAAATACGATGGGCTAAGGGATGACTTGGCTGCTCTATCTCAGGCAGAGCGATATCAGTTGGTACAAGTTAGCTTGCAGCATGTGGTAGAGATGCCATAGGTTTCTACAGATATGGGGCTATTGGCAGCCCTAGCAGAGAGGTGGTATTCGGGTTCTTCCTATTTTTGATTACTGATAGGGGAGAGGACTCCCACACTAGAGGATATATGGAGGATTTTGAGGATCCCCATACAAGGATGGTTGATAACTCCCATGACCAATCAGGGCCATGCGATGATGTGACTGTGTAGAGATCCAAGCTTTGCCCTGGAGAAGGGTGGAGTGAACATCGAGTCGCTACGCCAGATGCCTGGGGCATCTAGACTGACACAGGTTTTGGCTAGGTTTGTAGGTGGTCTACTGCTATGCCATCAGAGTGGATGTAGAGTACCATGGCTACTAACAAATGTGGTCTGTGACATGAGAGACCACGGGTACAGGTTTTCTTGGGGGAGTTATGTACTATACCAATTATATAGGATCCTGCATGGGGTCGTATACAAGGGCAACCGATGTATGGTTATGACATCACTACTGCAGGTTTGGTGCTAGGAGCACATCATGGTACGAAGGCCGATAGGGCTCCCACTGATAGGGATTGACGGGGAGAGGCCCCAAGCTTTCTACTGGTGGCTCTAGAGAGGGTCACAGCGATGGATAGATCTGCCAATGTCTCAGAGACTACTTGACGACCTTGTATTCGACCAGATCACCTAGAGGCCTTGGAGAGATCATCCAGGGTGGGTTGAGGATGGATAGGAGTTGGCTCACATTAGGCAAACCTATTGGCTGAGGATGGAGAGGGGAGAGGTGGAGCTCCACTGCTACGACCAAGTTTTGAGGCAATTCGGTCTACAACAGGGGATCCCATCTCTTAGAGACTATGAGTTTTCCCAGACCATCTGGGATAACACTACAGTTAGTGAGGCTCTAGATATGTAGCGCTTCTAGAGTCAGGACGTAGATGATGCCCCCATTTAGCTAGTGTATGAGGACAACATAGGGGTTGCCAATGGCTATGATGCCTGGTACATAGGCATCCACCCTCCTTGGATGACGAGGGCTCAGGGTCCGATTCATGTAGTTGTGCGTCGGATGGGGAGGTGATGCTAGGAAGCCATTGAGTAGCACAAGGTCACGAAGGGAGAGAGCAGAGGAGACCACAGGCTCAGCAGAGGTCGTGACAATGGGAGAGGAGGGAGGAGAGACCCCCTTCTCCATGGAGAGATAGGCCACCATCACTCGATAAGGGCAACGGTGTCGAGGTAGGAGAGAGTAGCGAGATGGCTACTCTCTGGGTAGAGACTATCCATCTCTAGGCACAGGTGCAAACTCTACAGGATGAGGCTACACGCCATCGAGCAAAGGCTACACAGCTCAGAGATGAGGTTGCATGCCTCAGAGAACGGAGTGGAGGAGCGAGCGCTCAGGAGCTAGCATAGTCAATTGCTTAGATCGTGTTCTATCAGGGTATCTACTTATAGATGGTGCTAGAGGGCCAGAGGGTATAGCTTCCAGTCGGCATTGCAGATTCGATCAGGGTTGGGTCATCGAGGACTTCATCTCGATGATGACTAGGACTTGCAGTACCACACATACTATGATGGGGCCACCTCGTCCACCTTAGGGCTAGGGAGTGAAGAACATGAACTTATACTGAGAGGAGGGGTGAACAGTATAAGACTTATCCATTTAATAATTTTAAAATCGGATAGCAGTGGCATCAACACAATATTAAACAAGACAGAAAGCATCACACATAGAGGACTCATTTTTAACGTGGTTCACCCAGAATGGCTGGGCTACGTCCACAAAACTTTTCTTTAAAAGTTTATTTCAAATTCTTTGGGAAACCTTCCCAATTACAATGTTTATGAGCCTCTGCTCAAAGGAGATACCTTCCCCTAACTCTGCTCTGGCTGGTGATCCTCTAGAAGACCTCTGCCTCTTCCGCCCTTAGCAAGTGGAACTCTATCCACAGAAGACACCTGTCTTCCCTGCTCTGGCTGGAGACCTCTGTCCTCAACTCTGTCACCTCAAAGCTGGTCCTCGAATTTGCACCAAAACATAGTCCTTCGGTCTGGTACAAGTTGTCCTCTTCCTCTGTTCGGCAAGACACAGTCCTTCGCTCTTATTGTGCAATTATAGCTGCACTCGATCGAACATCGACCTTTGCACCTCTACGCAAACACAGCAGCATACAACACTCTGCGATCGAACTTCTCACAGTGCGCATGAACTCGCCACTTCTGTGCTATTTGCGCTGTTATGGCTGCATCTCGCACACTTCGCACGAATCGATTCGACTCGGTCTCTGCGCCCCATGGACTTTGCTTTCGCAAGTTCGATTCACCAAATAATCCCTTCAAACTCGAAACAGCCCTCCTTTTATAGAACAAATCTCAAGATTAGATTCTTGATCTTAGTCGGCTGCATATCCCTAAAACAACGTCGGCTGCACAACCCTACACTTCGTCGGCTCAAGGTTAACTCTGTCGGCTTCAACCGCCTCTGTTGTTCTGTAGTTTTTCTCGTGAAACTCCAACATGTCATGATATCATGACACCTTTGCCTGTCGTACACCTTCTTTAGCCTACTATCATGAAATCGTGACACCTTGGCCTTTGTCGACTTCCTTTGTGCTTTTGTCATGAAATCGTGACACTTTTGCCTCTTGTTGACGTCATCTTCACTACTGTCACGAAATCGTGACACTTTAGTCTTCATTGCCTTCTTCTCTTCTTTTGTCATGAAATCATGACACATCTGCTTCTGCTGACGTCATCTTTAACTCTGTCACGAAATCGTGACCCTTTTGTCTTCATGGCCTTCCTCTCAGCTTTTGTCATGAAATCGTGACACTTCTGCTACCTCGAGCTTCTTTCTGCCTTACACCCGTGAAACTGGAACATGTCACGAAATCATGACGCTTTTGTCTTCATAGCCTTCCTCTCTGCTTTTGTCATGAAATCATGACACTTCTCCTATAGAAGACCTGCTTCCAGTTTCTGTCGTGAAATCGTGACACTTTCTCCAACTCAAAGCTGCCTTCTCAACCTATCGCGAAATCGTGACATTTTTTGCTGACGCAAGCTTTCTCTCCATCCTGTCATGAAAACGTGACGCTTTCAGCTTTCGTACACTTTTTCTACTACCTGTCGCAAAATCGTGATGCTTCTCATATCAAACTCTTTCCTTCGTTGCATGTCACGAAATCGTGACAGTTCTCACTTCGAGCTTTTCAACATGCCATGAAATCGTGACAGTCCTCAACTCGACCTCTGCAGCATGTCGCGAAATCGTGACATTTTACATGTAACTTTCTCTCTCTTCGAACTTGTCATGAAATCATGACAGTTCTCTTTGCGGACTCTCTCTTCAGCATCATGTCGTGAAATCGTGACACTTTTTCGTCCGTACAACCTTCCTTGCATTATGTCACGAAATCGTGACACTTTTCCTTTTCTGCCTTCCTGCACTTTTCGAGTCGCGAAAATGCGACATGTCATGAAATCGTGACACTTTCCAACTTGCTCTCCTTCTCTGCCAACATGTCACGAAATCGCGACAGTTTTGCCCAAACTTTCTCTCTCCTCAAACATGTCACGAAATCGCGACAGTTTTGCCAGCACTTTCTCTCTCCTAAAACATGTCGCGAAATCGTGACAGTTTTGCCAACACTTTCTCTCTCCTAAAACATGTCACGAAATCGCGACAGTTTTTCCAGCCGCCTGCATACTTTTTCTTACTTGTCTTTTTCTTGATCTTTTGCAACTGGGCTACTCTGATCTTCTTGGAAACTCACTGTCCAAACTGAAACCTTCATCAAAACACATTCTGAGACATCAAACCAAATTGCTTCAAGACCTTCTTGACATCAATGACAACATCTACACTTAGAGCAAAAGCAATGTACCCAAGGTACCCAAAATTGCCAACAATCTCCCCCTTTGTCATTGATGGCAAACCTTAACTGAAAACACTAGTCAAGAGCCAAAACTGAAACCAACTGATCCAACAACTGAGAATCTGCAATTGAAGTTTTTGCTCCCCCTGACTTGAAGCTCTCTTCTTCACATGAAGCTCTCCCCCTTACTCATATCTCTCCCCCTTTGTCATCAATGGCAAAGGGCCACCTTTGGGACTCGGGACTAAGAAAGAGCCTCTTGGCTTGGTCCCTCCCCCACCTCTTGATGAGGTGATTAATTCTGAGGTGAGAGTACAACTCCCAATTTCTCCCTTAGATACTCAAACGTATCTCTTGGAAGAGGTTTGGTGAAGATATCTGCAATCTGCTCTTTAGTAGGCACATACTCTAGCTTGACCTGCTTCTCTTGCACTTTCTCCCTTAGAAAATGATATTTGATGGAAATGTGCTTCGTCCTTGAGTGCATTACCAGATTTTTAGAAATACTTATGGCACTTGTATTATCACAAGAGAATGGAGATGGGTTGTTCATGCTTGACTTTGAAATCCTCCAAGGTGGTTTTCATCCATAAAACCTGTGTGCACCCGACCACTGCTTGCTATGTATTCAGCTTCTACTGTAGATAAGGAAACCGAAGGTTGTTTCTTACTTAACCAAGAAACCGAACTCTTTCCCAGAAAGAATGCTCCACCACTAGTGCTTTTCCTGTCATCAATACTGCCTGCCCAATCTGCATCTGTATAGGCTGTGAGGGTGAAATCATCACCTTTGGGATACCAAAGCCCAAAGTCCATAGTTCCCTTCAAATATCTGAATATCCTTTTGACTGCTATAACATGAGATTCTTTTGGAGCTGCCTGAAATCTTGCAACTAATCCAACGGCCTGCATGATATCCGGTCTGGTAGTTGTACTGTATAGTAAACTGCCAATCATAGATCTGTATAACTTCTGATCTGCCGCTGGAGATTCATCATCTTTACTCAGATTGCACCCTGTAATCATAGGAGTACACACGGGTTTGCTGTCCATCATCCCGAATTTCTTCAACATTTCTTTGATATACTTTTCCTGAGAGAGAAATATACCATCTTTTGATTGCGCAATCTGAAGCCCTAAAAAGAATGACAGCTCTCCAATCATAGACATCTCGAATTCCTTCGCATGGTGTTGGCAAAAACTTTGCACATCTGAGTATTATTTCCCCCAAAAATAATATCATCAACATAGACAACTATGATCAACATATCATCGCCTTCATTCTTAATATACAAGTTGCTATCTGCCATGCCTTTCCTGAAACCTTGTTCATGAAGATACCCGTCAAGTCTTGAGTACCAAGCCCTGGGTGCTTGTTTTAACCCGTACAAGGCCTTTTTCAGTTTACATACATAGTCTGGCTGTTTTGAGAGAGACACTCCTTCTGGCTGTTCTATGTAGACTTCTTCATTCAACACCCCATTTAGAAAGGCTGACTTTACATCCATTTGAAATACCTTGAAATATTTGAAACTAGAAAGGGCCAAAAACATTCTGATAGCTTCAAGACGAGCAACAGGCACAAACGTCTCCTCGAAATCAACACCTTCTACTTGAGAATAACCTTTACAAACTAACCTAGCTTTGTTTTTGACAATCTTTCCATCCTCATTGAGTTTATTTCTGAAAATCCATTTTGTGCCAATGACATTCTTGTCCTTAGGTCTAGGAACCAAATCCCAAGTTTCACTTTTCTCTATTTGATTTAGCTCTTCATCCATTGCTTTTATCCAAAATTTATCTGCACATGCTTCACTGAAATCTTTTGGCTCAATCTGAGACAATAAAGCAACATTCGTAGAATCATGCGAAGGAATGACTCTTCTTCTTGTTTGCCTGCTATTTGGATCACCAATGATCAAGTCTTTGGGATGATGTTTCTGAACATACCGTGAAGGAGTTTTGGGAAGCAGTTGTTGTCTTTCCTCTTCTTCATCTGAAGCCTCTCTGAATTCTTCTTGACAGATTTCATCACCCAGTTCCTTGACTGGTTCTCTTATCCCTGTCTTTTCATCTACTGTTACATTTATGCTCTCTACAACAGTATGAGTTCTTTTGTTGAAACATCTGTAGGCCTTGCTTCTACTGGAATATCCAAGAAAAATTCCCTCATCACACCTAGGATCAAATTTTCCCAAATTCTGATCTTCCCTTCTGATGAAGCACTTACTCCCGAACACTTTGAAGTGTTTTACTGTAGCTGGTCTTCCTTTCCACAAATCATAGGGAGTTTTATGATGATTGACTCTGAGCTGAGCCCTGGTGATGATGTAAACTGTTGTACTGACTGCTTCTCTCCAAAAGCCATCTAAAAGTTTTGACTCATTTAACATAGCTCTAGCCATATTTTCAATAGTTCTATTTTTCCTTTCAACTACTCCATTTTGTTGAGGAGTTCTTGCTTGCTTGAATATTCTCTTTTGATTCCGTGTTGCTCACAGTATTCCACAAATTCATTTGAAGTGAACTCTCCTCCTCTATCCGATCTTAAGCATTTGATTCTCTTGTCAGTCTCATTTTCAATCATTTCTTTAAAAGCTTTAAATTTTTCAAAAGCTTCAGATTTTTCTTTGAGAAAAGTAACCCAAGTCATTCTAGAATAATCATCTATAAACAACATGAAGTAGCTATCTCCCTGAATGCTCTGAGTTCTGGTGGGGCCACACAAATCAGTATGAATAAGATCCAATGGTTTGGAAGAAGTATGCCCTTTTGATTTGAAACTGGTTCTGGTCTGTTTACCATGTTGACAAGGACCGCAAATGATGTTATGGGGCCTTTTTATTTTAGGCAAGTCTCTGACTGCTTCCTTGTTACTAATACTGACAAGATTATCAAAACTCAAATGTCCCAATATTTTATGCCATAACCAACTCTCATCTTCTTGAGTTATAAAACACTTTTCCCTTTTTATCTCACTTAGCATGTAAAGATTGTTTGGAGTCCTTGTAGCACTAGCAATGAGTTTTCCATTTTTTTCTTTACTTATCTCACATCTATCTGAAAAGAAAGATACTATGTGCCCTTGATCACAAAGTTGACTCACACTAAGAAGATTATGTCTTAGGCCTTCTACATAGAGCACATTCTCTATTTTGGATTTCCCATCCAAACTAAGAGTCCCTTTACCACAGATTTTTGCGGACCTGTTATCTCCAAAACTGACTGTTCCTCTGTTTGTTTCTTTGAAAACCAAAAACTTTTCTTTTTCACCAGTCATATGTTTTGAACAACCACTATCAAGATACCATTTTTCTACTTTGTCTTGAGCATGAAAAGCAGTTTGAACTATCATTGACTTAGATTTGATCTCATTCCTCTTTTTAGTGAACTCAAAGCTAAATCTATTCAAACTGCACATCCTTGCTATATGCCCAAAATTCTTGCACTTGTAACACATGATATTTTTATTCATAAGAGGTGCAAATGAGTTAACATTTTCCTTACAATGGCTATTCAGAGATTTATTGCAATGCATAGCTATGTGACCAAATTTCTTACAGGAAAAACAATAGCCATGGAAGGTATTATGTAACCTGTTTTGATGCCTTGGATGATTGTTCTTCTTGCGATCAACTGGAATCCATTGCTCTTCAGGATGAAGATTGATCTTGCTCGGAGACCCTGTTTCATGAATGGTGATACCATCCTTCTTTTCACATGAAATATTCTGTCTGAGAGTCAACTGTTCCAACTTCACTCTAAGAGACATAATTTCTTCTTCTAGTTTCTCACAATCAGCTTCCTTTCCTTTTAGAGCCTCTGTTAGAACCTGTTCAACCTTCTTCCCTTCTTCAGCTAGAATTTTGAAATCTATAACACTTTGAGACAATTTTGATCTTGCTATTTCTTCTTCCTGACATTTATGCTTGAGAACAGAATTCTCTTCCCTGAGTTTCTCAAGCTTTCTCAAGGCCAAGAAGAATTCACTTTTGAGATCGAACTCAACCTCTTCATTTCTTTCTGAAATTATATGTTCCTCTGATAGATCCTTCTCCAAGCTGTTAGGCTCTTTTTGGAGTGACCTGCTCTGATACCAATTGAAGAACATGAACTTATACTGAGAGGGGGGGTGAACAGTATAAGACTTATCCATTTAATAATTTTAAAATCGGATAGCAGTGGCATCAACACAATATTAAACAAGACAAAAAGCATCACACATAGAGGACTCATTTTTAACGTGGTTCACCCAGAATGGCTGGGCTACGTCCACAAAACTTTTCTTTAAAAGTTTATTTCAAATTCTTTGGGAAACCTTCCCAATTACAATGTTTATGAGCCTCTGCTCAAAGGAGATACCTTCCCCTAACTCTGCTCTGGCTGGTGATCCTCTAGAAGACCTCTGCCTCTTCTGCCCTTAGCAAGTGGAACTCTATCCACAGAAGACACCTGTCTTCCCTGCTCTGGCTGGAGACCTCTGTCCTCAACTCTGTCACCTCAAAGCTGGTCCTCGAATTTGCACCAAAACATAGTCCTTCGATCTGGTACAAGTTGTCCTCTTCCTCTGTTCGGCAAGACACAGTCCTTCGCTCTTATTGCGCAATTACAGCTGCACTCGATCGAACATCGACCTTTGCACCTCTGTGCAAACACAGCAGCATACAACACTCTACGATCGAACTTCTCACAGTGCGCATGAACTCGCCACTTCTACGCTATTTGCATTGTTATGGCTGCATCTCGCACACTTCGCACGAATCGATTCGACTCGGTCTCTGTGCCCCACGGACTTTGCTTTCGCAAGTTCGATTCACCAAAAAAATCCCTTCAAACTCGAAACAGCCCTCCTTTTATAGAACAAATCTCAAGATTAGATTCTTGATCTTAGTCGGCTGCATATCCCTAAAACAACGTCGGCTGCACAACCCTACACTTCGTCGGCTCAAGGTTAACTCTGTCGGCTTCAACCGCCTCTGCTGTTCTGTAGTTTTTCTCGTGAAACTCCAACATGTCATGATATCGTGACACCTTTGCCTGTCGTACACCTTCTTTAGCCTACTGTCATGAAATCGTGACACCTTGGCCTTTGTCGACTTCCTTTGTGCTTTTGTCATGAAATCGTGACACTTTTGCCTCTTGCTGACGTCATCTTCACTACTGTCACGAAATCGTGACACTTTAGTCTTCATTGCCTTCTTCTCTTCTTTTGTCATGAAATCATGACACATCTGCTTCTGCTGACGTCATCTTTAACTCTGTCATGAAATCGTGACCCTTTTGTCTTCATGGCCTTCCTCTCAGCTTTTGTCATGAAATCGTGACACTTCTGCTGCCTCGAGCTTCTTTCTGCCTTACACCCGTGAAACTGGAACATGTCACGAAATCATGACGCTTTTGTCTTCATAGCCTTCCTCTCTGCTTCTGTCATGAAATCGTGACACTTCTCCTATAGAAGACCTGCTTCCAGTTTCTATCATGAAATCGTGACACTTTCTCCAACTCAAAGCTGCCTTCTCAACCTGTCGCGAAATCATGACATTTTCTGCTGACGCAAGCTTTCTCTCCATCCTGTCGTGAAAACGCGACGCTTTCAGCTTTCGTACACTTTTTCTACTGCCTGTCGTGAAATCGTGACGCTTCTCATATCAAACTCTTTCCTTCGCTGCATGTCGCAAAATCGTGACAGTTCTCACTTCGAGCTTTTCAACATGCCACGAAATCGTGACAGTCCTCAACTCGACCTCTGCAGCATGTCACGAAATCATGACATTTTACATGTAACTTTCTCTCTCTTCGAACTTGTCATGAAATCGTGACAGTTCTCTTTGCGGACTCTCTCTTCAGCATCATGTCGCGAAATCGTGACACTTTTTCGTCCGTACAACCTTCCTTGCATTATGTCGTGATGTAGATTGTGGCATACCAATCCAGTTTTGATATGATGTACATATATTGTTGAGATATATATATATATATATATATGACATTTTTGATCATATGACTTGTCTTATGTGTTTGTATGATGCTTTATTGTTGTGGTGTGATTGATTTGATGATTCATGTAATTATGTCGGTTGGAAATATTATGGTTTGAATGTCATGTTTTTTAAAATTTAAATGAAATAATCTAATGTAAACAAATTGGTTGTTTGTGATGTGATTTGATAAAAAATAAAAGGGACTTCTAACAATAATTTCAAAGGACATTGTCGCTATTATAGACCATTTCATGGAGTCACCGCTCACTCGGTCGTCAAGCTAATCCCAGTATAGAAATATTGTTAAAAGTAAAAGAGTGCTTAAGAGACTGTCTTAAGACTTTGTTGTGATGATGCAAATGATGATGATGATGATGATGATTTGTTTTTAGATTTTCATGAAAATATTATGCATGAAATATTTTAAAATGACGTTTTCTAGGCATAAATTCCTAAGTGTGATAAAATTTGTGGATAATTCCCTAGGAATTATACCATCATTGCAAAATTGAAGTTTGACATAATGACATGAAAATAGAGTAAGTGTTTGTTTTGTTTTAAAGCAGAATTGTGTAACATAATGCTTTAAGTCATATGTTTTTATGATAATAAATGGAAAATAAAATAGGTACAATGGTTTGCGCTAGGCATAGAATATTTAGGTATAGACTTATACCATCATCGTGAAATCCAAAGAAGAAAATAATATAATAGTTTTATTGCATGGTTGATTTTTAATTTTTGAAAATAAACAGAAAATATGAAGATGAGGACTTGCACTAGGCATAAAATTCCAATTTTGATTTTGGAACTATACCATCGTCACGAAAGTCAAAAGTTATATATAAACGTAACTTTATTGCATGTTTTGAAAATGATTTTGATTTTTGATAATGCATATAGTTGTCTTTATACTAAACAACTGTTCTATAAAGAAGAAAATGAATTTATTCCAAACAATTTGCAAAAATATTTCAAAGTATATTAAAGACAAAAGTTAGATTTATAAGGAATCCCATGTGCGTAGGTGAGTTCATTACCAATATTGATTTATCATAATGATACACAAAATCTCTCAAAGACAAAATGTGTGTGCAATTACATTGTTCATTGACCAGGTTTGAGCAAGATACTATGATACAAGCGATTTGAATTAACCAAATAAGTGTTCGTTAACCATGATTTAGATGCATATAACCATACCAGACTACTATGTAGGTCAGTTATCAAGAGCTAGCTAATCCATAAGCAAACATAGGTCTATACAAAATAAGGTCGCTAATGCGATAGACATATCGCCACGCTAGGAGTTACCCAAGGCCAAGCAGGTTGGGCACAAACCACCTGTTATGGGGCTTACCTCATAGTTTTTTAATAATTGAGAATTCCAAGGATTCAAGCTCATTCACCCTTATTTTCTTTTCAAGGGGTAGGGAAAGGATTTTATCGTATTTTGCTTTTGCTTTTCTCTTTTTTTTTTTTTTACTTTTGTATTTTTGCTTGATATTTGAGATAATGCTAAAATAACTTGTTTCTTTTTCTCTTTTTCTTGAACTTTTTTTTCTTCCTATACTAGGGATACTTGCTCGGATTAGCTGTAGAGCAAGGGATTTTTATTCCGGGTAGAGGTGAGCTTGTCCTTTTGCAAATTCTCAAAGATTCTAGACCATGTGCATGATAGGATAGCAGGGGAAACTTTTTGCTCAAGAAACCACTTCTACTATGTAGCATAGCATGGACATTACAAATATAATCATTTTATTGTGAAAGGATATGCTTGGTTTAAGTAAATAACAATATCAATTCTCTGTGCTCAAACTTTATTTAATTGAATTTTGTGGACTTTGATATAAGAGAGATTAGTAATCATGCTAGATAAAATCAAGATATTTATTTTTATGTTTGTGATAGTGAGGGATTCCAAATAAATGCTAATTTATTCAAAATAACTTGAAAATATAACTGCAATATGTGAAGAAGAAATATATATAACAAATATTTTTGAGGAGTTTTATAATTTTGACTCTCTTTCTTCTTTATTTTTTTGGTTTTGAAAAGAGTCAATAATATTGTTGTTTTGACTTTTATTTTTTTATTTTTTTTTGTTTGTTTTTGTTTAAAGAGTTTTATATATATATTTAAAATGAGACAACATGCAAAATATGTACAAATGATGAAATGACCAAATTTTATGCGTAATATCGCTTAAGATGCATAATATTCATAGGTTCTTTTAAATATTTACCATCTAAGGTAGCTAATTTGTATGCTCCTGATTCAAATTTAGTAGTGATAATATATGGTCCAAGCCAGTTGGGCTCAAATTTACCTTTAAGGTCTTTAGTTGCATTAGTATTTTTTTTATTTTCTTTTAAAACAAGGTTGCCGACCTCAAAGGATCGATGATGAACTTTCTTGGCATATGATCTTTTAAGCTTGTTTTGGTAAGCACGAAGATGCTCCAAAGCATTGATGCACTTTTCATCTAGGAGTTCTAGCTGACTGAGTCTGCCAGCTCGATATTCATCTCCTACTTTGGTATCTTGAAGTAGTAGAGCCAAAGAAGGAACTTCTAATTCAAAAGGAAAAATGGCTTCAACGCCATAAACCAAGACAAAAGGTGAAGTTCTAGTGAGAGTTCGAACACTAGTGCGATAGGCCCTCAAAGCTTGATATAATTGAATGTGCCAGTCGCGGCCAGATTTATTGACCAACCTTTTAAGAATTTTGATTAAGGTTTTATTAGATGCTTCTGCTTGACCATTACCCTGAGGATAATAGGGAGTGGACCAGCGATGTTGAATTTTATATTTTTGACATAATTTCTTGACATATTTATTTTTGAAACAAGTTCCATTATCAGAAATGAGATTGGCAGGAATTCCAAACCTACAAATAATTTGATTAAAAACAAACTTGGAAACTTGTGTTCCAGTGCACGAAGCTAATGGCATCACTTCAACCCACTTCGTAAAATACTCAATGGCAGTTATGATGAATTTGTGTCTATCAGATGACACAGGGTTGATTTTTCCAATGATGTCTAGGCCCCATTTTGAAAAGGGCCAAGGAGATGAAATAGCCTGCAGCTCTTGTGCAGGTGCATGGACAAGGTCAGCGTGTTTCTAGAACTTGTCATAATGTCACACATAATTATGTGCATCAGTTTCCATGGTAGGCCAAAAATATCCTATCCGAAGGAGTTTCTTAGCAATGGCGCTACCACTAAAATGTCCCCCACAAGATCCATTGTGGGCTTCACTCAAATCTGATCTGGATTCTTCTAGATTCAAACATCTCAATAGGATACCTTCAAAAGATCTCCTATATAAAGTATTTCCAATTATTACAAATCGACTTGCTCGTCTACGTAATAACCGACGTTGGTTTCTATTAGAATTGGCAGGGAAAGTCCCATTGTGAAGAAAATCAACTATATCTGTATACCAAGGGTCAGGAGTAGTTTCATTGATTAGAAACACATCCAAAGGTTCTAAACATGACTTATTTGAAGTGGGTTCCTAGAGTCGACGAATAATTATGGTGGCATATTCGTCATCTAACTCCAAGGGTAGAAGAGATACAGCTACGACCATAGCGTCAGTCGCACGGTTGCTAGTTCATGGAATAGCTTCCAAAGTAACTTTATCAAACATGGATAACAATTGCAAAACATATGCTTTATATGGGCACAATTTATCATCTCTAGTCTGATAAACTTCATTAATTTGATTTATGACAAGTTGAGAATCACCAAAAACTAGCGAGATGTTTGATTTTTAATGCCAAGGCAGCTCGTAATCCAAGGATTAGAGCCTCATATTCGACAGTATTATTGGTGCAAGCAAATGTTAATTTAAAAGACAAAGGTATAATGTGTTTTTGTGGAGATATTAAAATAATACCCGCACCAGCCCCACTCATGCATCGGGCTCCATCAAAGTATAAGGACCATTGTTCAACATGGTCTGCCTCTAATTGAAGGCATTCATTAAGAAACTCAATGATGAGGGGATGGGTAGACTCTAAGGGTGTAGCAGCTAACTGATCTACTATGATTTGACCCTTAACATAATTTTGTCCTATGAATGTGAGTTCAAACTCGCTTAGAGCAAGAACCCACTTGGCTGTGCGACCCGATAAATAAGGTCGACTCATAAGATACCGCAAGGGATCATATTTAGCAATGACATGTTTTTTGACTAAGCATATAATGGCGTAATTTTTGCATAGAAAATACGACTGCTAGACATAGTTTTTCTAATGAGGTATAATGAGTTTCATAACTGATTAAAGTTTGGCTAATGTAATAATTAGCACGTTCTTTCTTCTCATCATCAAGCTGAGCTAACATAGCTCCTAAAGCAAAATTTGAAGCTGAAATATACAGGAGAAACGGGCGATCAAGTCTAGGCGGTGAAAGCACAGGTGGGTTAAGGAGGTATAATTTGAGAAGTTCAAAAGCTTTTGTACATTCGTCATCCCAGTTAAAAGGGACATCCTTCTTAAGGATCTTAAGAAAGGGAGTGGTTTTGTTTGCTAGCTTATTGATGAAGTGACGGATGGCTTGAAGCATACCTTGTAAACTTCATAACTTAGATATATTGGTAGGTGCGGGAATATCAGTGATAGCCACAATCTTGAGAGGGTCAATTTTGATACCACGTAAAGAAACTAAAACCCCTAATAGTTTATCGGACTTAACTCCAAATATGCATTTGGTTGGATTTAATCGAATAAGGTATTCTCTTAACCGATTAAATACTTTTCTCAAATCATCTAAATGATCATCTTCTTTAATAGAGCAAGCTATAATATCATCTATGTAATCATGTAGGATATCATGCATCATATCATGAAAGATATAAGTCATAGCTCGTTGATATGTTGCGCCTGCATTCTTTAAACCAAATGGCATAACTTTCCAACAAAAGGTACCCCAAGGGGTAATAAAGGCTATTTTAGCCTGATCTTCAGGAGCTATCCTGATCTAATTATAGCCAAAAAATCCATCCATTAGGGACATCATTCCACTCCCGACGGTAAAGTCAATGATTTGGTCCATGTTTGGAAGAGGAAAATCATCTTTAGGGCATGCAACGTTAATATCTCTAAAGTCCGTGCAAACCCTAACTTTGGTAGTTTCTTTCTTGGTGACTGGAACTACATTCGAGATCCATTCAGCATAATCAATAGCTTGTATGAAAATAACATTTAGGAGTTTTTCTAACTCCCCTTTGACTAGCAGGGCCACTTTGGGATGCATTTTTCTAAGTTTTTGTTTAACAGGTTTAGCATCTAGATGGACTACTAGATGATGCATGACTACTGAAGGGTCCGGACACGGCATATCTTCATATGTCCAAGCGAAGACATCTTCATATTCTTTAAGGAATGCAATGTATTCATCTTGTTTTTCTTGACTTAATGCTGATCCAATATTGATTATGTGAGGATTATCCTCAGTTCCAATGTTAACTTTAATGATGTTTTCTACTTCCATGTGTAGATCTCTTTCAAAATTAGGTGGGGCGGGTGAAATGCCCAATTCTTGTAATTATTTTAAGGTTAAGTTGGATAATTCATCTTGATGAGTGGTGGCCTCAAGTTGGGCTATAGTTGGTATAGAACCATCAAAATAAAAACCATTGTGTAACAACTCTTCAACAGATATATCATGGAAAATATCTCCTTCCAACTCCTCATCGAATTCAACAATCAATTCAGGGTAAGCTATGGATAGCATATTGCAGGTAAAGGGATTATTCTTTGAACACAAAGAATCTTGTTTATCTAGATAATCTTGATAACATAGGATTTGATCATCATCTTCAAAAGGGAAGGGTTGACCCTTACTAGGAAATAGGCCCACACCACATCGGGTGGGCCATGGCTCTACCTTAATAGGTTCTTTCATATCATTTTGGAAATGTCCCAAGCCTTTCCCTTTATAGCCCATTTTAAGCATTATGGGCTTAGATTTAATATATTCATTAGCAAAATAACATCGGACATATCCCTCATGATGAGTTTTGATATTCCTGGGTATTCTTTCCCAATCATATCCTTTATAAATAAAAGCACAACTCCCGACTTGGTAAGTACTTCCCATAGGTTGTGGGAGGCCCAAAGTATGAAGAGATGGCAGCAAGTTATTTAAAAGAATTGAATCTTGCATAAAAGCATTTTTTTTTTCTGATATTAAGATTGTGGATAAATCTGGTAAAAGTTCATCAGAAAGAGCATAAGATGTAGAAGGATCATTCCCTATATCTTTAGATGTGGAAGGTATGATAAATGTTGATAATGTGGAGGTGTCAATAAATGGGTCTATAGGTTTTGAAATTATAGGGATAGAACATGAATGATTGGTTGTGGATTGAAGACCTTTTTGAGGTTTTAGTGTGGTTTGTTTAGAAGATGGTTGAGTTAAATGTATAGGTGTAGTTGATGGGGTAGATGATGTTATGTGTGTGTTTTTCACATTTTTAGATGAAAAATAAGAATTAGGATGTGTGGATGACAGAGTAGGGCAAAATTGCACTCCAACAAGTTCTGCCAAAGCACACATATCAAAGGGTCTAGGGTCACCATGGATAGTGACCAACTGATTTTTAAATTCAAATTTAACACACTGATGTAAAGTGGAAGGAACCGCTCGCATCGCATTGATCCAAGGGTGACCCAAAAGTATATTGTATGATGTGGGGCAATGTACAATAAACACGGTTGTATCTAGGGTTCTAGGACCAACTTACAAGGGTAAGGTAATGACTCCACACGTTTCTTGTGTCTTGTCATTGAAAGCTTTTATAATCATGTCAGTTTTCTTCATTTCATCACTTCTAAACCCAAATCGTTGGTAGAAGTCAAAAGTGCAAATGTTTAGAGATGAACCATTATCAATCAAGACTCTTTTAACAACTACATCTCCAATTAGAGCAGTAATATATAAGGGGTTATCCTTATGTAAACTATGTTGTGGGATATCTTTATCCCGGAAGTCAATACAATCAACTTCTCGAGTGATGATAGTATTGGACATGGCTTCAAGTTGAATATTTTGAGGTACCATCATTTGGCTTAATGTAAGCACTAACTCCTCCCTATGGGTAGGAGAAGATCTTAACAATTCCAAAAGGGAAATTCTGGCTGTAGTATTGGATAATTGTTCATTAATATTGTAAGGAGGTTTTGGTTGAATATTAGACATATAATTCTCTTTATTGGGATTTTTCAAAATAAATGGAGCTTATCCATCATTCTGAGTTTGATTTTGTTGAGAGTTTTGAACCTGTTGTCTGGTAACAACTCCGATGGTACCCATAATGTTATATTGAAGACGTTGAACTAGTCTTGGTTGAGCATTTATGGCTTGTTCATTAGGAAGGAACTGATTAGAAGAGGGTCGAGTAGTAACTCTTCTAGGAAATGGTTCTTCTGGAACCATAGCATCTGTGATGGGTTGAATAGGATCTGATTTGTTTTCAGAACTATTCGATTGGTTTGAGGTGATGTCTATTTCACTTTTAGTATCTGATTCTACATCACTAGGATCGGGAGTTTGAATATTATGTAAAGGTCTAGTCGTGACCATGGATAAGGTTATGCCAAATATTTGAGGATCCTGAATAGATAATTGTCCGCTAATAGTCCCTACATATCGGGTAGGAGGGGGAACATTATGATGTTCAATTTGATTGGCCACTTCTTTATCATGGTTTGGTAAAGGATGTTGAAATATATCCAATGATTGATTAGCATTTTGATTCAGATTTTGGGGAATGGTCTTTTGAGAATTATTAGGAGCATTTTGTTTAGGTTGGAAGGCTTGCACCTCCATTTCATTATTATCAATCAGATCTTGTATTTTATGTTTCAATATTTTACAAGATTTTGTAGCATGTCCAGGTCCTCCATGAAAGTCACAATGTAAATCAGCTCTATATCTAGGTATAGTTGGATCAGGTTCCCGGATAGCTGGTAATTGGATCAAGCCTCGTGCTAATAATTGAGGAAGAATGGTTGATAAAGGTTGATTCAATCTAGTAAATTCTCGAGGAGGTTTATCAGGAGGTTTTAATATAATTTTTTTTGTTGTCTTCGTTGTATTGATATTAGCAACATTTCTACTATTAGTGACTCCGTCACCTACAACTTGTTTGTTTTTATACTGATTTATAGATGTTTTCTCATCATCTTTATTTTTGAGCTGACCTCTTCTAATGAGAGCATCTTCTACCCTTCGAGCTAAGTCTATAGCTTGATCGAAGGTGGTTAAGGTGGCAATTGATAACTCATAAGATATTTGTTCTTGTAAATTATTAATAAAAATGTCCAACATTTCCCTATAAGGTAGCACAAAGTGCAGTTTTCCTGTCAACTGCCTCCATCTAGCTAAGAAATTAGCAAAACATTCATCTTTGTCTTGTTTTAAGTTGTACAAATATTTAATGGTGACATGCCTCTCGATGTAGGCACTAAATTTATGGACAAAAGATTCATCTGTTTCTTCAAAATTTCTCAAAGAATGAGTGGGCAATTGATAGTACCACTCTAATTCCATTCCTCCTAAGCTTTTCGAGAAAAAATTTTAAGAAATAGCAAGTCATCATGTGATATATCATGATATGCTATCCTAAACATGCGAAGATGCTCTATGGGATCTTCAGTTCCTTTATATATAGGCAGGACGGGCATGGGAAAGTGTTTAGGGTATGGTTGTGCTACAACTATGGGATCCAGAGGTTGACTACATATCTCTCAATAATTGTACAAGGGACGGTAGGGATCTATTTGGTCCATGCGCGAAGCTAACTGTTTCACCATGGCTTCCAGATTACTAGTTTGCCCACCATATTGGTTCGGTAGGGTATTAATATGGGATTTGTGAACATATGATGGAGGGACATGAAGATTAGATGTGATATTGCTATTGTATAAATTTTTGGTAGGAAAGGTGTTATGAAGAAATTTTGAAGTTGTATTATGTTGTATGCCCGATTGTTGAAAATTGGTGTTTGGCTTCATTTTAGGTTTTTGTCTACTGGAAGCATATTGATCAATAGTTTGGCGAAGTAAAGCAGTGAAGGAAGGTTTCTTTTGTGTGGGAATGATTTTAGGCTCAATAACAGGTTCCTTAGGGGGTTGGGTAACCTATTGTTTCGGCATGTTCTGAATCATAGTGACCATATCTCCATTGGATGGTCCAGCTTTATCATTTTCTTGATCAATGAAAGACAAGGGATTAGTGTGTATGTCAAACATATGTTCCATGGCTGCTTGAGTGTCACTAATTTGCCCTTTATCAATACGAACTGCCATATTAAGAGCACCAATGTTATTATTGAAAAATTTCCAGAAATGATGTAAATTATCAAAAGCAATAGTTCCATCTGGAGCTATTCTAGGGGATGAGGATCCTTCCTCTTTAGGATTTTCTTGTTGTTCATTTTCTTTAGCCACGTCATCTTCTGGCTGTTCTAGAGTTTCTCCTTCCGGAATTGATTCCTCAGGAAGGACATTTGGGTTTTTTGTTTTGTCTCCTAACCAATCTTCTCCTTCTTCTTCAGTTTGTTTACCACTCCTAAGTTTAGGCATTGTGGTTAAATTTAGAATTCATAAAATATATATATACTTATATATATATATATATATATATATATATATATATATATATATATATATATGCAACAAGCTTAAGAGGTATATATTTTAATTATATACCTACTATAGTATTTGAAATAAAATGCTTTTGGTTTTTGTTATGTTTTGGTTTTTCTTGTTTTTGTAACAATATTATAAAGATAACAAACAACACACTAAATGTAAGAAATAATAATAATGAAAGCAATGATCTAGTTTTCTATAAACAATTTATAAATATCATTAATGAGCTTGAGTTCTTCAGGAGTCATGAAGTGTTCTTCTTCAAATTGAAAATTTTCTTTCAAGAATTTGACAAAAAGTTCTATAGTGATATTATCTGTCTCAGATTCTGGTTGGTAGAAATAAAATTCATGGCAATACTCTCGATATAACACAGCCCTAGGAACTCTATTCCATCTTTCCCTATCCGTAAGAATGACCTCTTGATTTTCTACATGACCTAGGAATTGGTGTATAACAGCTACGTTCTCGAGGTATTCCTCGAAGGTGAACAATTACGAAGACACAAGAGCTCTCCTATAAGCTAACCACCTATGGCAGGCTCTCTAAAGTTCATGATAAACAATGAGTTGATGAGGATCCAGGATCCTATCTAGGGCAAACCTCTTAATTTGTCTAAGTTTGGTTGATCTAGATGAAATGACACCTAGCCTCCTATTAAGTTCGTCCCACAAAGGTGGGACTCTGTATGTTTGAGATGTTCTAAACAAAGAATCAACCTTTATGGCTATTAATTGATTTGCAACATTTATAGTAACAACTAATATTTTCTTAGGAGCTACCATCTAGACATGATATGCAACTTAGTAGTTTTCTAATGATTTTAAATGCATCTATGTTTTTGTTTTTTTGTTGTTTTTTTTTTCAAAAGGTTTTAGTTTCACGTCGGGTTCACCAAAATGTATCGCTCCAAATTTTTTGCATCCTTACCTTCAGGCTAAAGGATCCGTGCCCGGAATGAGGATGGTAAAAGGATGGGACGGTACCTCGGACTGAGAGGCCCTTTGAAGGTCCCACCTCTCGGGGGAGGGGTTTTAAGGTGATTTTTCGATGGATGGTGGGGTTCACCAGGAAACGTTTAGTGGTAGTTTCCATGCCTAGGTTGAGAATGAGTTTAATGTGTTCAATTTTAGCTTTAAACATCCAAGTCCTAGGTTTGGCCAAATGAATCTAAGTTAAGCTATATGAAATGTTGATTACATGAATATAGAAAATAGATTTGAACAAAAAATAAAGAGAATAAGCTAGATTAAAGAGCCATACCTGATCCGGATGTCTGATGGAGATTCTAATTTTTAAAGCAGTTCAAATTGTCTGGAATTTGACGGGATCGTCTCTGATCTGACAGGATCATTTGAGATCTGATGAATTTGTTAGACGAATTCGTCGAAGACCTATAATTGTAGAAATGGATACCAAGAACAAAAACTACAATTGCAAAAGCAAGGGAAAATGATAGAAATGAAAGTATGAATGCTAGAATGACAACTTTAGATAACAAATTAAGTAAAATGCATGGTTTTAATGACTAAATTTGACTTTATTATGCATCTAGGCTACATGAGGTGAACTCCAAGATGCAAAGTAGTAATAAGCTTAACTAATGCAAAGCAAAACAACAAAAAAGAGTAAAGAAATGCAAACTTTGGGCACTGATTGCCCCCAATGTTGACTGCAATCAAAATTGTCTCGGATTGGTATGAAATCATATTGAATTGGATAGGATCATCTGTGACAATCTAAGCTTTGCTCTGACTGAAGAATAACAAATTTTCTATAAGAAAATTCAAAAAAGGACAAAGGCGAACAATAATCTAGGATATCCTGAAGCATGTAAAACTTAAAGTACAGAAAAATTCAGCCAACGGAATGTTAAGGGGAGGGCCTAAGATTAAATAGGCATAGGAAAAAGGTTGGGAGGTTGGCTATCATCCCATTTTGGGAGATCTCCAATGGGGGGAGACTCTAATGATGCATACGTGTTTCTGCCCGAGTTAGAGAAGCTGTTGAAACATAAGCTAATTTTGAAAAATTAGTTTTGGGATGAAATCATCTAGACGTTCTGCTCCAGACGAAATTAGCCGATCTGAGGCTATATCGTCTGATCGAAGACGATATCATCCAACAAACAAAACAAACTCTAAAAATGGTGCGAAAAACAAGGAAACGGGTAGCAGGCGGTTTGGGAGCGGTTTTGGGGTTGAAATTTGAATTTGAATTACTTACTAAGGTAATTTTAATTATTTACTAAGTTTTACTGCACCAATTTTAGGGTGCTACAGTGGCATACATTTCTTAAGTCAAAAAGGTTAAAGATATTTTGATCTTTTTTGAAAATATGATGGGTCTAATGATCATTTTCATAAGTGTAGACTTTTTTTCTTGAATACCCCCCTTGATAGGCAAAGTAAGATTGCAATAATTTTGGGTTGTGAGATTGCAGCTCTACTATCTTCTTATTTAGGGATTCCCTATTCAGTGGTGGAATGAAAGAGAATCTTTGGGATAAGATTCAAAAAAATATCACTAGTTAGAAAAAGGATCTTCTTAGCAAGTCTGGAAAGGCACATTTAGTTAAGGTTATTGTGCAGAGCATACCAGTATTTTCCTCTCTATTTTCAAAGCCCTAATAAAAGTAGTTCAAAATATTGAGCAGCTTCAGAAGTCTTTCTTATAATCTAATTTGGAGAGTAATAAAATATTCCATCTTGTCTCATGGGAACAAGTTTGTAAATAAATCAAAGTTGGGGTTCTAGGTTTTAGAAGAGTCAAGTGGATGAATGAAGATTTAATGGTAAATCAAGCATGGAAGTTGATAAAACATTGGTTGGGTAAATATTGTGTTGGTTAAATATATTTTCCTAAACAATCCTTTACTAACCTCAGGAATAGCCTTTCAACTCAGTATTTTAAAAATGAAAAGCATCATCCATAGAGGGCATAGATGGATTATAGGCAGTGGGCATGCTAATGATTTCTAGAAGGATCCTTGTATCCAATATCAATCTTTAATATCCTTTTGAGAATTGGTTGAAGCTGAACCTATAGACACTATTGTGTTTAGTACTAAGGTGGCTGATAATATGCAGATTCAATAGGGGGTTAAAAGTTGGAAACCACTTATAATGCAAAATTTGAATATGCTAGAACAAAGAAGTTTTAGACTCATTGAAGACTTATTAAGGCTACAAGTTATAAAGAACACATAAAAGTAAGACAACTTATTTTTTTTGAAAATTTTGAAAAAACTTGTATTAAAACAAAGATCAATTACAATAAGGGAAGAGACTCTTCCCAGCCAAACTTAGAGAGAACACAATCTTACAATAGACGAAGCAGCTTGTCATGAAATCGTGACACAAATCTTCTCCTTAAGACGTGAACAAGCAACATGTCGTGAAATCGCAACACCTTTCCCCTTTGGCCGCGAAAAAGCAACATGTCACGATATCACGAAATATTCCTCCTTTGGCTGCGAAAACTCAACAAGTGGCGAAATCACGACACTTTTCTCCTTTGGGCACAAAAGTGCAACATGTCACGAAATCGTGACACCTTTTCTCCTTTGGCCGCGAAAAGGCAACATGTCGCGATATCGTGACACCTTATCACCTTTGGCAGCAAAAATGCAACATGTCACAAAATCGCGACACCTTTTCTCTCTTGGCCGCAAAAAAGCAACATGTCATGAAATCACAACAACTTTTCTCTCTTGGCCACAAAAAAGAAACATGTCATGAAATCATGACACCTTTTCTCCATTGGCCACGAAATAGCAACATGTCATGAAATTGTGACACCTAAGCTCCCTTGGCCATGAAAATGCAACCTGTCACGAAATCATGACAACTTTCCTCCCCTGGCCGCGATGAAGTGACATGTCGCGGAATCGTGACAACATTCCTCCCTTGGCCGCGACGAAGCGACATGTCACAAAATCATGACAACTTTCCTCTAGCGACCGTGATGGCACACCATGTTGTGAAATCATGACAACTTTCCTCCAGCGATCGTAACGGTGCAACATGTCGTGAAATTGTGACAACTTTCCTCCAGCAACCCCGACCACGCAACATGTCGCGATATCATGACAACTTTCCTCCAGCGACCGCGATGACGCAACATGTCACAATATCGCGACAACTTTCCTCTAGCGACCGTGATGGCGCAACATGTCACAATATCATGACAACTTTCCTCCAGCGACCGCGACAGCGCAACATGTCACGATATTGTGACAACTTTCCTCCAGCAACCGCTACCGCGCAACATGTGATATCACGACAAATTTCCTCCAGCGACCGCGATAGCACAACATGTCACGATATCATGACAACTTTTCTCTAGCAGACACGACAACACAACATGTCACGATATCGTGACAACTTTCCTCCATCGTGACGGTGCAAAATGTCGTGATATCATGACAACTTTCCTCCAGCGGCCGTGACGGTGCAACATGTCACGATATCATGACAACTTTCCTCCAGCGACCGCGATGGTGCAACATGTCACGATATCATGACAACTTTCCTCTAGCGGCCGTGATGGCACAACGTGTCATGATATCATGACAACTTTCCTTCGACGACCGTGACGGCACAATGTGTCACGATATCATGACAACTTTCCTCCAACGACCGTGATGGTGCAACATGTCACGATATCATGAAAGCTTTCCACCCTTTGCATTTTCTTTGATCATTGGTGTAAGGACCTTTCCAGATCCTGTCTAATCACCTCATCCTCAATATCCATGTCACTGTGCAACTGAACTCCAACCTCATTTTCTACACCCATCTTAGCCAAAAAGTCAGCTGCTTTGTTCAAGTCTCTACTCACATAAACTGGGATAACATTCTCCAATTCCTTCCATAATTCTTTAATTTGGGTAACAATAGCCCTCAACCTCTAAGATTTCAGATCAAAGTTCCTCATGCAGTCCAAAGCTCCAACCAAAATTTGCGAGTCTGATTCAAGAATAATCCTGCGGTGGCCATGTTTCACTGCCCAAACAAAAGCAGACTTAATGGCAATGGCTTTAGCTTCATTGTTAGTGATTCTTCCCAGGCCTTGAAATTCCCAATAGAGCACAGTCCTAGCATGGTCCCGGCACACCACTTCAATTTTGGCTCTACCCGGATTACCTTTTGTAGCTCCATCAGTATTGATTTTAATCCAACCAACAAGGGGAGGTTTCCAAAAAATTTTGTCCTGTCCCTCTAGCAGTTCACCGCAGTCGTCCATAGCTCCAATGGCAATTTGAGCTTCCTCCTCCACATGAACAGCCATAATTTTGGTAACCTTACTCCAAATGGTCTGCCAAACCTCGTCTAAAGCAGTTAAAAGTTTCTCTAAAAATTTTGGCATTTCTTTCCAACCATACTTGCCACCAGATAAAGCTTAACCTGATCTCCCAGCCAAAATGAAGAGCTTTATATTTGAATCTACCCTTCTGTCATTTTGCCTAGATATTCATCTGATTCAAGTCACCACTTGAAATTTAAAGTATGCAAACCAACACAGCAAAATCTGTCGGGTAAAAGGGCAACCAAACAGTAAGTGGTCAACAGTTTCCTCGCTCTTGTGGCATAGAACACATTGAGAAGGGCTGATGATACCTTTTGATCTGATATTATCAAAAGTGAGGATTCCATTGTGCATGCACTACCAGTCAAAAAAGTTGACTTTCGACCAGCCTTTAGAGTGCCATATTTTCCTCCAGTCCTCAACCAGAAAAGTATGAGGGGGGGGCTCTGGGAGAATGCTATCATATCCGTCCTTTACTATATAGACGCCAAGACTCCCAAAGCCCCAGGCTAATTCATCCTCCATGTCTCCCCCTGTAAGAAATATTTTTGTCAGAATTTTAGTCATGATGGGAGTCAAATCCGGGGGGATTGAAATGGGCCACTCATCCAACTTCTTGAATTGCTTAAACTTACACTCCCCCAGCTGAGAAGTTGTGAAGTAACTTTCAATACAGATCCATCCCTTGGATTCAATGGTAGCTTTTATTGGCTGTAATTCTAGAAATTCAGAAATGATGGGTGGGAACTGATCCCAAGAATCTATCCAGAAACGAGCCTTCTCCCCTCTTCCCACTTTCCAAAATAAGCGATCTTTAACAACCTGAGACCCTAACTTGAGAGCCTACCAAACAAGGGACCCAGAACCATCCAAGGGGAGGTGAGAAACATCGATTGGGTTGGCCTGACACAGGTATTTGCTAGTTAGGATTCTACTGAATAAGGAGGTGGGTTGGGAAATCCATCTCTAGTACAACTTTCCAGCCAAAGCTTTATTATTTAGCCTAGATTTTCTCAAACCCAGACCTCCTTTATCCTTGGGTTGGGTAACTTTGTCCCAGCCCACTAAGGCCCACTTTCTCTCTCCCTTTGCTCCTTCCCATAAAAACTTTCTAGCCATCCTGTCCAACTCTTTCCAAATTGTAATCGGGGCAGCCAGGATAGAGAATTTGTAAATTGGCATGGCTTGAATGATTGACTGTAAGAAAGTTAATCTGCCACCATAACTTAACCACTTGTGAGACCAATGATTAATTTTGCCCTTGATACACTCTAGCAGATTCCTCCATGTGTCTAATGTCAGCTTCTTGAAGTGCAAGGGGACCCCCAAGTAAACCACTAGGAGAGAAGTCCTTGTGAATCCCAAGATTTCTAAAATTCTATTCTAAAGCCTTTGCTCCAGATTAAAAAAAACCACTTTGGATTTCTTGTCATTAATGACCTATTGAGTAGCCCTAAGATAGACATTGAGAGTATCCCTAATCATTCTTGCTTCCTTGAAGCTGGCCACTCCCACCAAACCAGTGTCATCCACAAACTACAAGTGCGTTAAAACTTCGTCACCCACCCTGATACCCAATAATCTACCTTGCTGTCTTCTCCTCAAGAAAAGTATGCCAAGACCTTCAACCAGAATGAGAAAAAGATAATGAGAACAAGGATCCCCCTGGTGTAGTCCTCAAGAAGCTCCAAATGGTTGCGAAGGAAGGCCCTTGATTAGCACAGATTAAGTCAAGGAAGAGACACAGCTCATGACCCACTCTATCCAGCCCTGAGAGAAGCCAAAGGGTACCATCAATTTAGCTAGGAAACTCCATTCAACCCTATCATAAGCCTTTGACATGTCCAGTTTTATGAACATCCCTTTATTACTAGAAGTGTGCATTGAATGGATTGCTTCCTGGGCCACAACCACCCCATCCAGAATCTGTCCACCCTCAACAAAACCCCCTTGCTCAGAGGAAACAATGTTGTGAAGAAGATTTTTTAGGCATTCAGCCATTACCTTTGTGATTATTTTGTACAGCACATTACATAAGGCAATAGGCTTAAAATCTAAAATATGAACCCCCTCCTCCCCTTTTGGAATTAAGGTAATGAAAGTGTGGTTTATAGCTTTAAGAATTCTCTTATTTTCTCTGGACTCTTCAACAACAGCCCTTACATCTTCCTCTAAGTAGTCCCAGAAAGCCTAAAAAAACTCAATTGGGAAGCCATCTGGACCAAGAGTTTTACCAGTGCTCATTCCAAAGACCACAGTTTTCAATTCATCTCTATCAATGGGTTTGAGGAGGGCCTAATTTTCATCCTCTAAAATAATAGTAGGTATGACAGAAATAACTTCATTTTGGGCCTCTGCATCTTGTACCACACTTTCCTTAAAAAGCTTAGAAAAATAATCCATAGCATGGGAATGTATACCTGGAAGTGTATCAAAGAAATGGCCATTCTCATCTTGAAGGGCCTCCATCTTATTCATCTGTCTTCGAGCACAAGCAGTCCAATGAAAGAATTTTGTATTTTTGTCCCCTTCTAATAACCAGGTGGTTCTTGCTCTCTACTTCCAATAGATCTCCTCTTGGTTGTCAATGTCCTCAACCACTGTATGCAAGGCATCATCCTTAGCTTTGAGCTAGTCTATAATTACTCCTTCTCTGAACTGTTTTTGGACATCATCCCATCTAGCCACCAATGGAGCTCTTTGGGCCTGGAAGTCAGTTTTATTAGCACGCCTCCAATACTTCAACTGAGTTTTGACATATTGCAGTTGTTTATGGATTCTGAACATTGCTCTCCCATAAGTTGGATGACCTTCTTCCCATCACTATGGAATTTTCTCCCAAAGTTCTTCTTTTTGAAGCCAAAAATTCTCAAATCTGAAAGGTTTGTGATGCTGCCCCATCCTAGTCTCGCCTTCCAACAGAATGGGATAGTGATAAAAAATAGGACCTTCTAAAATCTAAAAATTTATATTCCATTTTACAAACGCCTCCTCTGAAACCAAAAAATGATCTAGCTTAACCTTCCTTCTATGTGGCTCCCGCATTTTATTAGTCCAAGTGAAGTTATTTCCAGGACATTTAATGTCCACTAGGTGCAAATCCTAGACTTGGGTAATCATGAAACAGTCCCCTGGGTCTAAAAATGGTGTTCCCCCTTCCTGGTCTCTAGAAGATAATTTAGCGTTAAAGTCCCCCGCTATAATCTAGTCTAGATCTTCCCTTGAGGTTCGCATGTTATGCACAGCCTTCCACTGCCGCCTCTGACCCTCTAGGTTTTGAGACTCATAAAAGTTTATGATTAGAACAAATTCTGTAGAGACATTATTCCTAAAAAGAGAAGCGAGAACACCCCTCCAGGCAAGATTTTCAATTGCAAACCATTCAAGAGAGTTCCACAGAGTAACAATCCCCCCTGAGGCACCTTGGGCAGCCACATCCATATGACCAGCACCCCTCCAAATTTTGTTGACTATTTTAGACATAAGATCCAAAGACATCTTAGTCTCTTGTAAAAGCAAAAAATTAGTATTGCGATTCTCTAATAGTATTTGAACAACAGATTGATGGGTTCTATTGTTTAAACCCCTCACATTCCATGATTGTATAATCATTGGTTACCCTAGGAGCAATAAGAGTCTATTGTCCTCACCGATCCTCCCATGATCAATTTGTCTCCTTGGGCTGCTAGCAACTCCTTATTGGATCTTCTACCTACTCCTTGAGAATTGTTGTTTTTTGATCTTTTTTCTACCTGGGTTATCCCCAAATATGGCCTTTCCTTGTTCTTCTCTGCTATTCCCATGCAGACATCCTGAGAAATTGTCTGCTTCTGGTTATGCACTACTAAGGCACCTGAACACACTGGCTGTGATACCTCACAGGGTTCAACTACCTGCTGTATGACGGGAGGAGATGAAAGGGGGAGTTTCTCGAGAATATTAGAAGTTTCTTTAAAACCCTCCATGCCCTCCATAAATTGTTCCTCTTCGTCAACCAGTGACTTAAATATCTCATACCTATTGGCAGGCCTGAGATGGGATTGCTCCTTTCCCTCCTTTTTCTTTGTTCGTCTTTTTCTTCTGGGATGTTCAAAACCCTCTCTCTGAGCTTCTTGGCCCTAAACAGTGCTATTAGAATATTTATTAGGTGTTGCATTATCCTCTTTAGGTAGGTTTGGCATTACTGAAGGGGCCTCCATTTTAGCATTCATATTAATAGGACAGAAACGGGCCAAATGTCCATGTTTGTGGCAAACCCTACATCTAAAGGGTAGGGCCTCATAGTCCAGTTGTTGAATTCAAGAGAGACCTACCAATTCAATTTCCAACTCTGGAAATAGTGTCTCTGGCAACACCCATATGTATACCAATAGCATTGCCAATCCTTGCCAACACCTGCTCACCCCAGAATTCCATTGGAAGAGCATATAGACGGATCCATACTGGGACAACAGTAGGTTCAACACGGGGATTGAATCCCACTCTCCATGGTTGAACAAATAGCCCTATCGGGCCATGATTTTTCTTCTCTAACTCAAAAGCCTTATTTCTATCGGCCAAAGCCAAAAAGCTAATAATAAAATAACCATTGCTAATAAACCACAATGAGAACTCATCATGAGGCTCCCAGTTTTGATGGATCTAAGAGTGCAAAAAATTTAGGGAAGGGCGAATACCCATGAACTTGCAGATTAAATCATGGTTAGCTCTGTAGATGACTGATTCTTCAACCATACTTGGCTCAATGAAAATTTTTGGCCTGGATTAAGCCTACGGCAAACAACCATTCACACAATGTGTTGTCGACCTATTCCTAGCAGCCGTGAAGAGCTTTTTATATGCCATCTTTTGCGCTTCGTCGTTCTTAGGAGGAGAATTTTCTTTAAACAAATCAGCGTATGAGCTGGTACTCCCTGGAAAAGGAGCCGAAGAAGTCCCCATTGGACCCTCCTGGGGCACCGATCTAGCCTTCAGATCCACCGTACCCCAAAGACACTTCTGCTATCTAGCTGAAGCCCGAGATTTTTCGAAGTTCCAGAAACCCTAGTTCAGAGGAAAAAATCACTAGAGCTCATTTTCCCGCCTCGTCTCAATAAGACAACTTATTTTAGAAGAATGAAAGTGATGGGTTATTTTTTGTTAATTCAGCCTATAATATTACTTTTGATGTCATAGAGGAAGTCCCTATTTTCAAGATTGGGTTAGAGGTCTTATGCCAAAAGTGAAATTTTACCTTTGGTTGACATCTCAAGATAAAATTCTAATGGTGGACAATTTAAAAATAAGAGGTATGATAATTACATATTGGTGTTCTCTCTCTAAAAATTTAGATGAATCCACAAGTTACTTGTTTTTCCAATACCCTTTTTCAAGGAAAGTGTTTTCTCTCTTGATGGATTTTTTGGAAGTTTAGTGGGTGTTTCATGGATCATTACAAGATGTTATTGAACTGTGGACCTCTCCATTTGTAAACCCTATCTTATGATCCTATTGGTCCTTCTCATCCTTGATGATCACTTATGTGGAATTAACATCTCTTATGTGAAATTTTTCGTAGCTGGGTGCATGTGATCACTAACATCCCAAAGGTCATTTGAACTGACAAATAAAGAAAAATCTTGTATTGATTTAGACCATCTTGGAATACCACCCTTCTTTTCCAAGTGAGATAGAACAATATTAAAATCACCCCCAAGAATCAATAGATCACAATGAATCATCTTTGTATTTGATAAAAATGTGCTAAGGTCCTTCCAACATCTTTCATGAGGAGTAACTATAGTTGGAGCATATACATTTATAATCCTAGCTTTGATGTTTTCCTCTTTCTTGTAAAATTATCTAGCAACCCAATTAATTTTTGCTTCTAATAGTTATCCATACCATTTGCATTTGTCCCATACTATTGCAATACCGCCTAAAGCTCATATAGAAGAAATTGCTAAACAATCACTTGTCTTCCAAATCTTCTTAAAATCATCCTTACATTCCTAATTGCATAATTTTATTTCTTGTATTAAAATAAATTCAATGCTATAACAACCTCTTAATTCCTTAATAACTCTTTTTTTAGGAATTTTATTCATACCCCTAATATTCCATGATATCATTCTCATCATCAGCACTTTATATTTCTATTAATGGTCTTAGCCCCACTTTTTGATAACACCTGTGATATTTTTATTTGGCTTCCTAGATCAAAATCCTTTTCAAATTATTTTTCTCTTTGTTATTGCTTTGATGGCCTTCCTCTCCTTCCATTCCCACCAACACTCTCATCTTCATCAATATCTTATATTTTCTCATATTGTTCAAAATGAGACTTATCTTCTAAATAATTATGTTGTCCTAAAGAGTCAAAAGTGCAAGGAATAACCTCATTAGTATTTTCTTCTTTATGTTGCCCTAAAAACTCTAGACTGCATAAATGATACTCCATAGTCATCACTTTATTATGTTGGCCTAAAAACCCTAAATTTCTTTAGATATCCTCCAAAATATTTTATTTACTATAATGCTCTTGAAATCCTAAAGTGCAAGGAATACTCTCCATACTACTTTCATTTTTATTGTAAGGGGAATATTTTAAGCTACTTTAGGATAATAAAGGTGATTTACCTAGATTACACTTGACCTCCTTCACATCATTTGCTTTAAAATTCATCTCCCCATCTTATTTTATTTTAAAATTGTCCTTCCCCTCTTCCTTCACATCTTTAACTCCTATATTTGAACTTGCACATTTTACTTCCTCATCCTCCATATCAATTTTTTCTTCTAATGGTTTATTTGATTGAACTGTAATGGCCTTTACCATATAATGATGTATAGGGAGTTTTCTAGCCACTTTCTTAGGAGTGGAAAATGCTTAATTTGACCTAGCTTCTCCTATGATATGATCTCCTTGTTTCAAATTGAAGATACCCTCATGCTCAAAAATTTCCATCTCTTCCTTCATTTTCACTTTGCATTATCTTACCATGTGCCTAGTTTCATGATATTTACAACATCGAAATGTAATATTTCATAATCCACTTGTTGATACCATTCTCTTGTTTCAAAATTAATCCTAATCGACTGCGGTAAAGGTTTAGAAATATCCATGGTAACACATATTTGAGTGTATACAACATGTTTTCTTTCCTTAGTAATTGGTCTCTCTTGGATGAATTCACCTAGAGTATTACCAATATTCTTCAAAACCTCCTTATTGATGAGTTGATAAGGAAGTTTAAAAAACCTAATCCATAACAGAAGCCTTTTAATAGCTTTTATGTCCACAAAATAATTCTCACTCCAAGGTCTTAAATATAATGTATCTTTACCCCTAAACCACGAGCCTCCATCCATTATTTTATCCCTTATTTTTGAACTAGAAAAAAATGAGGAAATACCCTTTTGGAAGAAAATTCATGGAGAAATTGGAATTCAATCCCCACTCCCACTTGATCTAATTTTGAATCTCATAAAAACATATCCAATATCCATAAAAATTACATGTTTAAGAACCATTAGATCATGCTCAATCATCTCATCCTTGATGATAACTTATGGTGTAGAATCTGCTACCTGGATTAGGTTTGTCATAGATTCACTATTCCTCTTATTTCTAGCAAGGGCATCCATACTTCCAACTTGATAATTCATACTTTCAGTAAGGACTTTCACAAATGAATTTCTTTCTATGTTACCTAGATTTTCTTCAAGTGAACCCTTTAAATTCTCCCAAGATCTGGAATAAGAAGTGGAACTTGTTCCTTCACCACACTTTGTTTTCTACATGTTGCTTCCTTGCTCACACTTCCTCATCACTCTCAGCTTGTGCTTGCATTCACTTTTTGCTACACTCACTCCTATCTCGTGCTCATACTCACACTTGGTTGCACATGTTTTTAGTTCCAATCTCTCGATTCATGTTGGCACTCACTTTCAGCTACACTCACTCCTGGATCATGTTCGCTTTTGGCTGCACTCACTTCTAACTCATGTTGGTACTTTCTTCTATCTGCACTCACTCCTATATCATGTTGGCACTTGCTTCCAGCTGTAATCACTCTCAATTTGCATTGACACTCGATGAGTGGTTATTTACCAAATATTTTTGTATCAAAATTACTTCATTTACCTGAATAATTGATATGTTTATGAAATTTATTATTTACAAAACGTAATTTATTAGTAAAAATGATTAATTATGGTAATCTAATATTTATATTTGATTTGTATCAAAATTTTCTGAGTTCTAAGAAAAATGCAAGAAAAAGCATGGATGATTGATAAAGGAATCACAGAACCTGTGGAATGCACCTCGGACGAGAAGAAGAACCATAGCAGTTTGGGAAACAACAGTAATTGATCTTACTAAAGCATATTACTGAAGTATATTACTAAAGTATATTACTGAAAGTATTTACTGAAGATAACTACTAACAATAATTACTGAAGGTAATTACTGGAGAATGTTACCAACAATTACTGTTGACTGTGGACGACATAATCAAGTGGATGACACATTACAATGGATGGTAACAGATATATTTTCAACCTACCTTGCTTCTCGCATAATTATCTACGAGAATATATCCAGTTGACAAAGTTCTTATTTATTGTAATGAGTTTATTTTAGGACATTTGAAATGTAATCATAAAATATTGTTAAGATTTCCTGGAATAAAGGAAATAAAGTCTTAACATCTATCTTGTGAGTTAGTTAGAATAGATATTAGCTTGATAGTATTATGTGTAGCTGCCACTTGGACCAATAATAAAATTTATAAGTCCAAGTCAAAATAAGAATTATATTAGGTTTTAGATTATTGTTGATTCATGTATAGTCATCAGTCCACAAGTTACACATGACAAATACGTGGAAGAAACTATTCAACATTGTATTAGTTTTAGTATAAAATTACATAGAGGACCTTGAGAGAGGCCTGGTTAGTTAGCGCTGGAATAATATTGTATTACAGTTTATAGTCTATTCTAAATTAAGTTACAATTCTGAGGAAGCATGTACAGTTGAAGCTCCAGCAATAAAACATCATTTCTTCAAATATGGTATTTTGTATCAACTATGTAGTTTGTTTAATTTTTGTTTTGTAAATTGTAGACTAATTACCTGCATTCATAAAATATGCATAAATATTAGTATGAAACATAAAACTTAGTTATTGATAAGGTAAATTAGGGGAGAAAGACTTACACTACCACTTTAGGAGGTAGGACCCACTCCTAATAGACAGTACCTGAGCTCTCTCGCCCCTGCATTAGATTAGGATTAGTTAGACTTGCATTTCAAATTATATAAAATAAAATAAATTGCACGAGGATCCTCATATCATAAATTAGTTCTTTACATTTAGATTAAAACATATCATAAATTAATTGCAAATAATCAGATACATTAGTAAATTACATCATTAGTAAAATTTAGATTGCATTTATTTATCATATCTTGCATGATTCATCCCTGCATAATTTTTATATTTCTTTTTGTACATGTGTACGCATGAATTTTGGAAAGAAAATTGAGCTGGACTTAGTATTAACTCCTATGATATAATCTATACCAGATTGCTACTTTTTAAATCTAACCTTGATTTACCTTGGATTGATAAAATTAAATTTAAGCTTCTACAGCCGATCATTTTTGCGTCGTTGTCGGGGAAATTAACATCGTAGTAGTTGGTCAAAAAATTTGCTTGGCAATGCAAAGCGAGTGGACTTACTTGTACGCATGAGATCATGTGGACACATGGGCCCTTGGTGTGCATATGAATCAAAGTAGATATTTATGTATATGGTACACATGAGACCTCCCTACTATAGATAGGCTGCAAAGAGCCCCGCCTTACGACATTTCCAGGTTCATTTTTCATAAGAATTTCATGTTTTACTGCTTTCATAGATTAAATTTCAATTCCTACAAATTTTAATTTCTGCAAATTTCTTGATTTTCAGGACCTATAAATAAAATTGGGAAGTAGGTGAACGCCAAAAGTAACACCCTATTTTTATTCTATAGGAAGTAGTTACATTGAGTGACACAATTGTAATGAAATCCTCCTATCCAATAAACAATAAGAAGTTACCTTTTATTTCAGCAATTTTATTTTCACCTAATTATTACTAAAGTTAGTTGTATGGATTCATAGATCATGGATCACACTTAATTTTAGTAGAATTACGTCGTACTTTTTCCCTAATTTTGCTAAAATAGGCTATATGTATTCATAGACCGTGGATCGCATCTTATTTTAGAAAGCATTAGGTCTGTTTAAAATTATACATATTTCTTTTTTTTTCATTTTTTTAAAACTAAAATTATGAATTTTATATTTAAGTAAACAGTAGGATTGAAATAGAAAACAAAATCAAAACCAAAAATTAAAAAAAAAAAAAAAAAAAAACATTTTTCAAAAAGAGAAATTAAACAAATTGTTGAAAGTAGTCATATTGAATTCATAGACCTTAAAAAAAAATTGATACAGCAAGAGGTTAATCCTCTTGTTGATCAAAATTTCATAACAACCAAACTAGAATGGGAAGCACTGTGTGAACGTGTTGACTCTATCAATGAAATATCAGAAGAACTTAAGAAGATAAAAATTATTAATATAGAAAAAACTTTAAGGGTAAATCATCCTACACCTTATGATAATCTAGGAATAAGTTGTGCAAATTGGCTTTGGTATAGAAGAGCAATAGTGAATTCAGAAATTTATCCTTGGAATCAATACCTTGAGGATTCCCTCACTGTTCACAATTTTATTTCAAAAATAGAGAGGAGACAATTAGCCTTGCAATACAACAAGAGATACTGTAGAATTCCTAGAGTTGTACATTTTAGAGAATTGTGCCAAGAATTTCGTTACGAACTAAAATTTGGGATTCCTAATCCTATCACAATTAAATCTTATCTTGTTCAGTTGATTCAATTATTGGTAGATTATTTTAATTTTGAAGAGGAACATTTCATGACATCAGACCAAGTTGATCCAATCAACGTTATACATAAATTATTCAAAGAAGATTAGACATAGTGCTTGAAAAAAATAAATAATAATAATAATAGTAGGTTTAGAACATACATGAATAGACCTAGAGACTCTAAAGGAATATTTATAAAAACTAATAAAATAGAAAAATCCCCAAGAGACTTTAGAGAACCTAGAATTTTTAAAATAATTAAAACTGAGGCTACATCACCAACGAATCAAGCTAAAATCCTATATCAAGATCCCAATACATATTTATTGTCAGATCTAGAATTCGACAACTACATAGATCCCTCTTCTATTTTTATTGAACCTATACCTAAACCAATTCTAGAATTCTTATATTCAGGAATGGTTGATGCACAAAGTGAAATAGGAGAAGAAAATCGAGGAAATGAGAGACAAAGGCAAGAGAGACAAATACAATATCAGGGGGAAATTAGACAACAAAAAACATTTCCTTTCCCAATATTACATACAAAATATGGAACAAGGGAACCTAAATCAATTTCTATTTCTGTATTGCCTACTTTTCATAGAAAACCCCATGAAGATCCTAATGCTTTTCTTTTTGAATTTGAAGTAGTATGTCAAGCTTATTTTTACACTACCAATGAGCAAAATTTAAGATTATTTCCTTCTACTCTTAAATATGCCGCTTTGAGATGGTTTATGGGTCTAGGAGAAGGAGTTTGTAATCGTTGGGATGGAGAAAATGGATTAAAATAAATATTCCTTGAAAGATATCAAGATTATAGGGATAAGAAAGCTGAGCTTTTTCGTATGAATAAAAAAGAAGATGAAACTTTGGAATATTATCTTGATATTTTTCATTTTGTAGGATCTAGAATAAATATAGATGTTGAAGAAGAAATCCTAAAAGAACTTTTTCTGAAAAGTTTAAAGGAAGATGTAATTAAAATCTTAAATCGTATGGCAAAAGGAGATATTCATTCTATATCACTTGAGAAGATTATAAATATTTGTAGAAACTATTCAAGAAACAAACCTTTGAGAGGTAATAAAAACATATCTACATGAGTAGGAGTGACAAGATCCAAAATTGTAAGTATGTTGGAAGGTTTAAAAACTAATTTATTGAGTAATTTGACCTCATATTTGGATTTAATGGATAAAAATACAAAGGATAGTGAAGAAATTTATTGTCATAGATGTAGGAAAAAGCACAATTCAAGAGAATTTCCTCTCAACATAATAAATATCTCCAATATTTTTGCTTGTTGCCAAATTTGTGATAAAGATCATAAAACAAAAAAATGTAAGTATATCTTTGTTGTTAAATTTGCCATATTGTGATGAGGGCAAGAACTATATTGTGGAGAGGGTGATGGAAGTGATGAGGGAAAGAACTATATTGTGAGGTTTGGTTGTGCAGAAGGTGGATTTAGTTCTACAAGGGGGTTCATTGCTATGGGTGAGGTCAAGGGCAGTGGCAAGGTGGTGGTGGGGGTGGAGTAGTTTGGGTGGCAAACTATCGGGTACCAGGTCGTTGGTGATCTTAGGAGGAGGTTTTCTGGGTGATGGGATAGATATTTTTGTCAATGATAAGGGGGTGGGGTTTTAGCCTTTTCCAAGTGGAAATATTGGTGGGACTATGGCATGTGATGGGACCCCATTGGGGGGGATTTTCATAAGCCATTCAACCCTAGCATTGGTGTGTCCTTTGTAGTGTTGGTCTCATATGGATCAAGGAACCCTAGTTCAAAAGTGGTATTTTATATTTCCCAAAGGAAGATACTCTTAGGATTTTAGAGGTGTTGATTAAAATTACAATGGAGGATGGTGCACTTAACCTAGTTGGAAAATTTATAGTGATCCATATTGATCTTTATGCGGTCTGTAGATGGGAATTTTCCAAATGGAGGCCTTAGGGCCATTTGCAAATTACGGATTTGCCTAAATCTTTCATAATGTTTAAATTTAATCATGAAGAAGACTCCAAGAATGTGCTTAACGGGAAGTGGTTCTTTGGGAAGCAAGGTCTCTTCCTTCAAATGTGGACTCTAAACTTTTTTCCTAATTAATAAAGGATAAACACAACCCCCACATGGATTAGGTTACATGGTTTGCCTTTCCAGTACTACCATGATGATGTAGTACTCTTTGGGAAGCAAGGTCTCTTCCTTCAAAGGTGGACTCTAAAATTTTTTCCTAATTAATAGTGGATAAACACAACCCCCACATGGATTAGGTTACAATGGAGGATGGTGCACTTAACCTAGTTGGAAAATTTATAGTGATCCATCTTGATCTTGATGCGGTCCGTAGATGGGCATTTTCCAAATGGAGGCCTTAGGGCCATTTGGAAATTACGGATCTACCTAAAGCTTTCATAATGTTTAAATTTAATCATGAATAAGACTCCAAGAATGTGCTTAGCAGGAAGTGGTTCTTTGGGAAGCAAGGTATCTTCCTTCAAAGGTGGACTCTAAACTTTTTTCTTAATTAATAGAGGATAAACACAACCCCCACATGGATTAGGTTACATGGTTTGCCTTTCCAGTACTACCATGATGATGTGTTATGGGGTATAGCCAAACGAGCGAGTGAATTCATTCTCATTGACAAAACAACAAGAGTCAAGTCAATATTAATATATGTTAGGATATTTATTAATGCAAACTTGGAAGTAAATCTAACAGATTCTATTAAGTTGGTCTTGAGTCTAGGTACTTGAATATAACCAATTTTCTATGAAAATCATTCAAGGTTATGCATTGAGTGTAAAGCTTTGGTATATCTCTTAGGTCAATGTACGACAAAGAAGCCAATGAGGAAATTCTAGACTAAGGTAGATATGAAGAACAAATCGGCCCAGATTGAGCCCCGAAATCAAAAAAGGGTAGCTTTTGAAAAAGGGTTGGAAATGACTCAATCCTAGATGGATTTATTCAACACATGGGGCCAACTTCAAAGAAAATTATGAAAACCACATCGAAACCCCTAGGTGTAAGCCGAGAGGATCCCGAGCCAATCCTTGAATATGGGATTCAGAAGCATGTTGAACAAGTGCTCCATATTATTCAGCCCCCCTTATTATTTAGAATTCTTTTGATTATCTCAAAACACATAGAATGGAGGAATTTTTAGATTCGATATCACCAAATATGCCTTCTCCTCCTAAGTTTCTAGGTCCCATTAATTTGGAGAAAGGGTCTCCAAGCCCAAAAACTAGAAGCCATAAAAATTGATTATGGATGTGGGGATTGAGAGAAAAGTGGGAAAGCCCCCAAATAAAGAATCTCAAAAAAAAGGAGACAGAATCAGATATATCCAACATGACTCAATTGGTGTTAGGAGAGGATGAAGTATTGGTTCCAAGAAAAATTTAACCAAAGATAATGTCCTTTAATAACATTTCTCCTCACAGATTGAGGGATGGGAAGAAATTATCTTTCAATCATGGTAAATAAAATTCCTTTCCTAGAATGTGAGGGGCCTTAATGGTCACTTGAAACAAATATTAGTGGCTTCTCTTAGGTTTAATCATAAGTTGGATATTATTATTTTGCAAAAAACCAATGTGGAAGATAGTAGAGTAGATTTTATTAGATGAGTTATTTGGAAGAATGCAGGTTTTTGTGCTAACCCAGCTCATGGGGCATTAGGGGGTTTATTGTGTTTGTCGGATTCAAATACACTGGTGGGTTTAGTGTTATATACTTCTAATAAAATAACAAATGTTATATTTTGTTGTAAAGAGACTAATAGGATATGGATCTTGACCAATATATATGCCCCAAATTCATATGTTGGTAAAGGTCTTATGTGGGAATCTATGAGCACTTTGAGAAAAGGCCTCTGAGGTGAAGCTTGGATATTGTCTAGAGATTTTAATTCTTTGTTGTATCATGCTAATAAAAGAGGAGGTATTACTATCACTTCAAGAGGAATGGAATATTTTACCTCTTTTATCAATACAAATGAACTTATGGACTAACCTTAAAGGCAACAAGTTTACATGGAGTAATAGAACGATTGGTATCTAGCTCATCCAAATAAGGTTAGATAGAGTCCTTATATCGAAAGAAGCATGGTTTTGTTTGGAGATACCTCTTTATTGTCTCTCTCAAAAGTGGGTTCAGACCATAACCCTCTAGTTTTTGAATCTTCTCAAGGCATTTTTTAATTTCCTAAACCCTTTAGATTTGAAGCAATGTGGCTAAAAGACCCAAGGTTGGAAGATAATATTAGTGAGTGGTGGTCTCAAAAATTCTCTGGGACATTAAACTATCAAGTGGTTGAGAAATTAAGGTGGGTTAAATTTAATTTAAATATCTTGAATAGAGAGGTTTTTGGCCATGTGAATGTGAAAAAAAAATCCTTGAAGGCTTAGCTTAAAACTTTGGAATCTAAGATTGAATTTGGATAGTTTTCTATGGAATCCATATTTAAATAGAATACTTTATTGGTATACCTACACAACACTCTAACGTGTGAGGAAATTCTTTTGAAATAAAAATATTGAGCCTTATGGTTAAAAGAAGGAGATATGAATACAAGATTTTTCCATGTGTCCACTTGGAGGTGTAGGAGTATTAACAAGATTAATAAAATATTAGAAGGATATGGTCAAAAATTTATTGATATTCACAAAATTAGAGTAGAAGCAGTAAACTACTTTGAATCCCTGCTAGGAGAGAAATCAAATGGGGATGAACAGACAGAAATAAAGTTATTATCTAGCATTATGCAGCTAGTTATAGAAGAGATGAACTTTGTTTTGATTAGCCCTTTTGAAGATGATGAAACTAAAAAGGAGGTCTTTTACATGGGAGGGTTTAAAGCTCTAGGTTCATATGGCTTCTCTCCTATCTTCTTCCAAAGATATTGGCACATTGTGGGAAGAGATATTAGAAATGCTTTGAAAGAGGTTCAAAGAATACGACATATTTTGAGGGATGTTAATTCCACATTTTTTATGCTTATTCTTAAGTCTCACAGGATAAAGGATTTTAATGATTTCAGACCTATTAGTCTATGCAACATTATGTTAAAAAATTTCTCCAAGGTTTTAGCTACCTCTCAAATATCATTGATCCAGGTCAAACAGGTTTTGTGGCTATAAGAAAAATATTGGATGGGATTATTGTTGTTCATGATATAATTCATTCTATGGATAAAATTGGAATATCGAGTCTTTTTCTCAAATTACATATGAACAAATCTTATGACCATGTCTCCTAGGATTTTTTGATAAAAAGTCATGCATAAATTTGGGTTCCACCAGCACTGGCTCAATCTTATTAAATAATGTATTTTGACGTCTTGGTTTGTGATCTTAGTGAATGGGTCTATAGTCAGGTACTTTACGATACAAAAGAGGCTTCACCAAGGGGACCCTCCTTTCTATTCACCCTTCTTGCTGAGGATCTCAATAGAGACATAAAATTTGAGTTGGGTATTGAGGGTATTAGTCTAACTTTACACTCTTATTGCATCTCTTATATCTAATTTGTAGATGATACTCTTTTGTCCATTGTGGCATACATTTCTTAAGTCAAAAATGTTAAAGAGATTTTGATCTTTTTTGAAAATATGATGGGTCAAATGATCATTTTCCACAAGACTAGACTTTTTTTCTTGAATACCCCCCTTGATAGGTAAAGGAATATTGCAATAAATTTGGGTTGTGATATTTTAGCTCTACTATCTTCTTATTTAGGGATGCCCTATTCAGTGGTGGAATGAAAAAGAATCTTTGGGATAGGATTCAAAAAAATCTCACTAGTTAGAAAAAGGATCTTCTTAGCCAGTCTGGAAAGGCACATTTAGTTAAGGTTATTCTTTAGAGCATACCAGTATTTTCCTCTCTATTTTCAAAGCCCTAATGAAAGTAGTTCAAAATATTGAGCAACTTCAAAAGTCTTTCTTATAGTTCAAAGTCTTGTCTCATGGGAACAAGTTTGTAAATAAATCAAAGTTGGGGGTCTAGGATTTAGAAGAGTCAAGTGGATGAATGAATTTTTAATGGCAAATAAAGGATGGAAGTTGATAAAACATTGGTTGGGTAAATATTGTGTTGGTTAAATATATTTCTACCAGATTTAATTTCCTAAACGATCCTTCACCAACCTCAGGATCAGCCTTTCAACTCAGTATTTTGAAAATGAAAAGCATCATCCATAGATGGCATATATGGATTATAGGAAGTGGGAATGCTAATGATTTCTAGAAGGATCCTTGGATCCAGGATCAATATTTAATATACTTCCAAGAATTGGTTGAATCTGAACCTATAGACACTATTGTGTTTAGTACTAAGGTGGCTGATAATATGTAGATTCAATAGGGGGTTTGATGGGGAGCCAATTTTAACCAATTAAAATCATAAATAAAAAGACGCAATTTTATTTCAAAGCATGGAAAGCTTACAATTCGGAACTATGAAATTTACACAGTACAGAAAAATGACAGTAGAAGCCGCAACCTTCTTCTTCCCAGCCTCCCCTTTCCTTCCAAAAAAATCCCTATTTATAATCAAAGATTTTTTTTTGTAACTGTCGTTCGCAACCACCCTTGTAACCGTCGCAACGGTTTTCTGGAACTGCCTTAACGGTTTCCTAAAACTGCCTTAATGGCTTTTGGAACTGCCTTCACTTTCTAGCTAGGTCACGAAAACACGACATGTCATGATTTCGCGACACTTTTCTGCCTCTGGTTCACTTCCGCCAATGTGTCGTGATATCGCGACATTTTTCTGCTTTTGGTTCTCTTTCTCCAATGTGTCGCGATATCGCGACATTTTTCTGCTTTTGGTTCTCTTTCTCCAATGTGTCGCGATATCGTGATACTTTTCTGCTTTTGGCTCTCTCTCGCCAATGTGTCACGATATCGCGACACTTTTTTGCTTTTGGCTCTCTTTCGCCAAAGTGTCACGATATCGCGACACTTCTTCAACTTTTGGCTTTGTCTGCCAAAGTGTCACGATTTCGTGACACTTCTTCGGCTTTTGGCTTTGCCTGCCAAAATGTCACGATTTCGCAACACTTCTTTGACTTTTGGCTTTGCTTGCCAAAGTGTCATGATTTCACGACACTTCTTTGGCTTTTGGCTTTGGCTGCCAAAGTGTCACAATTTCGCGACACTTCTTTGGCTTTTGGCTTTGGCTGCCAAAGTGTCACGATTTCGTGACACTTCTTTGGCTTTTGGCTTTGGCTGCCAAAGTGTCATGATTTTGTGACACTTCTTTGGCTTTTGGCTTTGGCTACCAAAGTGTCATGATTTCGTGACACTTCTTTGGCTTTTGGCTTTGGCTGCCAAATTGTCATGATATTGCGACACTTCTTTGGCTTTTGGCTTTGGCTACCAAAGTGTCGCGATATCGCGACACTTTATTTTGTGCCCGCCGTTCTGCTGTTGGTGTCGCGATATCACAACAACCTTTATGTCATGATATCGTGACCAATTCTTTTACGCTCGCCACGATTCTAAATACGTTGCGATATCACGACGACTTTTGTGTCGCGATATTGCGACCATTTTTATACTTAGAAAAATTTTGCAAACTTCGAACTCTTTTTTTTCTTTTTGGTGATGCAAGATTGTTGTACTGCCCTGGATGCTCCTGCATCAGACACCCGAGGTAGATTTTTAGAAGTGATCCTCACTTCTGGGCGGTCAGAGGAAAACCCAAACAATCAACCTCTAATTTGGACAACCATGTGGCATCTTCGATAGGTCGGTTCTTCCACTTGACCAAATACTTCGAATATTGCCTGTTTTGGGTACTTCTGCCTTCATGAGTGTCGAGTATGTCTTCAATTTCTTCTTTGTATGGAGTGGATGCAGGAATGTTCCATAGATCCGGACTGGGTGGTTCACTACAACTTCCTGCATGATATTCAACCAAGTTTGAAATATTGAAGATAGGTGAAATATTCAGCTCACTTGGTAAATCAACTTCATAGGCATTGCTTGAATCTCGTTTACCTATGATCCAGCATGGTCCAAACTTCTTCATCTTCAACTTATTGTAAGTTTTTCTAGGAAAACATTCCTTACGCAAGTGAACCATGACTTCATCCCCTACTTGGAATTCTTTGAAACGTCACTTCTGATCTGCTCTGGCTTTGTATGAAGCATTCATTTGACTGATATGTTGCTGTACCTCTTCATGTAAAGTCTTCATGTGTGCTGCAAAGTCTTCAACTTTAGCACTGCACTTGTCTGCTTTATCCATCGATCTTAACTCAGAAGCATTTCTCGGGTTGTACCCATGCACAATCTAGAATGGTGATTTACCAGTACTGCGATTGACAGAATTGTTGTAAGCAAACTCTGCTTGTGGTAAAATCAGATCCCATCCCTTGGGTTTATCTCCTACTAGATAGCGTAGAAGATTACCCAAACTTTTGTTGACTACTTTAGTCTGTCCATCAGTCTATGGGTGGTACGCAGAACTAAATTTCAAGTCTATTTTTAGCTTCTTCCATAGGGTTCACCAGAAATACCCCACAAATTTGGTATCTCTATCCGAGACAATGCTTTGGGGTAGACCATGAAGTCGGACTACCTCCTTGAATAACAAGCCGACAATGTGAACCGCATCACTTGTCTTTTGACATGGAATAAAATGGGCCATTTTCGAAAACCTGTCAACAACAACAAAAATGGCGTCACTTCCACGTTGTGTTCTTGGCAGACCAAGAACAAAATCCATGTTGATGTCCTCCCATAGTCTCTCTGGTACAGGCAATGGCTGGTACATTCCTGTATTTTGGTTAACACCTTTTGCCATCTAGCACACTCTGCAACCCTGCACAAATTTGGTCACATCTTGCTGCAACTATAGCCAATGGTAATTCTCACTAACAAGAGCAATGGTCTTATCATGGCCAAAATGCCCTGCTAGTCCTCCGCTATGTTTTGCTTTGATCAAATTTTCCCTCATGGAACTTTGTGGAATGCACAACTGATTCTGTCAAAATAGCATCCCATCTTGGATCATGAAATCCAACCACTTAGTGTGATCCATAGTAGTAGGAGACACACATGCTGTCCATGCCTCTGCAAAATCTGGATCTGCTAGGTATAAACTCTTGAGTTCATCAAACCCAACAACCTGCACTCTCATTTCTATCAACAAATTATGCCTTCTACTCAAGGCATCTGCAACTCTATTAGATTTGCCACTTCTATGCTTTAGTACAAAGGTATAACTCTACAGGAATTCAACCCACTTCAAATGCCATTGGTTAAGTTTACCTTGACTATTTATATACTACAAATCTTGATGGTTAGTATATAAAACAAACTCTTTGGTTAGCAAATAATGTCTCCATTTCTTAAGAGCCTGAATTATAGCATAGAATTCTTGATCATAAATAGAGTATTTCTTTCTAGCATCATTCAATTTTTCACTAAAGTATGCAACAGGTTTACCTTCTTGACTCAACACAGCTCCAATGGCACTGCCACTGGCATCACAGTCAACCTGAAACACTTTATTAAAATCGAGAAGTGCCAGAATGGGCTGTTCTGTCACTTTCTTCTTCAATATGTTCATCTTGGTATCTGCCTTGGCAGTCCATTTAAATTCTCGCTTATCCCCTCTCATAGTTTCTGTTAGGGGTGCACAAATACTGCTAAAGTCTCTAATAAACTTTCTATAGAAACTAGCAAGACGGTGAAATGATCTTACCTCTATTACATTCCTTGGGGTAGGCCATTCAAGGATAGCTTTCACTTTCTCAGGATCCATTTTTAGACCCTCCTCTGAGATGACAAATCCCAAGTATATCAACTCTTTCTATACAAAACTGCACTTCTGTATATTTATCAATAACTGCTCCTCATGCAGTTTTTCAAAAACTGTTCGAACATGCAACAAATGTTCATCCAAAGTTTTACTAAAAATCAGAATATCATCCAGATAAACTATCACAAACTTTTCCAGGAAGTCACGCAATACCTCATTCATCAGCCTCATAAATTTACTAGGTGCATTAGTCATTCCAAATGGCATAACTAACCACTCATACAAACCCTCTTTGGTTTTAAAGGTTTTCTTCCATTCATCACCCTCTCTAACACGTATCTGATGATATCCGCTCTTCAAATCAATCTTAGTGAATTATTTAGCTCCACTCAAGCAATCCATTATATCGTCCATTCTGGGTAATGGAAAGCGATATTTAATAATAATTTTATTAATGGCTCGAGAATCAATGCACATTCACCATTCACCATTCTTCTTTGGTGCAAGTACTGCTGGCACTACACAAGGGCTCAAACTTGCTCGAATCAAACCCTTCCTCAACAATTCCTGAACTTGTCGGTTCAACTCTTCATTCTCAACAGGAGACATTCTATGGGCTACCTTGTTGGGTAAACTAGATCCTGGATCTAAGTTAATCTGATGACTAATCTTCCTCATTGGCGGCAAACCCTCAGGCACATTGTCTGATATAATATCAAGAAATTCTGCTAACAGATGTTCAACTTCTACTGGAATGTTAGTAGTATCTTCTCTTTTTACAGTAGGAATTAATGCATAACACATTGAATCCCTCTTTAAACCATCCAAAAAAATTTTGCCATCTACTAAACAAATTCTAGCATTATTGCATACCTTTTCCTCAACCTCCTTCAATGGCTTCAGTTTGTGACGTACTCCGTATTTTGTCAGGGAATAGGTATTTGCATGTCCATCATGTGTTGCATGTCTATCAAATTGCCATGGTCTTCCAAGCAACAAATGACAAGCATCCATCAACAAAATATCACACAGGACCTCATCCTGGTATCTTCCAATTTGAAACTTTACCAAGCATTGTTCACTGACCAATGCTCTATGATCCTTCTGCAACCACGCAATTTGGTATGGATGCGGGTGTTGTCTTCTTTCTAGCTTTAACTTAGCTACCATTTCCTTAGAAACCAAAATATATGTACTACCATTATCAATAATAATATTACAGATTTTACCTGAACATTTGCACCTCGTGCAAAATAGGATTTTTCGTTGATCTGGTTCCTTCTCTTCATTCAACAAGGTTCTCCTTGTGATCATCACTTCTTCGTGCTTTGCTTCTTTAGAGTGCTCAGATTCAACACCATCCTCAACAACCGTAGCTCTGGCATTACCTTCAAGCCTTTTGTTCAGTGTTTCTTGGTGTTTGGGACACTCATATGATCGATGCCCCTCTTCTCCACAATTGAAATAGGTTCCACGGAATTTGCCTCTGCCATATCCACGTCCACCTCTACCTCGTCCCCTTTGATAATCATTGTTCTAATTACGGGGTCGGTAAGCATTCTCCTCCTTTTGTTCCTGGCAATTGCTGGTTTCACCATTCTATTTTTGATCATCATATTTACCTCCACTGGTTCTTCCACCAGTTCTTCCACCACGACCTCTTCCTCTTTGCTTGCTGTCAAATCTATGATTCAGTTTCTCTTCCACTTTCAGAGCAAACTGGTAAGCATCTTCAATGCTGTTCATTCGAACTAGACTCAATTCTTCTTGCACGCTGGTTCTCAACCCATTAATGTAACGAGCTACTCTTTCTTTATTTGCTTCTGTATGGCCGGTTCTGATAGAAATTTTAAAAAATTCTTCTGTATATTCTTTAACGAATTTGCTGGACTGGTGCAAACTCTACATTTTTCTCAGCAGATCTAATTCGTAATCTGCTAAAATAAACTGTCATTTTAGTTTTTTCACCATTCGATCCCACCTGGTGATCTTTTCTTTTCCTCTCCGATTTCTTTTCAGTTGCACTCCTTTCCACCATATGCCAGCATGGCCTTTCAATTTTGTTCTGGCAAATTTAATTTCAATTTGGATCTTCAACTTCCTCATATTCAAAATATTCCTCCATGTCATTAATCCATTCGATTAATTCTTCTAGATTTAAATTTCCAGAATATGTCGATACATCTAGCTTCAACATTTTCCCAATTTGAGAAATAGCTTTAATCATTCACAATTATGCAGCACTCGTTGCTTCTTCTTCTTCTTCAGACAGGTCTTCAACTCTGTCATCATCACTGTGGTCTTCTCCTCTTGGCTCTACTCCTCTGTGCAATTCTTCCTACAAGGCCAACCCTTGTCTCTGTAATGCTCGAAAGTCTCCTTCAGGAACCACATTCCTTCCAGCACCATGATTTCTTCACGGTGGCATTCTGCTTCACAGTTTCTCAAAACCCGTAACCCCAGACCCTAGTGCAAGCTACCTCATGTTCGGCACTCTGCTCACACACTCAGAATCTTGCTGCTCTGATACCACTTGATGGGGAGCCAATTTTAACCAATTAAAATCATAAAGAAAAAGATGCAATTTTATTTCGAAGCATGGAAAGCTTACAATTCGAAACTATGAAATTTACACAGTATAAAAAAATGACAGTAGAAGCCGCAGCCTTCTTCTTCCCAGCCTCCCCTTTCCTTCCAAAAAAATCCTTATTTATAATCAAATATTTTTTGCCATAACCGCCATTCGTAACCACCCCTGTAATCGTCGCAACGATTTTCTGGAATTGCCTTAACGGTTTTCTAGAACTGCCTTAACAGCTTTTGGAACTGCCTTCACTTTCTAGCCAAGTCGCGAAAATGCGACATGTCATGATTTCGTGACACTTTTCTGCCTCTGGTTCACTTTCGCCAATGTGTCACGATATTGCAACGTTTTTTTGCTTTTGGTTCTCTTTCTCCAATGCGTCGCGATATCGTGACGTATTTCTGCTTTTGGTTCTCTTTCTCCAATGTGTCGCGATATCGCAACACTTTTCTGCTTTTGGCTCTCTCTTGCCAATGTGTCGCGATATCGCGACACTTTTCTACTTTTGGCTCTCTTTCACCAAAGTGTCGCGATATCGCGACACTTCTTCGACTTTTGGCTTTGTCTGCCAAAGTGTCACGATTTCGCGACACTTCTTCGACTTTTGGCTTTGCTTGCCAAAGTGTCACGATTTCGTGACACTTCTTCGACTTTTGGCTTGCTTGCCAAAGTGTCACGATTTCGTGACACTTATTTGGCTTTTGGCTTTGGCTACCAAAGTGTGATGATTTTGCAACACTTCTTTGGCTTTTGGATTTGGCTATCAAAGTGTCACGATTTTGTGACACTTCTTTGGCTTTTGGCTTTGGCTGCCAAAGTGTCGCGATTTCACGACACTTCTTTGGCTTTTGGCTTTGGCTGCCAAAGTGTCACGATTTCATGACACTTCTTTGGCTTTTGGATTTGGCTGCCAAAGTGTCACGATTTCACGACACTTCTTTGGATTTTGGCTTTGGCTGCCAAAGTGTCGTGATATCGTGACACTTCTTTGGCTTTTGGCTTTGGCTACCAAAGTGTCGCGATATCGCGACACTTCTTTGGCTTTTGGCTTTGGCTGCCAAAGTGTCACGATATCACGACACTTTATTTTGTGCCCATTGTTCTGTTGTTTGTGTCGTGATATCGCGACAACCTTTATGTCGCAATATTGCGACCAGTTCTTTTGCGCTCGCCACGGTTCTAAAGTCGTCGCGATATCGCGACGACTTTTGTGTCGCGATATCGCGACCATTTTTATACTTAGAAAAATTTTGCAAACTTTGAACTCTTTTTTTTTCTTTTTGGTGATGCAAGATTGTTGTGCTGCCCTGGATGCTCCTGCATCAGTGTTAAAAGTTGGAAACCACTTATAATGCAAAATTTGAATATGCTAGAACAAAGAAGTTTTAGCCTCATTGAAGACTTATTAAGGCTACAAGTTATAAAGAACACATAAGAGTAAGACAACTTATTTTAGAAGAATGAAAGTGATGGGTTATTTTATGTTAAGTCAACCTATAATATTGCTTTTGATGTCATAGATGAAGTCCCTATTTTCAATATTGGGTTAGAAGTCTTATGCCAAAAGTGAAATTTTACCTTTGGTTGACATCTCAAGATAAAATTCTAATGGTGGAAAATTTAAAAATAAGAGGTATGATAATTACATATTGGTGTTCTCTCTCTAAAAATTTAGATGAATCCACAAGTTACTTGTTTTTTCCAATACCCTTTTTCAAGGAAAGTGTTTTCTCTCTTGATGGAATTTTTGGAAGTTTCATGGGTGTTTCATGGATCATTACAAGATTTTATTGAACTGTGGACCTCTCCATTTGTAAACCCTATCTTATGCTCCTATTTCTCCTTCTCATCCTTGATGATCACTTATGTGGAATTAACATCCCTTATGTGAAATTTTTCTTAGCTAGGTGCATGTGATCACTAACATCCCAAAGGTCATTTGAATTGACAAAAAAAGAAAAATCTTGTATTGATTTAGACCATCTTGGAATGCCACCCTTCTTTTCCAAAGGAGATAGAACAGTATTAAAATCACCCTCAAGAATCAATAGATCACAATCAATCATCATTGTAGTTGATAAAAATATGTTAAGGTCATTCCACCATCTTTCATGAGGAGTAACTATAGTTGGAGCATATACATTTATAGTCCTAGCTTTTATGTTTTCCTCTTTCTTGTAAAATAATCTAGCAACCCAATTAATTTTTGCTTCTAATAGTTATCCATCCCATTTGCATTTGTCCCATACTATTGCAATACCGCCTAAAGCTCCTATAGAAGAAATTTCTAAACAATCACTTGTCTTCCAAATATTCTTAAAATCATCCTTACATTCCTAAATGCTTAATTTTATTTCTTGTATTAAAATAAATTCAATGCTATAACAACCTCTTAATTCCTTAATAACTCTTTTTTTAAGAATTTTATTCATACCCCTAATATTCCATGATATCATTCTCATCATCAACACTTTTTATTTATATTAGTGGTCTTAGCCCCACTTTTTGATAACACCTGTGATATTTTTATTTGGCTTCCTAGATCAAAATCCTTTTCATTTTCTTTTTCTCTTTGTTATTGCTTTGATGGTCTTCCTCTCCTTCCATTCCCACCAACACTCTCATCTTCATCAATCTCTTATATTTTTTCATATTGTTCAAAATGAGACTTATCTTCTAAATATTTATGTTGTCCTAAAGAGTCAAAAGTGCAAGGAATAACCTCGTTAGTATTTTCTTCTTTATGTTTCCCTAAAATCTCTAGATTGCATAAATGATACTCCATAGTCATCACTTTCTTATGTTGGCCTAAAAACCCTAGATTTCTTTGGATATCCTCCAAAATATTTTCTTTACTATAATGCTCTTGAAATCCTAAACTGCAAGGCATACTCTCCATACTACTTTCATTTTTATTGTAAGGAGAATATTTTAAGCTACTTGAAGATAATAATGGTGATTTACCTATATTACGCTTGACCTCCTTCATCTCATTTGCTTTAAAATTCATCTCCACATCTTATTTTATTTTAAAATTTTCCTTCCCCTCTTCCTTCGCATATTTAACTCCTATATTTGAACTTGCACATTTTACTTCCTCATCCTCCATATCATTTTTTTCTTCTAATGGTTTATTCTATTGAACTGTAATGGCCTTTACCATAGAAATGTAATATTTCATAATCCACTTGTTGATCCCATTCTCTTGATTCAAAATTAATCCTAATCGACTGCGATAAAGGTTTAGAAATATCCATGGTAACACATATTTGAGTGTATACAACATGTCTTCTTTCCTTAGTAGTTGGTCTCTCTTGGATGAATTCACCTAGAGTATTACCAATATTCTTCAAAACCTCTTTATTGATGAGTTGATAAGGAAGTTTAAAAATCCTAATCCATAACAGAAGCCTTTTAATAGCTTTTATGTCCACAAAACAATTCTCACTCCAAGGTCTTAAATATAATGCATCTTTACCCCTAAACCATGAGCCTCCATCCATTATTTTATCCCTTATTTCCGAACTAGAAAAAAATGAGGAAATATCCTTTTGGAAGAAAATTCATGGAGCAATTGAAATTCAATCCCCACTCCCACTTGATCTAATTTTGAATCTTAGAAAAACCTAGCCAATATCCATAAAACTTACATGTTTAAGAACCATTAAATCATGCTCAATCATCTCATCCTTGATGATAAATTATGGTGTAGAATCTGCTACCTGGATTAGGTTTTCCATAGATTCACTCTTCCTATTATTTCTAGCAAGGGCATCTATAATTCCAACTTGGTAATTCATACTTTCAGTAAGGACTTTCACAAATGACTTTATTTCTATGTTACCTAGATTTTATTCAAGTGAACCCTTTAAATTCTCCCAAGATCTGGAACAAGAAGTGGAACTTGTTCCTTGATCACACTTTGCTTTCTACTTATTGCTTCCTTGCTCACACTTCCTCATCACTCTCAAATTGTTCTTGCATTCACTTTTTTCTATACTCACTCCTATCTAGAGCTCATACTCGCACTTGGTTGCACATGCTTTTAGTTCCACTCTCTCGATTCATGTTGGCACTCACTTTTAGCTACACTCACTCCTATATCATGTTTGCTTTTGGATGCACTCACTCCTAACTCATTTGGTACTTGCTTCTATCTGCACTCACTCCTAGCTCATCTTGGCATTCGCTTCCAGCTGCAATCACTCTCAATTTGCATTGACACTTGATGAGTGGTTATTTACCACATATTTTTGTATCAGAATTACTTCATTTACGTGAATAATTGATATGTTTCTAAAAGTTATTATTAATAAAATGCAATTTATTAGTAAAAATTATTAATTATGGTAATTTGACATTTATATTTGATTTATATCAAATTTGTCCGAGTTTTGAGACAAATGCAAGAAAATGCATGGATAATTGATAAAGGAATCACAGAACCTATGGAATGCACCTCGAATGAGAAGAACCATAGAAGTTCGGGAAACAACAGTAATTGATCTTACTAAAGCATATTACTGAAGCATATTACTAAAGTATATTACTAAAGTATATTACTGAAGGTAATTACTGAAGGTAGTTACTGAAGGTAACTGCTAACAGTAATTACTGAAGGTAATTACTGGAGAATGTTACCAGCAATTATTGTTGACCGTGGATGGCACATTACACTGAATGGCAACATATATCTTTTCAACCTACCTTTCTTCTTTCATAATTATCTACGAGAATATCTCCATTTTACAGTGTTCTTATTTATTGTAATGAGTTTATTTTGGGACGTTTGAAATGTAATCATAAAATATTGTTAAGATTTCTTGGAATAAAGGAAATAAAGTCTTAACATCTATCTTGTGATTTAGTTAGAATAGATAGTATCTTGATAGGATTATGTGTAGATGCCACTTGGACCAATAAGAACATTTATAAGTCCAAGTCAAAATAAGAATTATATTAGGTTTTAGATTATTGTTGATTCATGTACAATCATTAGTCCACAAATTACGCATGATAAATACATGGAAGAAAATGTTCAGCATTGTATTAGTTTTAGCATAAAATTACATAGAGGACCTTGAGAGAGGCCTGGTTAGTTAGCGCTGGAATAATACTGCATTACAATTTACAGTCTGTTCTAAGTTAAGTTACAATTCTGAGGAAGCATGTACAGTTGAAGCTCCAGCAATAAAATAGCATTTTCTTCAAATATGGTATTTTGTATCAACTATGTAGTTTGTTTAATCTCTGTTTTGTAAATTGTAGACTAATTACCTGCATTCACAAGATATGCATAAATATTAGTATGAAACATAAAACTTAGTTACTGATAAGGTAAATTAGAGGAAAAAGACTTACACTACGACTTTAGGAGGTAGGACCCACTCCTAATAGACAGTCCCTGAGCTCTCTCGCCCCTGTATTAGATTAGGATTAGTTAGACTTGCATTTCAAATTATATAAAATAAAATAAATTGCACGAGGATCTTCATATCATAAATTAGTTCTTTACATTTAGATTAAAAAATATCATAAATTTATTGCAAATAATCAGATACATCAGTAAATTACATCATTAGTAAAAGTTAGATTGCATTTATTTACCATATCTTGCATAATTCATCTCTGCATAATTGTTATATTTTTTTTTGTACACATGTACGCATGAATTCTAGAAAGAAAATTGAGCTAGACTTAGTATTAACTCCTATGATATAATCTATACCAGATTGCTACTTTTTAAATCTAACCTTGATTTTCTTTGGATTGATAAAATTAAGTGTAAGCTTCTATAGCCGATCATTTTTGCGTCATTGTCAAGGAAAGTAGTGTCGTAGTAGTTGGTCAAAAAAAATTCTTGGCAATGCAAAGCGAGTGGACTTACTTGTACGCATGAGATCATGTGGACACATGGGCCCTTGGTGTGCATACGATTCAGAGTAGATAATTACATAGATGGTACACATGAGACCTCCCTACTGTAGATAGGCTGCAAAGAGCCCCGCATTACGACTTTGTCAGGTTCATTTTTCATAAGGATTTCATGTTTTACTGCTTTCATAGATTAAATTTTAATTCCTGCAAATTTTAATTTCTGCAAATTTCTTGATTTGGGTAATTATTATTGTTAAACTAGCTAGGACCTATAAATAAAATTGGAAAGTAGGTGAACGCCAAAAGTAACACCCTATTTTTATTCTATAGGAAGTAGTTACATTAAGTGACACAATTGTAATGAAATCCTCCTATCCAAGAAACAATAAGAAGTTACCTTTTATTTCAGCAATTTTATTTTCACCTAATTATTACTAAATTTGGCTATATGGATTCATAGACCGTGGATTGCACTTAATTTTAGTAGAATTAGGTCGTAATTTTTTCCTAATTTTGCTAAAATAGGCTATATGGATTCATAGACCATGGATCGCATCTTATTTTAGTAAGCATTAGGTCTGTTTAAAATTATACATATTTCTTTTTTTTTCATTTTGTTAAAATTAAAATTTTTAATTTTATATTTAAGTAAATAGTAGGATTGAAATAGAAAACAAAATCAAAACCCAAAATTAAAAAAAAAAAAACATTTTTCAAAAAGAGAAATTAAACAAATGGTTGAAAGTAGTCAAATTGAATTCATAGACCTTACAAATTTTTTGATACAGCAAGAGGTTAATCCTCTTGTTGATCAAAATTTCATAACAACCAAACCAAAATGAGAAGCATTGTGTGAACTTGTTGACTCTATCAACGAAAGATCAAAAGAATTATAGAAGATAAAAAGGATTAATATAGAAAAAAATTTAAGAGTAAATCATCCTACACCTTATGATAATTTCGAAATAAGTTGTGAAAATTGGTTTTGGGATAGAAGAGCAATAGTAAATCCATAAATTTATCCTTGGAATCAATACCTTGAGGATTCCCTCACTGTTCACAATTTTCTTGCAAAAATATAGTGTTGAGCAAGGTGCAGCGACAGTATTGTCATTGTTGTCAACACAGTCAGATAGATCTATTGATGCAGTGGACAGGAAGTTCAAAAGCTAGTTAGATGCAAAAGACAAGAGTTCAAAGGTTACTCAGAGTATGTACAGTGATTCTCCAAGAAGACCGAAGTAGACCACTTGCAAAAGATCAAAGAAAAAGACAAGTAAGAAAAGTGTCGCGATATCGCGACATACATAGCAGACAAGAAAAACTGTCACGATTTCGCGACATGTTGGAAGAGAGAGAAGAAGAAAGAAAAACTGTCGTGATATCGTGACATGTTGGCAAGAAAGAAAAATTGTCGCGATATCATGACAAGTTGGCAAGAAAGAAAAACTGTCGCGATATCGTGACATGTTGAGAAGCAAGCAAAACTGTCGCGATTTCGTGACATGTTGGAAGAGAGAAAAGCAAGTAGAAAAAGTGTCGCGATTTCATGACATATTGCAAGGAAGGTTGTACGGACGAAAAAGTGTCACGATTTCATGACATATTGCAAGGAAGGTTGTACGGACGAAAAAGTGTCGCGATTTCGCGACATATTGCAAGGAAGACTGTACGGACGAAAAAGTGTCACGATTTCGTGACATATTGCAAGGAAGGTTGTACGGACGAAAAAGTGTCACGATTTCGCGACATGTTGTAGGAGAGAGAGTCCAAAAGAAAAAGTGTCACGATTTCGTGACATGTTGCAGGAGAGAGAGTCCGAGAGAAAAAGTGTCACGATATCGCGACATGTCACGTTTTCACGACCCAAAGGCAAGATAAAGTGCTAAGGAGAAAAAGTGTCGCGATATCGCGACATGTCGGGTTTTCGCGACCCGAAAGCAAGAAAAAGCGCTAAGGAGAAAAAGTGTCGCGATATCGCGACATGTCAGGTTTTCGCGACCCGAAGGCAAGAAAAAGCGCTAAGGAGAAAAAGTGTCATGATATCGCGACATGTCGGGTTTTCACGACCCGAAGGCAAGAAAAAGCGCTAAGGAGAAAAAGTGTCACGATATCGCGACATGTCGCATTTTCGTGACTAAAGAAGGAGAGAGAAAAAGATGTCGCGATTTCGTGACATGTTTCTTTTTCGTGGTCCAAAGCGAAGAGAAAAAGGAGAGAGAAAAAGGTGTCGTGATTTCGTGACATGTTTCATTTTCGCGGTCCAAAGCGAAGAGAAAGAGGAGAGAGAAAAAGGTGTCACGATTTCGTGACATGTTTCATTTTCGCGGTCCAAAGCGAAGAGAAAGAGGAGAGAGAAAAAGGTGTCACGATTTCGTGACATGTTTCATTTTCGTGGTCCAAAGCTAAGAGAAAGAAGAGAGAGAAAAAGTGTAGCGATATCGCTACATGTATTCTCGCGGGCCAAAGCTAAGAGAAAGCATACGGAGGAAAAAGTGTAGCGATATCGCTACATGTTGTATTCTCATGGGCCAAAGCTAAGAGAAAGCGTACGGAGGCGAAAGTGTCACGATATCGCGACATGTGTTTTTACGGCAACAACAATAGAAGAGTTACAGGGGCGATTGAAGCCGACGAAGACCGATGTTAGCCGACGAAGATTAGGGTTTGTAGCCGACTATGATTAGGGTTACAGCCGACTAAGATTAGAGTTTTTGATCTTGAAAATTTTGTTATAAAAGGAAGGTTGTTTGAAGAGTTGTAGAAGTTGAGATGTGCGAAGTTCGGAGAGAGTGCACAGAGTGCGAAGTTCGGTCATAGAGTGCAGTGTGCAAGTCATCGAATCATTCTAAGTGTGAAGATCGCAAAGGAAGCAGAGTGCGCAAAGGGAGAAGACGATCATGAGGTTTGATCGTAGCAAAGCAGAGTGTGTGAAGTTCGGTCATAGTGCGTAGAGAGGGAGAAGACGATCGTGCAGTTTGACTATGGCGAAGCAGAGTGTGCGAAGTTTGGTCATAGTGCGCAGAGAGGGAGAAGACGATCGTGAAGTTCGACTGTGACGAAGTAGAGTGTGCGAAGTGATTGCGCAGAGCGAGCAGAGTGTGTAGAGAACGCAAAGGTGAAGTAGACCAGTCAGGGTCTTGTAAAAGTGAAGGTATCTTACTGTTAAACCCAAAGATTCAATTTGAAGTCCAGGTTGGTGCTTGGCATCAGGGGTTGGTGCTCCTTCCAGTTGGTGCTGGTAAATCAGGGGTTGGTGCTCCTTTCTGTTGGTGCAGATAAATCAGGGGTTGGTGCTCCTTCCAGTTGGTGCTTGGTAAATTAATTGTAAAGTTGGTGCTTTGCAAAGGCTAGATTTGGATGGTAGTCCAAGCAGTCATTTTTGAGGAGTAGCCACATTGGTGAACCTCGTTAAATCTTGTGTTGTGTGTTGTTCTCTTGTTGTACTTGTTGTATATGTTTATAAGTTTTAACTATTGCTATTTTAAGAGTTGTTAATTCATGATTAAAGAGCTACACTGATTCACCCCCCCTCTCAGTGCCATTGTAAGTCTAACAATTGGTATCAGAGCTAAGTCCCTGTACAAGCCTAATCGGCTAGGGTGATCTTGGAACTAACACAATGGCAGGTGGTGAAGGCTTCTCATCAAACAAATCACCATTGTTTAACGGATCCAATTACACGTTCTGGAGAATCAGGATACAGGCATATCTCTATGCTTTGGGATACTACATCTGGGATTCAGTGGTCAGTAGATACACAATACCCATCACTCCTCCAGAAGAGGCTGACGAAAAGAAACTGTTTGACAATGACTCAAAAGCAATGAATGCTCTCATGAACGGAATAGCAGACAGCTCCGGTCAGGATTCTGAAGATGAAATAGGTGAAGCTCTTTTCATGGCATTTGAAGAAGTAAAATCAGAAAAGGATGAAGGAGTGACCTCTGAAGATTGTGGAGAAAATCTTGAGGTTGAAGTAGATCTAGAAGGTGAGTTGATCTCTACACTTGAAGAGTGGAAAATAGAGAAGAAAAAGAATAAGAAACTTTCAAAAAGGCTTGAGGATGCAAATGAAATCATATCCTATTTGAAAGTACAGATGGAAGAATCCAAGAAAATCTTCGAAGATCTAGAAGTGCAAATAACCATGAAAATAGATCATTGCAGCAAGCTAGAAGAAGAGATTGTTGGGTTAAGAATGCAGCTAGAAGAGATGAATAAGAAAATCAGTTGCTATCACAAACGTGAAGAAAGTTCTATGAAGCTAGATAAGATCATAAATGTCCAAAGGCCTATAGGCATCAAATTTGGTCTGGGTTTCATCGAAGGAGAATCATCTAATGGATCAAAGGCCAAAAATGTAGAATCCATAAAGAATAAAGATAAGAAACAGGGTGATCAAGAAAAAACATCTCATGCAATAGAAAGCAATAATGCCAGGCACAAAAGGAAAATTGATAATGATGGATTCACCAATGTCACTCATCAAAGAAGAAGAAGACCTAGGGCTCCTACGGCAACATGGCAAAGACCATCACCCAGGTTCAATTATCCCTTTTCTGGTTTTTGTTTTAAATGCAATGGCTATGGACATAAAATCTCAGACTGCAAATATAATGTAAGACCAAGGAATTTCACCAGTAGAAATGCTTTTTCTCCTCTGATGAATTATACAGTAGAATGTTATAACTGTCATAATTTTGGGCACATTGCAAGAAACTGTAGAAATACATTTACATCAAATCAGTTTCAGGGAAGAAAATTTCAACCATATAGGATGAGTCAAAATAGAAAGCTTTTCGAAAAACATGCTCAAACTACTGATAAGGGAAAGGCAAAACAAGAGCCCAAAACTACTATCAAAACAGTGTGGAAAGGAAAAGAACAACTGAAGGAAGAAAAGGAATCCTTAATCGTTCAAACTGCATTCAAAGCACAGAATAAATATGTACCATGGATACTAGATAGTGGATGCTCCAGTCATATGACAGGTGACAAACAGAAATTTGAAAAGTTACAGAAATATGAAGGAGGATCAATAAAATTTGGAAATAATGATGGAGCCAAGATAGTCGGCAAAGGCTCAATCAAAATTAGTGATGGAAGGATTAAATCGGGAAGAAGTCTTATTTGTGGATGGGTTGAAACATAATTTATTGAGTGTAAGTCATATTTGTGATAAAGGTCATGAAGTAGTCTTTATGAAGCAGGGTTGTGAAGTCAGAAAAACAAACAGTGGAAAATTGATAGCAACAGGGTCAAGAACATCTGGTAACCTGTACACGCTCTCAGAGACTTCAAAAGGAGCTTGCTTTATTGGACAGGAAGAAGAAAATTGGCTGTGGCACAAGAGACTTGGTCATATCAATTTTGATAATCTAGTAAAAATCACCTCAAAAAGGGCAGTGAGAGATATTCCCACCATCAGCAAACCTGCAAACAACATTTGTGCTTCATGCCAAAAGGGGAAACAAACTAGAGTCAGATTCAAAACAAAAGAATACTACACAAGCAAACCTTTGGAACTAATTCACACCGATTTATGTGGACCCATGAGAACACAAAGCATAAATGGTGACAAATATTTTATGTTGTGCATTGATGACTATTCCAGAATGACATGGATATTCTTCTTGAAGCATAAATCAGAAGCTCTTGATATGTTCAAGATTTTCAAAAACCAGGTTGAGAATGAAATAGGAAAGAGGATCAAATGTTTAAGATCAGATAGAGGAGGAGAATTCATTTCAGAAGAGTTTGCAGAATACTGTGAAAAATACGGTATCAGAAGACAGTTCTCAGCAGCCAGGACACCTCAGCAAAATGGAGTGGTAGAAAGAAAGAACAGGACTATGCAGGAAATGGCATGATCTATGTTGGCTGAAAGCAGAGTAGCAGACAAATTTTGGAAAGAAGCAGTCCATACTGCGGTGTATATCCAAAATAGGTACATGCTGAGAACACATGAAAGCAAAACTCCTTATGAACTATGGTTCGGTAAAAGGGCAACAACAAAATACCTCAGAGTGTTTGGCAGCAAGTGCTATATCAAAAGAACTGAAGATAATCTTGGTAAGTTTGAAGATAGAGCAGATGAAGGTATTTTTGTTGGTTATTCGCCTAGAAGCAAAGCTTACAAATGCTACAAAAAAAGGCTAAAGAAAATTGTGGACAGTGTTGATGTTAAGTTTGATGAAGGTAAAGAACGAGTAATTAGTTATGAAACAAACTACCCAATCTATGAAGAGGTTATTGAAGGAGATGAGGAAAACGAAATTGAAAAGATACAAAAAATTGACTCAGATGATGATGCAAAAATGGAAGAAAATAAGAAATTCAAAACAGGTAGTTGGCAGAGAAATCATCCTAGAGAGCAAATCATCGGAGATCCCAAAGTTGGAGTTCAGACAAGAAGAAGAGCAGTAAGTAACTACTCTCTACTATCCAGCATTGAGCCTAAAAATATTGATGATGCAAGCAAATATGAAAGTTGGATGAAGGCAATAAATGAAGAATTAGATCAGATAGAGAAAAACGACACTTGGGAACTAGTACCTAGACCTGCAAATAAAAATATCATCGAAACTAAATGGATTTTTTGAAACAAACTGAATGAAGACGGACAGGTAGTCAGAAATAAAGCAAGATTAGTTTGCAAGGGTTATGCACAAGTTGAAGGCATTGATTTTGAGGAAACTTTTGCACCAGTAGCGAGACTAGAGGCAATTAGAATGTTTTTGGCTTTAGCAGTCTACAAGAATTTCAAAGTTTATCAAATGGATGTGAAATCAGCGTTTTTGAATGGGAAACTTGAAGAAGAAGTTTACATCGAGCAACCAGATGGTTTCCAACTTGGTGATGATCCCAACCTTGTTTGCAGGTTGAAGAAAGCTTTATATGGCTTAAAACAGGCACCTCGAGCATGGTATGCAAGGCTAGACAACTATCTCACTCAACAAAGGTTCAAGAAAGGTATGGTGGATAGTAATCTGTATGTCAAAATAGAAAATGGGCATCTTATTGTTCTTGTTGTCTATGTAGATGATATCATATTTGGCAATAGCAAAGATGAGTCATGCAAGGACTTAGCAGATAATATGCAGAAAGAATTTGAAATGTCAATGATTGGAGAACTGTCATATTTCCTCGGATTGCAAGTTAATCAAAGTAAGAAGGGCATATTTATTTCTCAAGTTAAATATGTAAAAGAGATGCTAAAAAGGTTCACAATGGAGGACTGTAAGCCAGTTAGCACTCCCATGACGACAGGTTGTAAGTTGAGCAAGGATGAAAAATCTCCACCTGTTGATCAAACCATGTACAGATCCATGATTGGAAGTTTACTGTACCTGACAGCTACCAGACCAGATATTTTACAGGCAGTATGCATGGTAGCATGATTTCAAGCTAATCCTAAGGAGACTCATGTAACAGTGGTGAAAAGGATTCTTCGATATCTCAAGGGTACTATGGAATATGGATTATGGTATCCGAAAGGTAAAGACTTCACCCTTATTTCGTATTCAGATGTCGATTGGGCAGGATGTGTAGATGATAGAAAGAGCACCAGTGGAGGTGCATTCTATCTTGGAGACAGATTAGTCGCGTGGCACAGTAAGAAACAAGAGTCAGTTTCTTTATCGATAGCAGAGGCAGAATACATTGCAACGACAACATGTTGTACATAGGTATTATGGATGAAACAAACCTTAAAAGATCTTGGTATTAGCTTCAGTGAGCCAATATCAGTTAAGTGTGATAACACCAGTGCCATTAACATCTCCAAGAATCCGGTTATGCATTCACGCACAAAGCACATTGCCATCAGGTATCACTTTTTGAAGGAGAAAGTTGCAGAAGGTGAGGTTAAATTGGACTTTGTTCCAACCACAAAACAAGTAGCAGATATCTTCACAAAACCATTGCCCAAGGAAGTGTTTGAGTACCTTCAAAACAAATTGGGAGTGGTCACACTTCCCATGAATTGACTAGCTACAGGGATCACATTCTCAGGGGGAGCATTTAAGTATTTGATTATTTTTTTGCTCATGTTCATAATTTGTGCTAAGTGTAACAAATTGTGCCTGAGAATGTTGTGCATGGACTCAGGGGGAGTCTGCAGTAGCCCTTTGGTATTATTGACAAAGGGGGAGAAGAGTTACAGAAAATTGCACATGTGTTGCCAACAATTCCAAAGGGGGAGATTGTTGAGCAAGGTGCAACAACAGTATTGTCATTGTTGTCAACACAGTCAGATAGATCTGTTGATGCAGTGGACAGGAAGTTCAAAAGCTAGTCAGATGCAGAAGACAGGAGTTCAAAGGTTACTTAGAGTATGTACAATGATTCTCCAAGAAGACCGAAGTAGACCACTTGCAAAAGATCAAAGAAAAAGACAAGTAAGAAAAGTGTCGTGATATCGCGACATATACAACAGAAAAACTTATCTATTTCGACATGTTGGAAAAACATGTGAAGAAAGAAAAACTGTCACGATATCGCGACATGTTGGAAGAAAGAAAACAAGAGAAAAACTATGCGATATCGCGACATGTTGAGAAGAAAACTATCGAGATTTGCGACATGTTGGAAGAGAGAAAGGAAGTAGAAAAAGTGTCGCGATTTCGTGACATATTAAAGGAAGTTAACAAGAAAAATATCGCGATTTCACGACATATTACAAGAAGGTTGTAGGACGAAAATGTCATGATTTCGTGACATATTGCAAGGAAGGTTGAATAGACAAAAAGTGTCATGATTTCATGACATATTGCAAGGAAGGTTGTACGAAAAAAGTGTCATGATTTTATGACATGTTGTAGGAGAGAAGTCGAAAGAAAAGTGTCACGATTTCGCGACATGTTGCAGGAGAGAGAGTCTAAGAGAAAAAGTGTCACAAAGGCAAGATAAAGTGCTAAGGAGAAAAAGTGTCGCGATATCGTGACATGTCGGGTTTTCGCGACCCGAAAGCAAGAAAAAGCGCTAAGGAGAAAAAGTGTCGCGATATCGTGACATGTCGGGTTTTCATGACCCGAAGGCAAGAAAAAGCGCTAAGGAGAAAAAGTGTCACGATATCGCGACATGTCAGGTTTTCGCGACCCAAAGGCAAGAAAAAGCGCTAAGGAGAAAAAGTGTCATGATATCGTGACATGTCACATTTTCGCGACTAAAGAAGGAGAGAGAAAAAGATGTCGCGATTTCGTGACATGTTTCTTTTTGTGGTCCAAAGCGAAGAGAAAAAGGAGAGAGAAAAAGGTGTCGCGATTTCGTGACATGTTTCATTTTTGCGGTCCAAAGCGAAGAGAAAGAGGAGAGAGAAAAAGGTGTCATGATTTCATGACATGTTTCATTTTTGTGGTCCAAAGCGAAGAGAAAGAGGAGAGAGAAAAAGGTGTCACGATTTCGTGACATGTTTCATTTTCGCGGTCCAAAGCGAAGAGAAAGAGGAGAGAGAAAAAGGTGTCGCGATTTCGCGACATGTTGTATTCTCGCAGGCCAAAGCTAAGAAAAAGGGAAGAAGAGGGGCCAAAGAAAGAGAGATATGGAAAAAGTGTAGCGATATCGCTACATGTATTCTCGTGGGCCAAAGCTAAGAGAAAGCGTACGGAGGCGAAAGTGTCGCGATATCGCGACATGTGTTTTCGTGGCAATAGCAATAGAAGAGTTACAGGGGCAGTTGAAGCCGACGAAGACCGATGTTAGCCGACGAAGATTAGGGTTTGCAATCGACTATGATTAGGGTTACAGTCGACTAAGATTAGAGTTTTTGATCTTGAAAATTTTGTTATAAAAGGAAGGTTGTTTGAAGAGTTGTAGACGTTGAGATGTGCGAATTTCGGAGAGAGTGCGTAGAGTGCAAAGTTCGGTCGTAGAGTGCAGTGTGCAAGTCGTCGAATCATTCTAAGTGCGAATATCGCAAAGGAAGTAGAGTGCGCAAAGGGAGAAGATGATCATGAGGTTTGATCACAGCGAAGCAGAGTGTGTGAAGTTTGGTCATAGTGCGCAGAGAGGGAGAAGACGATCGTGCAGTTCGACTATGGCGAAGCAGAGTGTGCGAAGTTCGGTCATAGTGCGCAGAGAGGGAGAAGACGATCGTGCAGTTCGACTGTGATGAAGCAGAGTGTGCAAAGTGAGTGCAGCAGAGTGCACAGAGAATGCAAAGGTGAAGTAGACCAGTCAGGGTCTTGTAAAAGCGAAGGTATCTTACTATTAAACCCAAAGATTCAATTTGAAGTCTAGGTTGGTGCTTGGCATCAAGGGTTGGTGCTCCTTCCAATTGGTGCTGGTAAATCAGGGGTTGGTGCTCCTTTCTGTTGGTGTGGATAAATCAGGGGTTGGTGCTCCTTCCAGTTGGTGCTGGTAAATTAATTGTAAAGTTGGTGCTTTGCAAAGGCTAGATTTGGATGGTAGTCCAAGCAGTCATTTTTGAGGAGTAGCCACATTGGTGAACCTCATTAAATCTTGTGTTGTGTGTTGTTCTCTTGATGTACTTGTTGTATATGTTTATAAGTTTTAACTATTGCTATTTTAAGAGCTGTTAATTCATGATTAAAGAGCTACACTGATTCACCCCCCTCTCAGTGCCATTGTAAGTCTAACATATAGAGGAGAGAATTAGCCTTGCAATACAACAGGAGATACTGTAGAATTCCTAGAGTTGTACATTTTAGAGAATTGTGCCAAGAATTATGTTACGAACTACAATTTGGAATTCCTAATCCTATCACAATTAAAGCTTATCTTGTTCATATGATTCAATTATTGGTAGATTATTTTAATTTCGAAGAGAAATATTTCATGACACCATACCAACTTGATCCAATCAAAGATATACATAAATTATTCAAAGAAGATTAGACATAGTGCTTGAAAAAAAAGACAAAAATAATAATAATAATAATAATAGGTTTAGAACATACATGAACAGACCTAGAGACTCTAAAGGAAGATTTATACAAACTAATAAAATAGGAAAATCCCCATGAGACTTTAGAGAACCTGGGATTTTTAAAATAGTAAAAACTGAGGCTACATCATCAACCAATCAAGCTAAAATCCTAGATCAAGATCCCAATACATATTTATTGTCCGATCCAAAATTCGACAACTACATAGATCCCTCTTCTATTTTTATTGAACCTATATCTAAACCAATTCTTGAATTCATATATTCAGGAATGGCTGATGTACAAAGTGAAATAGGAGAAGAAAAATAAGGAAATTAGAGACAAATACAATATCAGGGGGAAATTAGACAAATAAAAATATTTCCTTTCCCAATATTACATACAGAAGATGGAACAATGGAACCTAAATAAATTTATATTTTTGTATTGCCTACTTTTCATGGAAAACCCCATGAAGATCCTGATGCTTTTCTTTTTGAATTTGAAGTAGTATGTCAAGCTTATTTTTACACTACCAATGAGCAAAAGTTAAGATTATTTTCTTCTACTCTTAAATATGTCGCTTTGAGATGGTTTATGGGTCTAGGAGAAGGAGTTTGTAATCATTGGGATGGAGAAAATGGATTAAAATAAATATTCCTTGAAAGATATCAAGATTATTGTAGAATTAGGGATAATAAAGTTGATCTTTTTCGTATGAATCAAAAATATGAATCTTTGGAATATTATCTTGAGAGATTTCATTTTGTAGGATCTAGAATAAATATAGATCTTGAAGAAGAAATCCTAAAAGAATTTTTTCTGAAAGGTTTAAAGGAAAATGTTCTTGAAATCTTAAATATTATGGCAAAAGGAGATATTCATTCTATATCACTTGAGGAGATTATAAATATTTGTAGAAACTATTCAAGAAACAAACCTTTGAGAGGTAATAAATACATATCTACAGGAGTAGGAGTGACAAGAGCCAAAATTGGAAATATGTTGGAAGGTTTAAAAACTGATTTATTGAGTAATTTTACCTCATATTTGGATTTAATGGATAAAAATACAAAGGACGGTGAAGAAATTTATTGCCATAGATGTAGGATAAAGCACAATTCAAGAGAATGTCCTCTCAACATAACAAATATCGTCAATATTTCTACTTGTTGCCAAATTTGTGATAAAGATCATAAAACTAAAAAATGTAAGTATATCTTTGCTGTTAAAGTTACCATAAAAGAACCTAAAGTAGAAGAGGTATAAGATGTTTATTTTGTTGCTAAAATATGAAATGGTCCATTTAATGGCCCATAAAATTGATCAAACCCTAGTTATCCCAACCAACAAAGGCCTAATCAATGGTCCAATACACCAAACTGGACTAATTGGAACTCTTACAACCAATATTGGAACATACCCCCATGGGCTCAATTTATGGCTAACTCTTATGGAGGACAACCCCCATGGAATCAAGGAACACAAAATCAAAATATGCCTAGTTGGAATAATAGTGGCCAATATAATCAAGGTGGCACTAATTGGTCTCCAAATACAATGCAACAACAAAATTCTCAAAATCAATTTATGGGACAAAATACTCAGAACTCACCTCAATATAGACTTCTACCACCTCCAAATAATAATAATAATCCTAAGCAATTACCTCTTCCAGCTCAATAGTTCCTAACCCTAATAAAAATAAATATGTCCAACAAGTCTATGAAACAAATGAAACATGTTCTATATCTATAGCACCATGTCAACAAATTCAATTAAGATCAGGAAAGGTGTTGGAAGATAATGTCACTCACCAAATTTGGTGATCCTATTGAAAACTTGGTTGAAAATGAAAATGACAACAAGAAGGAAACAAAAAATCAACAGGAAAATATTCCAACCAAACAACAAGAAATCCAAACAAGTAAGGAAATAGAAGTACCATTCCTCAAAGACTAGCAATACCAAAAGAACCATCCAAGCCAACCTTTAATTTTCTTTAAGAAATAGAAGGCGTTACTGTTGAAAATTTTCTCACATTTCTCAAAGGGTAGAAAAGCAAATCAAAATTTTGTACAATGTTTGTAAAGTTTTATCTTTGTTGTTTTGTTATTTAAAAAGCTGCAGCAATTTTGGCTTTCAACACCACCCCTTTGTATATAAAATAAAAAATAAAGAGCTTCACTGTCGAGCAGACTAGAGAAAAGAGCTTTGCCGAAAGAAAATGATAAGAGCTTCGCACCTGAAGTGTTTCCAACACTACTTCAGGTGAAATTTTTGTGAAGTAGTATTACCGAAGAAGAATACAAGGATAGCGATAAAAAGAACTTCGGGCCCGAAGCGCTTCAAACCTCTACTTCGGGAGAAAGTTGAGCGAAGTGGCATTCAAAAGAACTTCACTGAAGAAGAAAGGTTCAGACCACAGTCCAAATTTTCTAAGGCAAGAAAACTATTTTGGGCTCGAAGAATTTCCAGCAGCCACTTCGGGTGAGATTTCTACGAAACGATGTTGCCGAAGTAAAACACAAAGGAGGAAGAATGAAACTGCTTCACTCTCGAAGCATTTCAAAAGGCTATTTCGGCCAAAGGTCTTTTGAAATGGAATTTTAAAGAATTCAGTACTAAAAACACTTCGCCAAAAAGCCGTCGAAGCATCTATCTCGGGTCCTGTGACAGCGAACCATTTCTACTTCACCAAAAATCATTGCAAAGCATATGCTTCGGCAAAATTTTATGCGAAGTACTTTTACTGGAGGTAGAAGATGCATTTTGAAGGCAGGGATACACTTCGGTCAAAATGCCCCGAACCACATTTTTGATGAAGGATCATGGTGAAGCATCTCAACGACTCATTAGCAAAGTATATACTTTGGGCAAAGGACCACGTCGAAGCAGTTTTGACACAGCGAAGCAACGAGAAGTGAAGACCCCATTTTACGAAGAAGATATGCTTCGGCCTCCATCACCCCCAAAGCTGTCTTGCGAAGCTTCACCATGCGAAGTGCAAATCATGGAGAATCTTCTTCGGCATAGGTTCGTTGCGAAGCAAAGTTGAAAAGGTAGAAAAGCACCTCAAAGGCACGCACTCCAAGTCGAGTATTTTCCCAAGGTGATCAAGTGCCTCATAAATGCATTTTTTTGTGCCCGGTAAGCTCGTTGCTCATTTTTGGCAATTGAAAATGAAGTATCAAGCCATGATGAAGAGCCCGGTGAGCATGGCAGCCACTCGAGCACCACATCCGAAGACCAAGGACATCCAGACGGCTCATCAATGCATCTTTCCATGGTTGACCTGGTCATAGTTGCTAGTTTTGGTAACGGATTTGAGAGCTCGATCATGAGAGCCTCAAGGAATCGAATTCTCAAAGCTCGAGGGTGTACTTCTCCTTGCTATGTAATTATGACTCAGAGGGTCGGGTCCTCTATAAAAACCTAGGCATTGCAATGAAGAAGGGGGGAACTATCTGCTAGAAAGCTGTTATAACTTGATGTCCTATGATTAATACTAAAGAGCTTTGGGCTCAATTTCTCTCTTTTATGCTACCTTCTATGCTTGATTCTTTTGTTTGTCTTCATTTGTATACTGAGACTCTGAATCCTGAATCCAGTGTACGATTGGGGAATGTACCCTAAAACTCATTTGAAGGATACATAAGAGAGGAAAAACATAATATTGGTCTTCTTTTATGCTGCTTGGTGGGTTGTGGTTTTTGTTACATTCACTTGTCCTAATCGTCTTTACTCTAAATCTTGAATTTCGACAAAAGGGAGAAGTAGAATCCCTGTGAGCTCGCCCAGAGGATACATAGGAAGGTTAATGTTGTGTTTCTTTTGTTTATTCATGGTGTTCCTTGCTGCTATTCAAGTTGTCAATTAGTGATCGTGCTTCCTGTTCTTTCCCACCTTAAATCACCGATATCTCTTCCCTTACCCCTTTTTATTTCTTTCTCTAACCCTAACTCCTTTTATCTCTTTCCTGCACCCTTATCTCAAAACACCAAAGTAGATTAGCATAGGAGCTGGCCTTTCTCCGGATATTGGCACGAGGGACATCTCTTCCCTTCAGCATTTCAATGTTGGTCCAGGTCTAGGGCGCATACATTTACCCAAGATCCTTTCCTAGGCATATTTGATGACCAACAGTTTTTTGCACGCCCGGTGGGACAGACTATCTCTATCTCAATAAAATCCATAATCGATGGGACAAGTACAATTCTAAGCTGATTGTTAAGATCCTACTATAAAATAAACTCAAATAACACACTCTCACATGATTTCTTGGAAATAAACTCACATAAACATCATATTAATATAACAAAAATTTGCATAAAGGAACAATCTCACAATAAGACAGAATCACAGGCCTCTTCGAGGGGGCAACCTCCTTCAATACTTCATTAATTTGCAAAAATATGGTTACATTGGTGCCTTTTTGGGTATTTAAGGAGTTTCCTTCCAAGGTTGGCTTACATGCAAAATGCCACCTGGATTACATGCATAATGCCACCCGAATTACATGCATAGTGCCACTTTGAATTACATGCACAATGCCACTCGAATTACATGCATAATGCCACACGAATTATATGCACAATGCCACCTTACCTAACCTATCTACCATGTGTTACATAAAAAGGGTGCCATTTGTCATAGGCACTACCTAAGCTAAAACTTAGAACATTACAAAATATTAATCATGGGTACTACCCACGTTCACTAGGAATTATTACATCGGGGAAGTTATTACATTAAGGGTTAGGATGAGATCCTAACATGCCCTTCTCCTTGAAGAAGCTTTGTCCTCAAAGCTGAAAATGAGGAAACTATTTCTGGAGTTGGTGGAGAGAATACCATGTAGCATCCTCAGGTTGAAGTCCATGCCACTGAACCAGGACCTCTATAATGGTACGGTTGTGCAGAGTGCGAGTTCGACGATCCAACAGCTACTCTAGTGCAAGTAATATGGAGCCTTCTTCATCCAATTCGGGGAGTGTTGATTGAACCTGTACCTTTGTACCCACAACTTTCTTGAGAAGGGAAACATGAAAAATAGGGTGGATCTTGGAAGTGGGGGGAAGAGCCAATTTGTAAGCTATTGGACCAATTCGTTGTAGAACCTGATAAGGACCATAGAATTTTGGAGTGAGCTTCTAACACCTGCGGAGTTGTAGGGATGATTGTTTGTATGGCTGTAAGCAAAGGAAGACCATATCACCCACATCAAAATTGCGCTCAAAACGATGTTGATCAGCTTGTTGGCGCATCCGATTTTGGGCCATGTTCAAATTTTGCTTGAGTTGGTGGAGGACCTCGGTGTGTTGACTCAGAGTATTGTCGACAGCCTGGACCTTGGAGCTGCCCAAAATATAGGAGGAAGGCATGAGTGGAGGGCACCCATAAACTACCTCAAATGGTGTGAGTTTGGTGGTAGGATGATAGGAAGTGTTGTACCACCATTCAGCCAAAGAAAACCATTTTTCCCAATGAGTAGGATGATCGGAGGCAAAGCAGTGAAGGTAGGTTTCCAAGCATTTATTAACCTATGTTTGACCATCTATTTGTGGATGGTAGGTTGAACTCATTTTGAGCTGAGTCCCCTACAGCTTAAACAACTCTTGCCAAAAATTGCTAGTAAAGGTGGGATCACGATCAGATACAATGGAGGTTGGCATGCCATGAAGGCAAAATATGGAGTCAAGAAAAATATGGGCAATAGTGGATGTTGTGTAAGGATGGGTTAGGGCACAAAAGTGAGCATACTTTGAAAGGCGGTCCACTACCATGAAAATAATAGACTTGCCTCCAGATTTAGGTAGCCCTTCATTGAAGTCCATGGAGATGTCAGTCCACACCTGATCTGGTATCGACAATGGTTGAAGAGTGCTCGGAGAGCACACTGTTTCTCCTTTCATCCTTTGACATGTGTCATAGTCTGCTACAAAAGAGCGAATGTCTTGTTTCATAACTTTCCAAAAGAAGGTGTGCTTGAGTCACTCATAAGTTTTTAGGAACCCTGAATGGCCAGCAGATGGAGTAGCATGTGATTCCTTCATGAGGAGCTCTCAAAGTGGGGACTTAGGAGGAAGAACCAGGCGTTGATGGTAACGCAGATCCTGGCCATCCCAACTATATCCTGGTGTAGACTCTGGATCATCCCTAAGTGAAGCAACCAGGTCTTTCAAATCTGCATCCTGACGTAAGGGCTCAATCCATTGGGGCAATGGTGTAGAGATGGCACACAACATACTAAGGGTCTCAAATTGGTGAGAGAGAGAATCTGCCACAAGATTTTCTTTCCCTTTTTTGTACGTGATGTCATAATCATAGCCCATGAGTTTTGATACCCACTTTTGTTGCTTAGGGGTGGCAACTCGTTGTTCTAGAAAGTATTTGAGACTCTGGTGGTCAGTTTTGATGGAGAAATGGCACCCAATGAGGTAAGGTCGCCAATGCAGGACTGCATGCAATATTGCCAACATTTCCTTGGCATATGTGGATTTCCCCAAATTGCGATCAGATAGGGCTTTTCTGGTAAAAGCCAAAGAGCATCCTTCTTGCATCAATACTGCCCCAATACCATGACCAGAAGCGTCACTTTCAATGAAATTTTTTTTAGAGAAGTTTGGCATGGCTAAAACCGGAGTGGTGGTCATGGCATGCTTGAGGTCCAGGAATGTTTGCTCAGCCAGCCCTGTCCAAGTAAAAGAATCCTTCTTCAACATGGAGGTGAGGGGGGTGGCTATCTTTCCATAATTGTAGACAAATTTACGGTAATATCCTGTAAGCCCTAAAAATCCTCGAATCCCCTTGAGTGTGCGAGGTTTCGGCCATTCTTGGCCTGCTTGGATCTTCTTAGGGTCAACCTTGACACCATCCTTTGAGACAATGTGTCCCGGATATTCTACTTCGACCACACCAAAGGAGCACTTGGACCTTTTTGTAAACAGTTTATGGTTGGCCAATAGTTGGAGGGTTTGATCTACATGCTTGAGATGCTCTTCCCATGTGTGACTGTAAATCAAGATGTCATCGAAGAACACAAGGATGAACTTCCACAAAAAATGGTGAAATATGTTGTTCATCAGGCTTTGGAATGTGGAAGGAGCATTTGTGAGACCAAATGGCATTACCAAGAATTCATAATGACCTTCATGAGTGCGAAAAGAAGTTTTAGAAATATCTTCATCCCTGAGCCAGATCTGATGGTACCCAGAGCGGAGGTCTAGCTTGGTGAAGTACATGGTCCCATGTAATTCATCTAGTAATTCATCAACCACAGGGATAGGAAATTTATCCTTGACAATTATCTTGTTTAGTTCTCGGTAGTCAATACACAATCGCCAAGATCCATCCTTCTTGAGGACCAGTAAGACTGGTGCAGAGTAGGGACTAGTACTAGGCCAAATGACACCCGCCTTGAGTAATTCATGTATCATCTTCTCAATCTCTGACTTCATGGCATGGGGGTACCTGTATGGTCTAATATTGGGAGGTGTACTATCCGACAATAATGGAATGGCATGGTCGTGAGAGCGATGCGGTGGTAGTGTGGTTGGTTCTGAAAATATGGCCTCATGTTTGTGGAGAATCTGTTGCATGTCTGGTGGGATTTCACCCATTGGAGATGTGGATGGTTGGATGGAGAATAGTTGTGCAATGACCCCACGTGATGATTTCTTTAGCAATTTCTCCATGTCGTTTGAACTGATAATTTGAGGTGTTCCTACTAGGGAGCCCTTGATGATGTGTGTTTGTCCGTTCTGGGAGAACTGCATCCAAAGTTTAGCAAAGTTCCAACTGATAGTGCCCAACATACTCAACCATTGAGATCCCAAAACAATATCACATCCACCTAATTGGAGGGAAAACATGTCCTGCTTGAGTTCATAGTCCCCTATCTTGATTTTAACATTGCGACACTTTCCTTTACAAGGTAAGGTTCCCCCATTGGCTACCATGACCTCAAAGGAATTACAAGTGTGGATATAGCAATTTTCCCATTGAGCAACTCTAGGGTCAATGAAGTTGTGCATGCTTCCTGAATCTAGAAGGATGGAAAGACGTTGGCCCTTGAAAAATCTTGTAACCTTCATGGTTTGAGGAGTAGTAATGCTTGCAAGGGCATGGACTTTAATTGATGTCTCAGGTTCCTATTTCACTTATTCTTATGGAGGAGGTGTTTTTGGAGGGTCCTCATCCTCATCACTCTTGTCAGAGGTATCAGGTTCTTCAACATCTATCAAGAACAATTTTTTGTGTGCACACTTATGCCCTTTGAAAAACTTTTCATCACAATTGTAGCATAATCCTTGGGCACGACGTGCATCCATCTCTTCGGTGGTGATGCGCTTGGGTGCAGTAGGTTTATTATCAGCTGGGTGTTAGGCTCTAGGAGGAAATGAAGGTCTATTTTGAGGAAACTTTGATGGGCGTCTTTGGGCAGAGAGTTTAGATTCGACCAAACGGTCCAAACTGATAGCTTCCATCATAGTTCGTGGTTTCAACATTTTTACTTTTGCTTGGAGTTCCACCTTCAACCCACTGATATAACAACTCTGGAAGAACCCTTCACTCAATTCTCTTGTATTATTGGCCAAATTTTCAAATTGAGCTTGGTACTCTAGGACTAAGCCTGTTTGTTGTAGTTTGGTCAAGGCTCCTATAAAGTCCTCATACTCACTAGGACCAAATCGAGTGAGTAGTTGGGATTCAAAATCCTCCCAAGAGAGATTTGGGTAGGTAATACGTAACCATTGAAACCAGTGTAGAGCCTCAGACTCCAAGTTAAAGGAAGCCATCTGGACTCGATGAAATACGGGTACATTATGAAGTCGAAAGAATTGGTCAACCTGAAATAGCCACCCATCAACATCCTTCCCACTAAATTTGAGAAAGTCTAATTTGGGCATTTTAAAGGGTGGATCATGGTCATGATTCCTTGCAGAACTCTCAGCTTGGTATTCTGATTTGGGTGGTTCTCTTTTCAGTTTGTTGTCTACTTTTGTCAGTGCTTCTTCTAAGCGGTTGCTAGTGGCCTCATGCTCTAGGCGAAGACCTTGGACTTCTTCCCTTATGGAGTGAAAATTCAAGTTCAAGTTCTCAATGGCTTTTGTTAGGGATTCTAAGTTTTCTAGTTCTTTTTGGTGTCCACGGGTACCCTGGGCCATTTTTTAAACCTTTTGTGACCAGTTACTAAAAATAGAATTGAATTTTTAGGACTTACTATTTTTAGTAAGTGCCCAAAAAAGTGCTTGGGTGCTATATATCAAAATGATCAGCTCAAGGAGGTGGTCACAATGAGCTATATCTCTCAACACTACTTTTTTTTTTATATCCTGTTTTGCTGAGTCTAACGGTGTTTACAGTTTCTGATTCTAAGCTACAGAGCAAAAGTTGGGTACTGGAGCACTATCTATAACTAGCCTTGTTTCATACTCAAGATTCTTTGTATTTTGCAGGTGACTGTTATGACAGTTCTGTTCTGACCTCGAAGACTATGAATTCTGCCCTGACTGTGCTAACCTCTCTGACCTGACTATGACTGCCACTGTAAATTTGACTGTTATTCTCCAAAATTTCAACTTAAGTGTCACCCTCATGGCTTATCCCGAATGCATGTCCTTTCTATTATTTTTTTAGTAGGGAACTCCTTTCTCATATGCTCACTTTTGAAATGCAGGTTTACGAACATGGATGTTTGGATTTTTATTTTTTATTTTTTTGCATTTTTTACAGGTTGAAGTTTTAACAGAACCAGGAATGCTAAGTATAGGAGTATGTACCACCCATAGGCCCTCTAATATACTGACAATGATGAACAATAGTGCTCGGACCAATATTTCGGGCCATTACTCAAGGAGGATTCCACACATACCCTTGAGCACACTACCCGCCTCTCTGACAATACGGGAGGGTAATCGTCCAGGATGTTGTGTCCCGTAGACTATGAGTAATACAAGTCCGAAGAGTTTCCTAATGGCTAAAAGTTTGTTTAATCCTAGATGGTCTCTCGATATACCCGAAGATACGTGGGAGCTCAAGTCCGTGCGCGAGTTCTGTCTAAGGCTTGGGTATTGGAGCCTGATCGCCCCTCACTTCACTAGACGCTTTATGGGCTATCTAGCTTAGCCAATAACGATAGATCTTTCACGATATTTTAAAACCCTCGATACAGGGTTTCTACCTACTCAACTAAAAATATATATATATTTTTTTTTTGGGTCTGGAAAAAAAAATGCACTGTATTTTTTTTGGATTTTTTTTTTAATAAGGAAAAACAAAAATGGGAAAAACACATAGAATTTATACCTAACAGGCGGATTGGATGGCAAGAATCATTGCAGTTACAGTAGAACTTGGCCCTGGAAAGCGCTCTGATACTACTTGTTAAGATCCTGCTATAAAATAAACTCAAATAACACACTCTCACATGATTGCTTGGAAATAAACTCACATAAACATCATATTAATATAACAAAAATTTGCATAAAGGAACAATCTCACAATAAGACAGAATGCAGGACTCTTCGAGGGGGCAACCTCCTTCAATACTTCATTAATTTGCAAAAAAATGGTTACATTGGTGCCTTTTCGGGTATTTAAGGAGTTTCCTTCCAAGGTTGGCTTACATGCAAAATGCCACCTGGATTACATGCATAATGCCACCCGAATTACATGCATAGTGCCACTTTGAATTACATGCACAATGCCACTCAAATTACATGCATAATGCCACACGAATTACATGCACAATGCCACCTTACCTAACCTATCTACCATGTGTTACATAAAAAGGGTGCCATTTGTCATAGGCACTACCTAAGCTAAAACTTAGAACATTACAAAATATTAATCATGGGTACTACCCACGTTCACTAGGAATTATTACATCAGGGAAGTTATTACATTAAGGGTTAGGATGATATCCTAACACTGATAAACCCACCTGTGCCAACAATTTTTGGCACGCTCGATGGGACAAAGGTCCCATATTTTAAGTGCAAATCTCAAACCTGTCTTCACTAGGGCCACTAGTTTTAACCAGTTCCCGGTGTGACCCGATCAGTATCACCTAACTAGTGGTAGTGAGAACCGTTGCTCTCATTACCAAAAGACTCATAGCATCTAGCGACTCTATTTACCTCAGAATCTATAAGTCGAAAAGACCAGTACTAAAGTATGTGTCTTCATGCAAACAATATGGAGAGTTAGGAATAGAGGAGAGGAAATTGAGTTCTTTGAGCTAGATATTGATGCCTTTGGTGAGAAATCAAGGTTGGTCACCCTCGAGTCACTATTACGAGGAAACTCCTTGTGAGATGTCGTTGTTGATGAGTAAAGCTTAATTTTTGATAGCACAGCGGCTACCTTTCCTCTTAATCCTCCCAACTCACTGAAGCATCCTAGTGCCTCCATTCCTATTAGTCATCCTATTAGCAATCAAGGAGGAGCTTCGGGGATTCCTGTTTCTCAAAATCTAGGAGTAAGTATGGCACAGCAACATCAGCCACAACAACAACAACAACAAAGGTAGCAGCAACTGCTGCCCAGGTGGTTCCTGTCATGGGATTCTTTGTCGCCACTAAATCTAGCGGGACAAGAGCAAGTGCCACCTACTACTGTAAAAAATATCCCAATGTTTGATGGAACTGGAAAGACTGCTTTGGAGCACATCCAAGACATAATTTATCTGGCGGTGATCCACGATATCATAGAAGAGCAAGTAATGGTAAAGCTTCTAGTTCTTTCCCTTAGAGGAAAACTCCTCTACTGGTACATATCTTTACCACTCGATACTATTATGGGATGGGACCAGTTAGTCGGGAAATTGATGCAAGGTTTCAATGAGTCCTCCGATCCTACCTCTCTCCTGCATGAGTTCACCTCAATCCAGAGACATCCACAAGAAGAGATCGTAGACTTCAACATAAGGTTCACTCGAACTTGGCAGAGAGTACCAGCCAAACTTCGGCCAACTGACGAGGCTGCAGCATACTTTTTCCTTTAGGATTTCAACCCTGATATCAGTATCATGGTAAGATATTCCAACATTAATACTTTTCTCAAGTTGTATGGGTTAGCCAAGAATGCAAAAATGGATTTGATAGTTGTGGGCAAGCTTCCCCAAAGGATGTCGATGCCCATACTTCCTGTTGTGGCTGATCCACAACACACCCCAAAATTGGGGGCCCACCTTTTTGCAGGATTGCAGAGAAAATCTTAGTGACCCAGATGCTAAAAATGAAGAAAGAGGCAAAAAAATGCACAAGTGTGGAAAGTGTCACGAAATCGCGACATGTCGCGAAATCGCGACCTGTCGCGCCATCGCTGCCAAAAAATAAAAAGTGTCACGAAATCGCGACATGTTGCTCCGTCGCGACCGAAAGAGGAGAGAGAAAAGGAAAATGAAAAAGTGTCACGAAATCGTGACATGTTGCTCCGTCGCGGCCCAGAAGAGGAGAGAGAAAGGCAAATGGAAAGGCGTAGCGATAAATCGTGGGTCAAACTGGTCAAACAGCACGATGCAAAAAAATGTCGCGATATCGCGACAGAAAATGGCAAAGAGGTTCAAGGTGAAAAAACGTCGCGATATCGCGACAGGTCGCGGTTTCGTGGCTCTGAAGCAGCAAAGTGTATGGAAGTGTAAAACTATCGTGATATCGCGACAGAATCGACCGAAAGGCATGAAGCGTAGAAATGGTCGTGAAATCATGACAAAAAGTAGCGAAGAAGGCATGAAGTGAAAAACGTCGCGAAATCGCTACAGGTTGCGGTCGAGAGTGTACGGAAGTAAAAATGGTAGCGAAATCGTGCAACTTTTGGGAAAGCATGCACGCCAGACAAAAGCGTCGCGAAATCGCGACAGGTTGAAGCCCAAGCAGTACGGATGAGAAAGACGTCGCGAAATCGTGACAGAATCAAGCGAAAGAGTCCGAGGCATAAAAACATCGTGAAATCGCGACAATGCAACAAAGGTGCCCGAAGCAGAAAAGCGTCGCGAAATCACGACAATTCAGCGAAGGAGCAAGAAGCAGAAGCGTCGTGAAATCGCGACAAGTTGCGGGCAAATGGTACGGAAAAGAAAAGTGTCACGATTTCGTGACAGAAAGCCGCAGGATACTCCGAATGAAAAATCGTCACGATTTCATGACAAGAAGTGCCGAAGGCGTACGGACATGGAAAGCGTCATGATTTTGCGACATGTCATGTTTTCACTGGGCGTGACTGCAAGAAAGGCTGTTGACAAAAAGCGTCGTGATATCGCGACATGTCACGATTTCGTGACATGTCGCGTTTTCGCGGCCAGGAAGGTGAACAGGCTGCATGTTGTTTTTGTCACGATTTTCATAGGAAGACATTACAGAAGGTGCAAAAAACGTGAGACACGTGGCATACAGGTGTCAGAGTTGCAGAAGCGTTACATGCAATGAAATATTTCAAACGTTTCGGCATAGAGCATGGAATAAAAGCATCGAAAAGGCAAGAATTTGAAAGGTCACATGCTGGAAGGTGAAACGAAGCGACACAGGGAGAACCGAAGAGACGTTTCAGTTAGTATAAAATCTGAAGCACGGATTGATACGAGGGTTGGAAATTGTTGCTTGTAGAGTTGCAGAGACAAGGGCTTCATGCCATTCTGGGCCTGCACTTGGGCAATTTCCTTCATTTGTTCTAGATTTGTAAAACCTGGAACATTCTGTAATTGTAATTGATACATCATTTTAATGCAGAAATACAGAGAGTTGGCATTTCATTGATGAGAAAGAAGGAGTCATTTTTGCATGCATGATTCAATGTGTTATCTTTCCCTTTCGGATTTCTAGGCTTATAGGTGAAGTTGAATGCAAGTGTTCTTGGTTGCTTCACGCGAATGCCTAAATCTGAAACTACAATAGAAACCCTAGAAACCCGCACCTGGCTTATCTGAATTGTGCGAATTTGCAGGTTCAATAGGTTAGGTTGCATGCAGAAACCTCATTGTCTTCGGTTTTATCAATCAAGATGGTAGCACTCTGGACGTAGTTTAGTTGCATATTCATTTGCATTTATTTTATTTTTAAACCCTTATTTATTTTTTGTATTTTAATTACAGTCATTTAAATAAATAATTGAAAACCCATCAAAGCTCAGAGTCCATTGCAAATCCAAATTAAAGTGAACTACAGTGCCCCTTGTTAACATCCACTTGCAACCCTAAGGTATTCCCTGCATTTACATTGAGCAGCATCATTGGTGTTTTAGAATCAACATAATAGGAACCTTGGAGAAATTACTTTCTTTGCAAGCAGAGGATTTTGGGACTCAGATCCTACCGGAGAGTGTGCTTTCACAATTGGGTGAAAACACCACTCAACATATTGGCGCTAGAAGGAGGGCCCAAATCGGTTTACTTTATTTTGGTTTTTCATACATGAATAATATCTTTTTGATTTAATTTTGAAATCATTTTTTAAATCTCACAAACAGCTAAACTGTAGCTTTTGCTTTCTTTTGTTGCAGGTTTTCGTTGAAATAATCGAGGGTTTCATCAGGCAGGCTGGACCCACCACGCCGCATTGCGACAAGGTCCCAAACAACCGAGGAAACCATTTTTCATGACCTTACTGGTACTCCCAAGAATAAAACCAAGCAAGTCGTAAGTTCACCAGTCACGAAAGACCTGTTTTCTCCAGGAACATCGAGTGGACTTACGCCAGTAATATCAGTTGCCCCTAGTGTGCCTATAGTCAGTAATATTTCTACTGCTATTGTAGGTTTGTCTTCATCAATTTTGAGTCAAATGGCTCAAGCTCCAGTAGCTCCTTGGTATGGAGCTAATAATACTCCTTTGAATATTGTTGGGGATATCCATGAAATCCCCAAGAACATTGAAATATTTTTGCCTAAATACAAACCAGATGGCCTAAGAACAATAGAAGAACATATCCAAGCCTATAGGGATGTTTTAATTAGGCTGCAAGTTCAATATGAAGATGTGGCCTGCAGACTTTTCCCCATGAGCTTAGATCCAATAGCATATGAATGGTATATATGCTTGCCTACTGGTTCAATCACTTCTTGGACACAAATGGAAAATGCCTTTGTTAATCAATTTAGGTCACCCTTGGATCCCGCAACTATTTACAATCAGTTTATTACATGCAAAAGGGGCCAAGGGGAACCGATCAGAATGTTTAATCAGAGATTCCAAAAGTGCTATAACAGAGCAGTTCGGCATTTTGCCATCGATCCCGCAGGTGGCTTTACGGATATATTTTGGGGCATTGGACCCCATGACAGCCATGTTTGCAAGACGCAATCCTCAAGTCACCACGCTGGCTTTGGCCTATAATGAAGCCATGACTATCGAGCAAGCAAATGACACCACAAGGCTACGGGTTTACCCGGATGCCTATGATGGGACAAGTATGCTCCATATGGTCAAGCTCCCTTGGCAAATCAGCTCATGGCACCACAAATGCCAAGCATGAACGCCTTCCCATATCAACAACCGTATCCACCAGCCTCGACATATGCACCCATTCCAATCCAACCAATCACATCCATTCCACATGTCCTCGCATTTTTGCGAACAGTCAATCAACTATGCAAGGAACTAGCCAAGTCAATCCTCGAGCCATAGTTCCTTTTCCAAATCCAACCCTCGATTCAAAGTGTCAATCCATACGGGAATCAAATTCCTCAGAACCCGACCCAAATGTTGAATCAAGACCCCATCAATTATGCGAATCCAACGGGGGTTAACAACAATGTGATTCCACCGAAGGAGATTTATTCAGAAGTCGAAGAGCTCAAGAAATTAGTTCATAAATTGAGCAATGACAGGGTTCAACAGTAGAAGTATGAGTCCCATGTCCCTCACCCAAATCAAAATTTTAACAATAGAGGGAGGCACTCGGAACACTAAGCCAAACAATGGGGGAGTTCCCGCTCCCATTGCTAATCAACTAGATACTTCTGCAGGACCGAGCCAAACCAATTCTCTTTTGAATCTTTCAGATTTGGCGTGGGAAAGGGGGTGCAGGTTGCACAACACCAAAGAACACAATGAGAGGAATTGTCCTGAAATTGCTAGATACACTCATTGTCTTCAGGCACAAGTTGATGATTTGGAACTGGTATCAAATGAGGGTCCATCGCAACATCAAGATGATAATATTATGGTGATGGAAACTATATATCATCAAGAAGGTGAAAGTGAGGAAGAAGAAGACAAAATTTTGGAACAGGAGGTGCAAGCCTTTCGAGATTTCAGAAAGGGGAATCATGGATACCATTTGAGAAGTAAGTCTAAAGCCCCTAAAACCTCATCAACACCTCCAAACAATTCTATTCTTCCTCCTGATACTAAGGCAAATAATAATCCTCCTCCTCCACTCAGAAGAGAAATGTCTAATGACGTGCAGAAGACAGTCAAATTCGAAAAACCAAATTATGACATAGTGGAGGATTTAAAGAGGTCCAAATCTAGCCTTTCGTTTTTGGACGCGGCTAGATTACCTGGCCAAAAGGAGGCATTGATAAAAGCTTTGAACTCACCTGATCAAATGTGGAAGGAAAAGGGAGTTGAGTCCCATCCGATTTTGCGAAAGGAGAGAAGAGATGTCTCACCATTCTTGCTGACTCTGAGAATTGCGGGTAAGAATTTGCATAACTGTTTGGTGGACACAGGTGCCACGAGCAACCTCATGCCTGCAGAAATATGTAAAATGCTAGGTCTGCAACCTGTTTCATCCAAATGTACAGTCCTGCAACTAGACAGATCAGAGGTAAATGTGGTAGGGACTCTATATGATGTCAAGATTCAATTGAATTCTGAACCCAGGGTTCAGCAGGTTGTAGACATTCTGGTGGTTAATATCCCAAGTAGGTATGGAATGTTACTTGCGAGGGATTGGATGAAAACTCTGAATGGCTATTTTTCAATAGACTGCTCACATATGTGGCTACCATGGAAGGGAATTGCAAACCAAATCAGAGTGGAAAATGAACCGAGGCTTAAGGAGATTATAACAGATTTTAACAAGCCGAATGAAGTTCAGTTTTCTGAGCCAGAGCTAGGAGTTTATGCACTTGATGTTGAGGAGGCTACTGAAGAACCTAAAGAGGAGGCGTGTCATGGTGGCTCTTCTGAAGAAAATTATTACACGTGGTTGCTCAGGTTCGATGGATCAAAATCTAGACAGGGAGCAGGAGCTGGAGTCGAGCTCAGTGGTCCAGGAGGTAAACCATTATTAGCCGCTTACTGATCGCAATTTCCTTGCACGAACAATGTGGCAGAATACGAAGCATTGATCTTTGGTTTACGTCTAGCATTGAGCAAGCATGTTAAATGCTTGAAGGTTTTGGGAGATTCTCGAGTTGGTAGTCAAGCAAATCAAAGGACAGTATACATGCCGTGACAGGAGACTAAGCCTTTATAGAACTAGGGTTATGGACCTCATTGAGGAATTCGACGCATTCAATATAGCCCTTATTTCTAGGAAAGGAAATCGAATAGCAGACTCTCTTGCAGTAGTCGTGGGCATGTTAAACCCGGTTGATATAAAAAGATGTAAAAAGTTTTCCATTGAACTGGTTCCTTGTCCATCAATACCCGATAATGTGAAGAATTTCCAGGTTTTTGAAAGTGACAGACACATTTTCAAATTTGTCACGAACTCGGGTATTTTTGAAAATCAGGTGATTGATGAGGAGCAAAGGTGGCAGGATGAAACAGAAGATGAAATTGAAACTGCGTATCAATCCAACAAAATTCCTAAAGACGTGGTTTCATTGGAAAAGATGTTCGACATGGGATGCAAGACCAAGAAAGGAGAAAGAGTCCCACTCCCTAAAGATGCATGTGATTCAATTAATCTAGGGAGTGCGGACAATCCAAAGGAGGTGTACATTGCAAAGGCATGTACAGATGAGGAAAGGAGCAATATAATGCAGGCATTGAAGCACTACATAGATTGTATTGCTTGGAACTACAATGAGTCGAAGACATACAACCAAGACATTATCACACATACCATCCCTTTGAAGCCAGACTCCAAGCCTTTTAGGCAAAGACAACGAGTTGTTAACCCGCTATTGGAGCCTTTGATCGAAAAGGAGGTTAAAATATTATTGGAAGCGAAAATCATTTTTCCTGTTAGGCACTCAACCCGGGTGGCTAACCTCGTCCCAATGAGAAAAAAGAGTGGAGAGATTAGGTCATGTGCATAGATTTTTGAAATCTTAATAAAGCCTCTCAAAAGGATAATTATCCATTGCCATCAATCGATGAAATTCTACAAATGGTAAATGGATCTGAAATGATGTCCTTTCTCGATGGGTATTCCGGATACAACCAAATTCTTATACATCCGGATGATAGGATGAAAACAACCTTCACTACCAAGTGGGGGACATTTGCATATAAGAGAATGTCGTTCGGATCGTTAAATGTCTGGTGCAACTTTTCAACGCGCCATGGATTATGCATTCAAAGGGCTCATAGGCAAATGTATCATCGTGTATGTGGATGATATCCCAATTTTCTCGAAGAAGAGAGAGGACCATGTCAAAGATTTAAAGAAAGTGCTTCAAAGATGCAGAGAACATGGAATTTCCTTAAATCCCAAAAAGTGCATTTTCGGAGTAATGAAGGAAAATTGCTTGGTCACATCATTTCGAAAGAGGGCATATCCATCGACCCGAAAAGGATACAAGCTATCCAAAACTTACCTCTCCCGAGTAGTAAAAAAGAATTGAGATCTTTCTTTGGGCAGGTTAATTTTGTGAGGAAGTTTATCTCTAGCTTTGCTGAGATAGCCAAACCTCTGAACAAGATGCTCAAGAAAGATGTGGATGTAAAATGGAACGAGGAAAGTAGAGTGGCCTTCCAGAACATCAAAGATGCCATTTCCAGAGCCCCTATCCTTATAAGTCCAGACTATTCCAAACCTTTCTACATTTATGCTTTTGCATCAGAACACTCTTTTGCGAGTGTCTTAACCCAAAAAGGCGAGGATAGTGCAGAAAAACCCATAGCATTTTTAAGTGCCCCCCTGAAAGATGCTCAATTAAGGTATTCAATCCTTGATAAGCAAATGTACGCACTTTTTAAAACGGTGAAAAAATTTAGGCACTACATTGTTCACAGCAGAGTTATTGCCATCGTGCCCGACTTTGCTGTTAAGACCATGTTTTTACAAAATGAACTAGGTGAGAAAAGAGGGAAATGGATTTCCACCATCCAAGAATTTGATCTCGAAATCCAACCTATGAAACTAGTTCGAGGACGAGGACTCGGCGAAGGCGATCGCAGAAAATAATCCGCAAATAATAGGCCAATGCTCGAATACGGAATACATTGCTAAGGATGACTGGTATGTTGATATTGTGCAATTTTTATTGACTGGTAAGTGTCCTTCTAATCTGAATTCAACATAGAGAAGAGCTTTAAGGCTTAAGTCTGTCAATTATCTGATGAAATCTGGTGTGCTTTACAGGAAGAATCATGAAGGTATCTACCTGAGGTGCTTGAACAAAGAAGAAGCCGCCAGGGTGTTGCAAGAATTTCATGGGAAACATGGAACTGGTCACGGTGCGGCCAACGCTACAACACATCAAATCCTGAGAGCAGGATACTATTGGCCCCATATTTTCAAAGATGCACATGCCCATGTACGATCTTGTCATATCTGTCAAGTGGCTGCCAGTAGAGAAAGAAATGCAGCCATGCCGTTACAACCTGTAGTTGAAATGAGACCATTTGCACAGTGGGGACTAGATTTCATCGGGGTTATTAACCCAAATTCTTTTGATTCTCATAAATTCATATTGACAGCTACAGACTATCGTACAAGGTGGACAGAAGCGATTCCTACTAAACATGCCACCACAGACGTTGTAATTAAATTCCTTGAGGACCATATTATAACAAGATTTGGAATGCCCAATTCTATTGTCAATGACAATGGTAAAGCGTTTATTTCTACGCAATTTGCAGATTGGGCATATGATAACAAAGTGAGCTTAAAGTTTGCATCCAATTATTATCCTCAAGGAAATGGTCTGGCCGAATCTTCAAATAAGAATTTGTTGAATACCATTAAGAAGTTGCTGGAAAAGAACCCTCGGGACTGGCACAGCCAATTGAAGTTTGCCCTTTGGGCAGATAGGACCAGAGTGAAAGATTCCATAGGGAATACTCCCTATCATTTGGTCTATGGGCAAGACCCGATATTTCCTGCAAATTTGAAGTTGCAGACCTTACATTTCATACAAGAGTACTTGGGGACAGATGATCAAGTTGAAGCCAGGTCAAGTCATTTGTTGCACCTTGATGAAAAGAGAGAAGAGGCCATGAATCACATGAATAAACACCAGGAAGTTATCAAAATATGGTTTGACAGAAGGGCCAAAGTTAAATCATTCAGAATTTCAGATTTGGTATTACTATGGGACAAAAGACATGAGGAAAAAGGGAATCATCAGAAGTTTGATTGTCTTTGGTTAGGCCCATATCAGATTTCAAAGATTCTTGGGAAGAATACCTTCAGGCTAAAAACTTTAGAAGGGAGAGATTTTATGCTACCGGTTAATGGGCAGATTTTAAAGCATTATTTTAGCCCTTAGGTTGTGAGATTTTGATATTATTCTTTTGGTTTTGGTGGAGATTTTCGGATTTTGTTTTCATTGTTTAGGATTGTTAGTCTAGCTAGGATTTTGGTTGTGGATTTGATTTCAATTGACATGTTTTGTTTATTTTGATAAATAAATAAATAAATAATAATAAAAAATAAAAAATAAAAAAATATATTGAGATGTCAACTTATGCTTAAGGTTAGGGGAATATGAAATATTGGAATTGTCCTGTAAAAAGCTCCACAAGTAACACAAGCATCTTAAGTTATATTGTTTGATTTTGTGATGCATGAAAGAGTCAGTTTTGCATGACAAATCATTTCATTTGCAATTCAAGAGATAATGCATTCATGTTCCATCTCACTTTACATACATTTCATCTTAGTTGCATATGCATCTTAGGTACAAATCATTAAAGTATGTCAAATCCTCTTAGGGTTGTGTTATAACATAAATGTAAGAAGTCCTAAGGTTGGAAACTGAGTCTTGAGATATCTAGAACCAAGCACGTCTCATACATTAAAAAGGATCTTGAGCAAAATGATCAAAACCTAACTTGGAAGAAAAGGTTGGGCGAAAGAAGTTTTTCATGTCTATCCTATTATGCAACATGATCCTTAAAACAGTGGTTTTGACCACTTCCATAGAGCTTAAAGCCTAAAATCGGAGTAGTAAGGATAGGGTTAAATCCTCATCGAACTTAGGTTGAGGATCCAATTCCCCAAAGCTTTGATTTGACCTACATGGAGTAGTAAGGATAGGGCATAAATTCTCATCTCGCTTAGGTTGAGAATCCGATTCCCCAAAGCTCTTATGTCTCATTTCATAATAAATCTTGGATTGTAAGGATCATACTATTTGTCCTCTGCAAAGGATGGGTAGTCATCCCCAAGGTCTAAGCAACAAAATTAATATTTTCCATCTACATCTAAAGTTTGGATTGGAAGGATCGTACTACATGTCCCTAGCAAGGATGGGTAGTCATCCCAAAGGTCCAAGAAGTAAAAATAATAAATTTTTCCCATCTCATCTTTATATTGGATTGTAAGGATCGTACTACTTGTCCTCTGCAAAGGATGGGTAGTCATCCCCAAGGTCCAAAGAAATGAAGATAAGTTTTGGATTGTGGGGTTAGATATGCCCATGCATGGCATCATGTCTTGTCTAAAAAACAAGACCACCGATTGTCTAAAGGGTTAGACTAGCATGACCATTTCTTCCATAATTGGTTTAATTATTTTTCTCAAAGTGAGGTAATGAACTCTAAATCAGAATAGTAAGGATAGGGTTAAACTCTCATCTCGGTTGGTTGGGAGTCTGATTCCCCAAAGTTCTGATTTCACATTCACTCGCACATGGGTTCAAGATAGTAGGGACTCATAACCAACTTTGGGATACAATAAGGTAATGAATTAGTGGATCCTAAGAGGGTTTGGCAATCTTGAATGCTTGTACATAATACTAGAAGAATGACTATGCCTTTTACGAAAGCAAAATCTCCTAGCATATTCATTAGGGTACACAAATCATTCACCATCTCACATATGCATTCATGCAAAACTGACAATGGAGTGTGGATCAATTTCAAATGATAGGAAAAGAAATTCATTGCACACACTGAGCTAATACTTGATGATTCTGATGATTCATGTACTTCTGATCTTTGGGCATTTGTTTATATTGCTTATGTGCTAACACATGTTTTCGAGTTTGTGATATGTTTCAGGTTGGGTTCTTACTAAAAATGCTCAAGAGCATTTGACAGCAGAGTCGCCATTTGTTGTGGCTGATCCACAACACACCCCAAAATTGGGGGCCCACCTTTTTTGCAGGATTGCAGAGAAAATCTTAGTGACCCAGATGCTAAAAATGAAGAAAAGAGGCAAAAAAATGCACAAGTGTTGAAAGTGTCGCGAAATCGCGACATGTCGCGAAATCGTGACCTGTCGCGCCATCGCTGCCGAAAAACAGAAAGTGTCGCGAAATCGTGACATGTTGCTCCATCGCGACCGAAAGAGGAGAGAGAAAAGAAAATAAAAAGTGTCACGAAATCGTGACATGTTGCTCCGTCGCGGCCCGAAGAGGAGAGAGAAAGGCAAATGGAAAGGCATAGTGAAATCGTGACATGTCACAAAATCATGGGTCAAACCGGTCAAACAACACGAAGCGGAAAAACGTCGCGATATCGCGATAGAAAATGGCAAAGAGGTTCAAGGTGAAAAACGTCGCGATATCACGAAGTCGGGTTCGGAAGAAAAAGTGTACGAAATGTAAAATCTGTCGCGATATCGACGACATGAATCGACCAAAGGCATGAAAGGAAAAATGGTCGCGAAATCGTGACAGAAAGTAGCGAAGAAGGCATGAAGTGAAAAATGTCGCGAAATCGCAAGAGAGTGTACGAAGTAAAATGGTTGCGAAATCTCGCAACTTTTGGGAAAGCATGCTCGATAGAGAAAAGCGTCGCAAAATCACGACAGGTTGAGGTTCAAGCAGTACGGATGAGAAAGACGTCGCGAAATCGTGACGAATCAAGCAAAAGAGCCCGAGGCATAAAAGCGTCATGAAATCGCGACAAATGTAGAAAGGTGAGAAAAGATGAAATCGAAAGGGCAAGAAAGCGTAGCGATTTCGCGACAAGTTGGCAAATGGTACGAAACAGAAAAGTGTCACGATTTCGTGACAAAGGAGGATACTCCAAAGAAAAATTGTCGCGAAATCGCGATAAGAAGCGACGAAGGCGTACGAACATGGAAAGCGTCACGATTTCGTGACATGTCGCGAAATCGTGACATGTCGCATTTTGGCGGAGAAGAAATCCAATACATGTCATGTTTTCGCGGCCAGGAAGGTGAACAGGCTGCATGCTATTTTTGTCACGATTTTCACAGGAAGACGTTACAGAAGGCACAAAAAATGTGAGACACGTGGCATACAGGTGTCAGAGTTGTAGAAGCGTTACATGCAACGAAAGATTTCGAACGTTTCGGCATAGAGCATGGAATAAAAGCATCGAAAAGGCAAGAATTTGAAAGGTCACATGCTGGAAGGTGAAACGAAGCGACACAGGGAGAACCGAAGAGACATTTCAGTTAGTATAAAATTAGAAGCACGGATTGATAGAGGGGTTGGAAATTGCTGCTTGCAGAGTTGCAGAGACAAGGGCTTCATGCCATTCTGGGCCTGCACTTGGGCAATTTCCTTCATTTGTTCTGGATTTGTAAAACCTGGAACATTCTGTAATTGTAATTGATACATCATTTTAATGCAGAAATACAGAGAGTTGGCATTTCATTGATGAGAAAGAAGGAGTCATTTTTGCATGCATGATTCAATGTGTTATCTTTCCCTTTTAGATTTCTAGGCTTATAGGTGAAGTTGAATGCAAGTGTTCTTGGTTGCTTCATGCGAATGCCTAAATCTAAAACTACAGTAGAAACCCTAGAAACCCGCACCTGGCTTATCTGAATTGTGCAAATTTGCAGGTTCAATAGGTTGGGTTGCATGCAGAAACCTCATTGTCTTCAGTTTTATCAATCAAGATGGTAGCACTCTGGACGTAGTTTAGTTGCATATTCATTTGCATTTATTTTATTTTTAAACCCTTATTTATTTTTTGTATTTTAATTACAACCATTTAAATAAATAATTGAAAACCCATCAAAGCTCAGAGTCCATTGCAAATCCAAATTAAAGTGAACTACAGTGCCCCTTGTTAACATCCACTTGCAACCCTAAGGTATTCCCTGCATTTACATTGAGCAGCATCATTGGTGTTTTAGAATCAACATAATAGGAACCTTGGAGAAATTACTTTCTTTGCAAGCAGAGGATTTTGGGACTCAGATCCTATCGGAGAGTGTGCTTTCACAATTGGGTGAAAACACCACTCAACACTTCCCGAATTTCCTCAATACTAGTATGTGAGCGTAGCCACTTCGTAGATCTCTGCAACCCCTGCACTCTCGATCTCATCTTGGAACCCGAATCCCATTGTGTCTCAGATCACTGCTCCACAAATTCATTTTCCCACATTTTTGGCTCCATAGCCCATGGTTACTTCGGCATTCCCTGTACTACCAACACCATTTCAATCCCCTGCCCTACCTCCAATACCAACAATGGCTACATTACCTTCGATTCCAAAAGCCGATGATATGCAAGCCAAAATCTTGCAAGAAATGCAGTCTCTGAACTCCATAGTTCAGACGTTGTCCAACGACATGACCATTGTGAAGAGGAAGCAAGTGCAACAAGAATTCCTATCGAGAAGATCTTATCCTACGCCTGCGCTTACCAAAGACCAAGCAGTCCAACAAGGGAAGGCTTCGATGAGAAATGCTACGATTGATGAAGCTTCGAGCACTTCTGATTATGTATATTGGTGCTCTACGTGCAATGATCCACATGAAGAGAATACCTGCATGCTGCACCAACACTATGTACAAATGCTGGCGAGCAGTAGTCATGGCGGTCAAGTCAACGTCATCAGGAAAATGAGTCAGAACTTGGCGATTGGTGAAGAAGAGCCGATTGCAATGCTTACCAGAGGAGGAAAGAAGGCGATAGAAGTGGATGCTACTCAGATGGCTCCCTTAAAAGTGCATGCTCAACCCGAAAAGGGACAATCATCTTCTTCGGCCCCGAACGAAGCTCCTCCGCCTGCACCAATCAAAGAAAAAGCTCAAAAGGCCTCTATCGAACCACCTCAGGTAGAAACTAAGGAGCAGGCTAGGGAAAAGCTCAAATTTCCTTCACTGACTAAGCGACAAAGAGTTGAAGCTACGAAGCAGTATCGCACTAGATATGAGCCGAGAAAGGAACCCGAAGTGCTCAGTTCCCTGGCGTACAACATCATAGAGGAGTTAAAGAGGATTCCAGCCAAGATCAGCTTGTACGATGCACTGCAACTACCTGGACAAGTGGACCTACTGCAAGAATCATTGAAGATGATTAAAGCAAAAAAGGTAGCACCGCTTGCTCTTGTGCAGACCCTATCCACATCCATTATGGGGAAGAACAGACCACCTCCATTCTACCTATCACTACAGATGGAAGGGTATATTGTACATAATTGTATGATCGACTCTAGGGCCGCTACAACAGTCATGCCAAAAGCAGTCTACGAAGAGATAGGGATGGAATATACGCGAAGCAGCCATGACGTACTCCAGTTGGATGGTACCCCAGTGAAGACTATAGGAGTGATCAAAGACATTCCTATTTGACTACATAAGATGCCTCAGATCACGGTCATACAAGAGGTAGTGGTCGTCGACCTGGAGCCATACTTTAGTTTGTGCTTGTCAAGGGAATTCACAGCAAAGCTAGGTGGTTATCTATCAATGGATTACTCTCATCTAGAAATTCCATTCAAAGGAAAGAAGGTGAAAATCTACAATGAAAAGCCTTCTTCCTTCCTTGTGCAGAAGATGTCCGAGGAAGAGAGCGGTGATCCAGTGAATACAATAGTGGAGCAAGTAGAGCAGGTGGACCTGGTCGAGCAATCTCTTGCGCAACTAAGTTATGAAGATGAGTTCTCATTGGCAGACTTTAATGCCATGATAGAGACCGAGATAGGATGTTATGCGATCACCAAGCCTGAGAAACATACCCAACCAGAAAATAGAACAAGTGCCCAAGAAGGACTATGGAAGTTGTTCTTCGATGGCGCCCGATGTAAAAATGGCGTTGGGGCAGGGATTCTTCTAGTTTCGCCATCCGGAGAGCAAAAGGAGTATTGCTACCGGTTGCTATGGAGCTGCACTAACAATGCAGTAGAGTATGAAGCATTATGCCTAGGACTCAAGAAAGCTGACAAGTTAGGCATAAGGCACCTCCAAATTTTTGGAGATTCTGAACTGGTTTGCAACCAAGTCACAAACAGGTGTACTTCAAAAAAGCATTATCTAAAGTCATACCGCAATAGGGTATGGGACCTGTGTGACCAGTTCGAGTCTCTCAATCTGCAGTCTATCCCACGAGAAAAGAATCGACATGTTGATGTTCTGGCATCCATCGCAGCCAAGTACTCCCCCGTAGAAGACATGGTGCACAAGCCCAAAGCTGTGAGGATGATCTATAGACCCTCTGTCCCGGACAAAGACCTACATTGGCAAGTCTTTGACAATGACGAGCAGATTGTAAATTTCATGATTCAAGAAGCCACCATAGTCGAAGACAGGAGCCCTGATGAAGAAGGATATGAAGGGCTAGTTCAATTGAAGAATAACCACGTTCCCAAGGGACTGATCACTCTTGAAAGCCTCTTTGATCAGAATGATCGAGCACTCTCTCACATGATCAAAGTTAATGAAAAGCAGTATCGAGATTTAGAGCTTGAACCTGGAAAGGCAATAAAAGTTGGAACCGACTGCACTTCAGAAGAGATAGAACAGATCCAGACTCTGTGCAGGAAGTATCCAGACATAATTGCTTGGTCTTATCAAGACCTCAGGGGATACAATCGATGGCTGATCCAACACACAATCGAATTACAGGAAGGGGTCAAACCCTTCCGACAAAAGCAAAGGCTGGTTAACCCAAAGATCGAGGTCCTGATGAAGGCCAAACTTCTAAAAATGCTCGAGGCGAAGATAATATATCCCATCAAGCATTCTTCTTGGGTAGCGAATCTAGTCCCCATCAAAAAAAAGAATGGAGATATACGGTTATGCGTGGACTTTCGCAACCTGAACCAGGCTTCCCTCAAGGACCACTATCCTCTTCCGCAAATCGATCAGATTTTGCACTCGGTGGCTGGAGCTCAATGCTTCTCCCTGCTCGATGGTTTCTCTGGATACAATCAGATCTGGGTCAGGGATGAAGACCAGCACAAAACAACGTTCACCACCAAGTGGGGGACATTTGCTTACCAGCGAATGCCATTTGGCCTTTCGAATGTTGGTGCCACTTTCTAGAGGGTGATGGACCTAGCTTTTGGTGAGCTTCTGAATAAGGTTATCGTCATCTATCTAGATGACATGACCATTTTCTCCCGAAGAAGGGAGGATCATCCACTACACCTACAACAAATTTTTGAAAAATACCGAGAGTTTGGCATCTCAATCAATCCGAAGAAGTCCATATTCGCGGTCAGCGAAGGAAGGTTGTTGGGACATGCAATATCAAAAAAGGGACTCGTTGTAGATCCTGACAGAGCCGAGGCTCTAACGAAGCTCCCACTCCCAGCAGACAAGAAAGGACTTCAATATTTCTTCGGCCAGATCAACTTCGTGAGGAAGTTTGTCCTCGATTTCGCCCAAGTCATCAAGCCGATGTCCAAACTTTTGAAGAAGGGCACCGAATTCATCTAGACGAAAGAAATAAGGGAGGCATTCAAAGAGATTAAGGCCCGAATCACTCAGGCGCCGGTCCTTATCAACCCTGACTATAGTCGGGATTTTATCCTGTATGCCATAGGAGAGCCCGAAAGCTATGCTGCGATCCTGACGCAAAAGGGGGAAGATGGTGAAGAGCGTCCCATCACGTTTCTGAGTCAAGTGATCAACCCCCATGAAGAGAAATACAATTTCATAGAATGTCAGGTACATGCAGTAATGAAGTCTCTCAGGAAGTTCAAGCAATTCATCTCCCAAAGTCGGGTCACGGTCTTTGTCATTCACCCCGACGTGCACAATTTCATCATCCAAGGAGAATTGGGAAGCAAGAGAGCCGGTTGGGTGAACAAGATACAAGAATTTGACATTGAGATCAAACCCACTAAACTGGTTCGCGATCGCGCATTGTGTCAAGAATTGGCGAAGAGCGCAGCGACCGAAGCAACAGAATCTCAGTGGGATGACTCACTAGCCGAAGGATGCTTCGCTAACCAGGAAGCGGATGAAAAATACTGGGTCGGAGAGATAGTCGACTACTTCAACACCGGCAGGTGTCCTTCGCATCTAAATGCTTCGCAGCGAAGGCATTTCAGGATTCGGTCTACCCGATATACTTTGCGCCCCGAAGGCCTATTTTTTAGGAACATTGATGGTGTCCTTCTTAAGTGCATAAAAGATGATGATAAAAGGAGAGTCTTGGGAGAATTTCATTCAGGACTATCTGGAGGTCACTTCGTAGGGAGAACAATGACACTGAAGATAATCAAGGTGGGTTATTATTGGCCCACTCTCTTCATCGATGCCTTCGTCGTTTGCCGTAGATGCGAGCAGTGTCAAAAGTTCGCTGGACGAAGTAGAAATGCTTCGATGCCCCTTCGTCTGATACAAGTAGAGACACCCTTTCAACAATGGGGGCTAGATTTCATAGGGGCCATATCGTCGAACTCCTCCATGGGACATAAGTTCATCCTGACCGCAACTGACTACTTCACCAGGTGGGCCAAAGCGATCCCTACAAAGCATGCGGATCAAGAGACTATAATCGCCTTCCTAGAAGGTTTGATCACCAGGTTCGGCATTCCCAAATCCATCATTATGGACAATGGTCCTAGTTTTTTAGGGGCCAAAATCAATGATTTCTTCTACAAACATGGGATATATCATAAAGTCTCCTCCAACTACTATCCGTAGGGCAATGGATTGGCAGAATCCACCAACAAGACCTTGTTGAGGGTGCTAAGGAAGCTTATAGAGCAAAACAAAAGGTCTTGGCATCTTCTTCTAGATCGGGCCTTGTGGGCCGATCGAATTTCTGTCAAGAAGTCAATCAAGACTTCGCCTTATGCCCTGGTCTATGGCAAGGAGGCCATCTTACCCACCCATGTGGAAATCCCTGCACTGCAGCTGTTAGAAGAAGAAGATGGAGTTAGTCCAATAGAAAGTAGATTAGCTCAACTATTGCAGTTAGAGGAAGATCACGAAGAAGCCTACCAGAACTTCGCTAAACATGCTCAGGTCACCCAAGATTGGTTCAAGAAAAAATCATCCGATCGCACATTCGAAGTGGGAGATCTGGTATGGAAGTGGGACTCCTGGAAGGCCAAGCCTGGGAATCACGACAAGATGGATGCCTTTTGGGATGGGCCGTTCAAAATTGTGAAGGTGAACTCGGCCAATTCTTTCATCCTCAAAGATGCAGATGGCCAGGTTTTGCCGATCTCTATCAATGGTCTTCATTTGAAGACTTTCTATCACTGAAGCGAAAAAACAAAAAAAAAAAAAATGTGTATGTATATGCCTTTGTATATAGTTTTCATTTCTGTGTACATTCGCCGCAAAAGGAACCAAATTCTAGCCTCTTCGAGTATAGCCAGAATCTACTTCGGGCACTTTTGGTGTGAAGTAGCGGGTGCGAGGACGTTCGCAGCGAAGCAATTCACTCTTGCAAGGCCGAACAATACCCAAAATAAAGGCATGGAAAATGCCTCACAAAAGAAATGGTCCGAAAGTAGTATCCGAAGTAAAACTTGGCGAAGTAGTTCTCAAGAGAAATAAGCTTCGGTAACCAAGCGGCGATGCAGCGAAGAAGAAATACTTCGGGCCCGAAGTGCAAAAAATCAGCCCAAGGAAGAGGTTCACTACGAAACATCTCCAATTCCTATCTCGACTTCGTCGAACCAATAACGCGCAAGGCGGGAGCATTTAAAACATGTCCCGAGAAACGTGCCGACTGCCACCTTAAAAGAGTTCAAAGCGGATGAATTTAAGGCAAGGTGGCGGGGCGCATCCCGAGGCGATTCGATTGGGAGAAAAGCTCATGCTCGAGTACAAGATGGCAGCAGGTCATGCTTCCAATGCGAGGAGTAATCATTGAAGCGCGTGGCCCCGTGTACGATGCCACCAGATAACCAATCGGATGGCGCAGCGATCTCCTAGGTCGTAAGCATGGATTTAATTATGGTAAGAGCCATAAATAAGGGTAGTTGCCCCTTAAGGCTATAAAACGTAGGTTTTAGCAAAGAAAGGGTTATTTGCAAATACGAGATCGAGAGCCCATTGCTAGTCTACGAATTCTACCGCCATTCGCTATGAGATTCCTTGACGCCGAAATAGTCTACGCTGCCAGTGCCGCTACCATAAGCATCCAACATGGGAAAGAAAAGCTCCACACAGAGGGGGAAAGAGCCTGAAGCGATAGTTCCAGAGAAAACAAAAGGTTCGGAGGAGAAGAAGCAAAGACCTAAGAAGGTCAACCCGAACCTCCACCCAGAGAAACAAGTTGTGGAAGAAAGAGAAGAATCTAAAGATGAACAACTTGTAGAGCCACCAGTTGATAGGTGGGAGAAAATTAAAGATACAAAACTCTCAAGAAGCGTGGCCGAGCTCAGGTATACTATCAATTTTATGAGGAGCAGGCTCTCGACTGACAACAAGAGGGCCACCACGTATTACTCCCAAATCTATTGGTATCTGACTCCTCCTGTGCACCATTGCCTTGAGCTGATTTACGCCATCGCATAGAACTACCAACCAGCTTCCAGGCAAGTGTTGAATGCCATTGGCCATAAGTTGTTCTCTATCTTGAAGGAGGACGTGCAAGCAGCTTTCGCGTCGTAGCAAGGGCCACCGAAGGGGTATACAGTTCACAGTGTTATTCTGAGCGAACAGATGGAGAGGTTCACCTCGAGCAACTACGTGTTGAAATTCCTCCAAGAAAATCTCAAAAGCGGGCTCCCTTTAGGAAAGCTACCCCAAATGCCCCTACCCTTGGAGGCCTTCAAGAACACAGATATTTTTTCCATCATCGCATGGGTGGCGGGCCTATCGACCGACGCTTTGGTGCACCCTTGGCAAGTGTGTCTGGTCGAGTGTATTTCCAGAGGGGAGTTTTATGCCCCCGATGCTTCGAGGCCGAACACCAACCCAGTCTTCTTCGACTGGGTAGAATGGGTAGCCCGAAACCTGCACACGTGGCTTACCACTATGAAGAACTCTAGAGCAGAGCAACACTTTAGTCCATGCTCTTTTCTTGTCTGGCTATTCTTTTACCATACGCATAAGAATCTTCCTCATGTTGCAATTACATCAAGTGGCAAGGATGGAAATCCTCTGCCTGTATATCAGTGGACTCACCTCCCATTGAGGTCGGAGTCCTATTATTCTTTCAACCAACAATTTTTGGGACCCGCCATGCAATTGTTAATAGGGTCCAGCCCTCGGGTGCCCCTCAGTCTGAGAGACAAGGTGGTACAGGCGAGAAAGGGAGATGTATTCCAGCTAACACAGGGGCTCGTGATACGCCTGTTCGGCTTCATGGGGAAGCCCTTCCTGCTGCCTGTCTTCCCATCCGAGTACCAATTCATGCTGGAGGTCACTCGATAGAGTGACGCAACCAATGAAGTCTACGGCCACGGCCGAAAGTGGGCCCACACCTACGACTTCCCCTTTAGGATGGGGGTGATTGAAGTTTTCACCTTGAAGCAGAACATTTTCCTGGAGGAAAAACTGGCTAATTTTGGCCTGCTCCAGATTCCCCAAAGGTGGCTTTATGATCCCCTAGGAGTGATGAAGGATCACTTGAAATGTAAGAATTTCCATGTTTGCCCCCACCCCAAAATAATGGAGCAGAGAAATAATCCCAATGGGAAGGATCTGGAGTGGCACTTAGAAAGAGTGAGAACGTTGCCTCCCTGGCATGATTTTTATCCCATGGAAGTGGAGTTTGACCCTGATCGGTATCCCTTCCCAACTCCAGACTCCACATTTTGGAGGAAATCCAAAGACGATTTAAAGGAGGAATTGAAGAACTGGGATGAGGAACAACTGAGGGAATGGTGGATAATGAGAGTCCATCATCGAAAGATGAATTCCTATGGGCTCTTGGAAATGGATAGGGACTTCATGATTGTCTATGAAACCAATGTTGGATCTTGGAAGCCCATATCCTTCATCGATTTTGTTCCTCCAGCTGCCCCAGGATCGGGCGAAAGCCCAGGGAGGACTGACGATGCCTCGGGAGGGCAGAAAGAAGCTGAAGCTGCACCAAGGGTACTAACACAAGTACCATCTAAAGATACAAGTGCCAAAGAGTCAGAGCAGCCATTGGAAAGGAAGAAGAGGAAAAGGCCAGAGCAAATACAAGTGCCTCCGAGCCATCCAAAGCGACCCCGCACAGGGCATCCGAGTGCTCCTGTCGAACAACCTGCACCAGTCTCGACCGAAGCAAATGTTGAAGGTGTTGTGCCACCAAGTGCCGAGATAGTCCTGGGTATAGATATCATCGATGTAGAGACACTCCTCCAATCAGAAGGAGACGCCAAAGTAGAAATCATAGAGGCGGGGAGTGTCGAAGCCCAAGACGAGCAGGAGCCGATCATGCAAGAAGTCACCACGGTCGCTCTGCCAGAAGGGCATGTAGGTACGCTTTCTCCACCCTTTGCCCTGGTCTCTCAAGCGTCTACCATGGTCCCGGCTGAGGGTTCTCCTCAGCCTCCCCTACCTATGCAAGGTCAATCGCCTCTCCACGTCATGCCCATGGCCATCCCAAGTTCACCCTGTACTAGCCCCATTCCACCCGAGTCATCCGACCAGGACAAACCTATCGAAACATCTTCGCCCGCCCACACCACCGATCCTTCAGTCCTCAGCCAGGGCAAAGACAGTACCTCAACGCCGAACCCCATAGCCCAGGTTCCCATCATACAAGGTGTTGCCCCACTCGTCGAAGCCCCAGCCACACCCATCGCCGAACCTTCTGGCGAGACATCCCCCATTGATTCATTGTATTTGTTTACCCCCTCGGCTGGAGATCCAGCCTTATTTGAATCCCAATTATCCATAATAAAAGAAAACCCTCTAGCTGAAAAGCTCCTCCAAGCCCGCCACAATACAGAGAAAATATTGAAGGAGGCGAGGAAGAAGAGAGGGCGCTCACTGGCTCAAGTCAAAAAATGCGTTATCTTCGATTTGAAGGATGGGAAGCTGCACAAAGTAAAGAAGATCCCCAAGGTCCAGAAGCCCTTGGATGAAATGACTCCAGCGGATTACGAGTACCAAGACAAATCCAAGGACCTGGAGCATTTAAATGTGGACAATGAATCAGCTTCCATGCATGTCAGAATCGAAACCTTTCGAGCACATGCGAATATCGCCAACCAGCATAGGTTTGAAGCAGAGAGCGCTAATATCAAACTGGAGGAAGAGCTGGCAAGGACCCGGTCCCAGTTAGCAGATGCCGAGGAGCAGTGCAAGGTGATGAAGAAAGAAGCACATGCCCTGAAATTGCAGATACAACAACTAGAGTGTACAGCTAAAAATCGAGCACAAAGACAGGCCGAGAATGATCTGAAGGCCAAAGAGCTCGAAGGAAAAATCTTGTAGATGCAGAGTCAGCTGTACGAAAAGGAGGGCCTAGGGTTGTGTGATAGAAGTAGAATCAAGGAGATTCACTCGCACTTGCTAAAAAACTTCAGATCTCGGGCCTCCAGTGCCCTTTCAATTTTGGCCTATATCATGGAAGCCCGGAATGCCGCTGTCGAAGGAGGGCCAATCATCGATGAGATCACTCAAAAAGCTAGAAGCCGACTCAAATTGGCTTTCGATGTCCAAAGCGCCAAATATCAAGACTTGCAGGTCCCTGCGATGAGTCGGATAGCTAGGGATTGGTCTACATCTCGGGCCACAGTTCGCGCTTTCTTCTCTAAGGTGCAAAAAATGTAGAAGGCGAAGGACCTCTTGGACATGTTCGAGAATGAGCAACGCACATCAATGGGCTATTTTCAAGATCTCTCTTCCATGAGCTTCTCGAGCTTCACAGATGATGATGGGAATCTCCTGTCCAAAGAAGAGATTAAGCCGACATGGCTTCAGTTTGAAGGTGACGTCTCAGAGATAGACGGATGGGTGGAGCCAATAATAGAAAGGTAGATCATAGATTACCTTTTGAGATACTGCAAGATCATGGCCTATTTAAACGATCTGTATACTAGAGCCCAACACGTCGATATCGGGAAAATTGATCGGTTCCACATTTTGATCAAGGCTCTACAGGATCTAGAACCTTTCTCGAAGAGTGCCTGGTCTCAGGTCCACCGAACTATGAGGAAAATCCATGAGCATCTTGCCCCATCACCGCCGCAGGAAACTGCTCCCGAAGAGGCCGTGCCAGAAGAAGAAGGCGAAGAGGAGGAAGAAGAAGCAGAAGAAGAAGGAGAACCAGCTACGAAAACACTCCCAGAGGGAGAAGGAGGAGAAGGATCTGGAGGGGACTCTGGCCCAATGGATCAAAGCTAGGGGTTCTCCCACCGAGACGAGCTCGTTGCCCCATGAGCCGCCAAGAATGTTGACAATTTTGTCACATTTCTCAAGGGGTAGAAAAGGAAATCAAAATTTTGTACAATGTTTTGTAAAGTTTTTTTCTTTGTTGTTTTGTTATTTGAAAAGCTGCAGCAATTTTGGCTTTCAATGCCACCCCTTTGTATAGAAAATAAAAAAGAAAGAGCTTCGCTGTCGAACAGGCTAGAGAAAAGAGCTTCACCGAAAGAAAACGAGAAGAGCTTCGCACCCGAGGCATTTCCAGCACTACTTCGGGTGAAATTTTTGTGAAGTAGTATTGCCGAAGCACTAAAAAGAACTTCGGGCCCGAAGCGCTTCAAACCACTACTTCGGGAGAAAGTTGAGCGAAGCGGCATTCAAAAGAACAACTTCGCCGAAGAAGGAAGGTCCAGACCGTAGTCCAAATTGGCTAAGGCAAGAAAACTACTTCGGGCCCGAAGCATTTCCAGCAGCTACTTCGGGCGAGATTTTTGCGAAGCGGTGTTGCCGAAGTAAAATACAAAGGAGGAAGAATGAAACTGCTTCACACCCGAAGCATTTCAAAAGGCTACTTCGGGAAAAAGTTTTGCGAAGCAAAATTTGAAAGAACGTAGTACTAGCGACAATGAACCATTTCTACTTCGCCAAAATCATTGCGAAGCATCTGCTTCGGCAAACTTTCGTGCGAAGTATTTTCACCCGAGGTAGAAGATGCATTTTGAAGGCAGGGATACACTTCGGCCGAAACGCCCCGAACCACAGTTTTGATGAAGGATCATGGTGAAGCATCTCAATGACTCATTAGCGAAGTATCTACTTCGGGCAAAGGACCACGTCGAAGCAGTTTTGACACAACGAAGCAACGAGAAGTGAAGACCCCATTTTGCGAAGGAGATATGCTTCGGCCTCCATCACCCTCGAAGCTGTCTTGCGAAGCTTCACCATGCAAAGTGCAAATCAAGGAGAATCTGCTTCGGCACAAGTCCATTGCGAAGCAAAGTTGAAAAGGTAGCGAAGCACCTCAAAGGCACGTGCTCCAAGCCGGGTATTTTCCCGAGGCGATCAAGTGCCTCATAAATGCATTTTTTTGTGCCCGGTAAGCTCGTTGCTCATTTTTGGCAATTGAAAACGAAGTATCAAGCCATGATGAAGAGCCCGACGAGCATGGCGGCCACTCGAGCACCGCACCTGGAGACCAAGGACGTCCAGATGGCTCATCAATGCATCTTTCCATGGTTGACCCAATCACAGTTGCCAGTTTTGGTAACGGATTTGAGAGCTCGATCACGAGAGCCTCGGGGAGCCGAATTCTCAGGGCTCGAGGGCGTACTTCTCCTTTCTATGTAATTATGACTCAGAGGGTCGGGTCCTCTATAAAAACCCAGGCATTGTAATGGAAAAAGGGGGGGAACTATCTGCTAAGAAAGCTGTTGTAACTTGATGTCCTACGATTAATACTAAAGAGCTTTGGGCTCAATTTCTCTCTTTTATGCTGCCTTCTGTGCTTGATTCTTTTGTCTTTCTTCATTTGCATACCGAGACTCTGAAGCCTAAAATTGGTGTGCGATTGGGGACTGAACCCCTGAAATTCATCTGAAGGATACATAGGAGAGGAAAAACGTCATATTGGCTTTCTTTTATGCTGCCTAGTGGTTGTGGTTTCTATTACATTCGCTTGTCCTAATTGCCTTTACTCTGAATCTTGAATTTCGATGAAAGGGAGAAGTAGAATCCTGTGAGCTCACCTGAAGGATACATAGGAAGGTTGATATTGCGTTTCTTTCGTTTATTCTTGGTGTTCTTTGCTTCTATTCAAGTTGTCAGTTAGTGATCGTGCTTCCTGTTCTCTCCCACCTTAAATCACCAATCTCCCTTCCCTTACCCCTTTTTATTTATTTCTCTAACCCTAACTCCTTTTATCTCTTTCCTGCACCCTTATCTCAAAGCACCAAAGTAGTTTAGCATAGGAGCCGGCCTTTCTCCAGAGATTGGCACGAGGGGCATCTCTTCCCTTCGGCCTTTCAATGTTGGTCCAGGTCTAGGGCGCATACACTTACCCAAGATCCTTTCCTAGGCAGATTTGATGACCAACAAGTGACAAAATTGTCAACATTCTTGGCGGCTCGCGGGGAATTTAGCTAGTTTGAATGCATAGATCCCAGGACTTTATCCATTGGGCAATAGATTCATTCCCATTGTCTTCTTCTTTGACTATCCACTGACAACATTTTTTTTTTTTGGTTTGTGCCTAAGATCCTAAGCAACACTTAGCGCTTTCGGCACTTATTTACTAGCCGAGTCATTTAAAGTATTTACACAAAATTTTGTGACATGATTTGCATGCCGCTACCATAAATCCAGCTTCTTGTGCCTATCCGATGAACCTACAATGTTTGGACCAGATCTGGTTGAATTTCAGTTGATCTTTGAAGTTCGGCTGGCCTCTTCCCAAAGTTTTCCATGCTACGAACAGGGAGCAACGTAGTGAGTTGTCGCTCTTGCCAGTACCCATACTATTGATGAAAGATGTGGAAAAGAAGTTCACCGCATGAGGGGCCTCTTGGGGTACTGGTTGTGGTGATGACTAGAAACAAAAAAACAACAGGAAAATATTCCATCCAA